>CM055901.1:48196615-48796615 GCA_029582155.1 Panopea generosa
ATGCATAGCAGACGTTTGAGATTTTTTCTAACCTAATTAGAATACACTCTATAATAAGAATATAGAAAGATGTCGTGTGTTTTCTTAATTAATGGATTCGTTGAAAGTGTTTAACAGTCGGAAATAAACACACAAAAGAATATGTTAATTTTAGAGACCGACAAAACGGTATTTAAAACATTGCATAATTTACAGCTTCTGTATTGTCATCATCATCCCCGTTAAGCGAATGGCCGTATATAATGTTGAGAGAACTTGTGACCAGAACCTTTTTCCTGCAATTGTATTTGATTTATATGCATAATATCATGGGCGTAGGAGCTTTTCAATAATGAATGGCGGGGGGGGGGGACACAGAATGGTCACAGCATTGTATTTATTATGTTTAGTTCTAACTGGTTCCAACTTTATGTAACAAATAAACGGGACGTAAAATTCCATTTATTAATATTTTGATTAATTATATATAATAAAATACGAGAATAAAAGAAATTACCTTTCCAAGAAGCCTCCCCCTCAGGTATGTTGTGTCCGTGTTCGAGTTGTATATAATGCAGTTAGGGTCGAAGTTCGTGATGTTCACACCCCTTGAATCCCTTCTCCTTAGTGGGTCCACCGCCCCCACCACCGCGGGTACCACTGCAGGTACTCGGGATTCCTTCATGCCGTTTAGGTGAGGGTACTTAAACGTGGGTACCTGCGTCACTTTGGCTGGTAGAATATCAACAGACATTACTTGACAATGTTTGAACACTAAACGGTCGTCATTCCGATCTCATTAAAAAGAAACCCAACTTTATTGTAGTGTACTTTTAGAGATTTTTAAGTAAAATTCAAAAGCGAAAGAAAATCCTAATATTTCATATCCAAAATAAACAAATCCTCACGAAGTATTTTTTTATCACTATCAAACGCATATGATGTGTAGAGAGTTTCAACTTAAGACACACAGCAGTCTGTGTACGACAAGGATTTCCTGTCTTTATTTACAAAAGAACTCTACACTTAACATACACGTCTGTTTCTCACGGTCGTCTAAACTCGACTGGTTTTATCTAACCGTCCCACTCAAGTGTTCTCGGTGCATTCGGATATAAACAGTACGGTGTGCTACACTCGGCTACAACACATTTAAACCAATATACCGATAAACACAAATAATCCGGCTATTGTTCACAATGAAAGCCTTTCTATTCAATAAGTAAAACCAAATTTCACAACAGTTAGTTAACTGTCACACCTGAGATAGCTATGTACATGAGAGACGATGTATACACCTTCATAGCCAACTGTCAACTAAAGTGGCTTGCAAGTCATCGTGATAATCGTGATGTCACTATACGGGAAACCCCTGATCGTTCGTCTACAGTAGAAACGTCTCAGCTGCAAAACACACAAAGAAATGTCTAGTGTGTTTTTTCTCCGTTTGCTCTATTTCACACGACTTGAGTCACAGCTGTCGTCCAATTTCACAATTTCTAAAAAAAAATTGTATGAAACTGATTGTTTCCAGATGTAATAATGTGAGTAACGTGCTGTATGTTAATATCATATTTTGCAGGGTTAAGATTTTATGAATTATTTTCTAGTTTCCACGCTTGCACGCAATCGCTGTCAAATTAGAGAGCAGTTTTACCATTCCATGCAGGTTTTAGTGTTTTTATTTGCATGAATGTATTTTACTGCGATTATACAGCTAGCGGGATAAACGAGGGGCCATAGACATTTCACGAATAGCACAATTTATTTTTGTTTTCATTTCCCATAGATTTGTGAGACGTTCTTTCAAAAGAAACACGATTCTCTGTACCTGCTCCCACCGTTATGTTTGCGGTACCAGGTGACGACGTTTGATAAATCAAAGATGACTTAAATAAGCTGGGAGCTTGGTTTAAAAGTTCAAATTGAAATAGAGCATAGATAATAGGAATATATGCATATTTAATAGCAATAGCAGTTTATGGCCAATGCACAATTGCGACCTCCAGAAAGTCATATAGTTGTAGAATGCATGTGCTCAGGGTCTTTCTAAAATAGGTCCGGGTATTATGTATATATGTACAGTGTTCCGGTCAGTTAATGGATGAATACATGTACATGATGAAATGTTTGATCTTTATCGGATTAGAATGTGATACCGTGGGCTATTATGACCAAATATGCGATACCGTGGGCTATTGTTATCAAGGTGCTAACTGCGTATAATTGTCATCTTGCGTCAACGACGTGATTATGAAATAGGCAGGCGTTATTAATTAGTATAACAGGCATTTTTTGTAAGGTGGCATAAACTGACACTTCCGTAACTGCATAACGGCATTTATATGCTAATTACAATAGTCAATACATAGAAGGGATTTTTTTAGTAATTTAATGCGATCTAAGTCTATTGCGTATCCATATATAACATCCCGGTTATTGGTGGGGGAATACTTCAGAATTAATCATAGTAAACCAATCGTTCTTTCAGCCGGGAATTAACGGACAAACCTATTCGCACAAAGTTTTTGGATCGAACTACACTCGAACGCATGACTTTCGAAACAAACGAATGTAACTTTCCATTTTTATACCCAATCTGTTATGAAAGAAATGATCTGGTCAAGAAAAAAGTGACCATAAGTATTTAGGTCTACTTGTACGAGAGATAAGTAGAAACAGACAAAAATGAACGATTATGACATATTTAATTATATCTTTAAAAATATAATATATCAGTTTTCAGATACAATCAATAGAAATGCTGATTTACATGGACACGTGTAATAAAGACATTGTTTACACATGGGTCTAGTAGAAGTGCTCTACAGTATATTTTATCAGGTACTTAATTTTCAAGTACAAGTGATTAATACCGTGCATCTAGACTTTCATTGTTAATTAGCTGGCTAGTTTTATATCTAATATTATTCATATAAGTTTATTTATACTGATATCCAAATTTTAGTCGGTACTTTCATGCAAGTTTTACTATAATACAAAATATATGATTTCGATAAAAAAAATCAATTTAACTATATTTTCAGAAGTACGTAGAGCAACATCAATAGATTTTTTGGATTTATTCTATAGTCTGGCGAAAAGTTATTGCCCCTTTATGTAAAACAGCATTTTATAAAATAAAAGCACTATTTGTCTAGTTAATCAACTGGTACTATGTAAATGATGAGATATTACACTACAGAATGTAAATTTTATATAAAAAATCATAGCATGTCATCACTGTGCATGTATTCCTTCTTTAAAGTTAAGAAAGTCGGTAAATTACCTCCCTGAACATTGAAATAAGAACGATTTAGGATGATGAATATCACCAGAATGAAAGTTGGTATATTTTATTTAATCGATTCTGTTTGTTACAAGTCAAAATTAAATTTCAGACTGATTCTTCAAAATACCATTTCCATATTCAGGCACACATCCGGCTTAAATGTACCCTATGCCGGATTTCCCATGTATTTTTACTGACTAAACTTTTGGTTTTCAGTATGTATAGTATCCAGACCAGAACGAGTAAATGTATATGCACTGAACAACAAAAATAATGGATATAAGTGACATATAATGAATGTATCATGTGATTATATATGTGTTAAAATATGGATATAATTATAATGGTGAGAAACTGATAGTCGTGATCACCATTTGGAATTTCTATTTTTTACCGCTGTGTCTTTTATTTAATTTCCCATGACATTATCTATCACTAATCTGTCCTTTAAAGCATCTGTTTAGTTCCTGTGAATGTTCATGAATAAATAATTGAGAGGAGAAACTATCCTGATTACACAAAGAGTTTAGTGTTACATGTATGAAAGCTTCTTAAGTAGCGTACCGATACGTATTTAATTTGTGGGTATACCATCTAATGTGTGGGTGGGTCTACCATCTAATGTGTGGGTATACCATCTAATGTGTGGGTCTACCATCTAATGTGTGGGTGGGTCTACCATCTAATGTGTGGGTATACCATCTAATGTGTGGGTATACCATCTAATGTGTGGGTGGGTCTACCATCTAATGTGTGGGTATACCATCTAATGTGTGGGTGGTTATACCATTTAATGTATGGGTATACCATCTAATGTGTGGGTCTACCATTTAATGTGTGGGTATATCATCTAATGTGTGGGTATATCATCTAATGTGTAGGTGGTTCTACCATTTAATGTGTGAGTATACCGTCTAATGTGTAGGTGGTTCTACCATTTAATGTGTGGGTATACCATCTAATGTGTGGGTCTATCAACTAATGTGTGGGTCTACCATCTAATGTGTGGGTATACCATCTAATGTGTGGGTGGGTCTACCATCAAATGTGTGGGTATACCATCTAATGTGTGGGTTTACCATCTAATGTGTGGGTCTACCATCTAATGTGTGAGTATACCATCTTATGTGTGGGTTTACCATCTAATGTGTGGGTATACCATCTAATGTGTGGGTATACCATTTTATGTGTGGGTATACCATCAAATGTGTGGATTTACGTATACCATCTAATGTGTGTGTATACCATTTAATGTGTGGGTTTACCATCTAATGTGTGGGTATACCATCTAATGTGTGGGTATACCATTTTATGTGTGGGTATACCATCAAATGTGTGGATTTACGTATACCATCTAATGTGTGTGTATACCATTTAATGTGTAGGCACACCATTTAATGTGTGGGTATACCATCTAATGTGTGGGTATACCATCTAATGTGTGAGTATACCATTTATCATCCAATGTGTGGGTATACCATTTAATGTGTGGGTATACCATCTAATATGTGGGTACACCATGTGTGGTTATACCATTTAATGTGTGGGTATACCATTTAAGTTGTGGGTATAACATCTTATGTGTGGGTACACCATTTAATATGTGGATAAACTATTTAATTTGTGGGTATACCATTTAATATGTATATAGTCTTTAAGGAACATTTCACACCCGCATACGTGTTTACAGAAGCATCAAAATAAAAATTCAGGGAAACTTACACGGCATGTGTGCATACAGTAGTATGCAACGAGCAGGGAACCGCCGGGGACTCTTCACACCGGCAAATGTGTATACAGAAGCACCAACATAGAACATAGATGGAACCACCACACAAGCAGATGTGTATACAGAAGCACTAACACAAAACGTGCAGGGAACCATCATACCGTCAGATGTGCATACAGAAGTACCAACATAGAACGTGCATGGAACCATCACAACGGCAGATGTGTATACAGAAGCACCGACATATAACGTGCAGGGAACCATCACACCGGCAGATGTGTATACAGAAGCACCAACATAGAACGTGCAGGGAACCATCACATCAGCAGATGTGTATACAGAAACACTAACATAGAACGTGCAGGGAACCATCACACCTGCAGATGTGTTTACAGAAGCACCAACATAGAACATGCAGGGAACCATCATATCGGTAGATGTGTATACAGAAGCACCAACACAAAACGTGCAGGAAACCATCACACCGGCAGATGTGTATACAGAAGCACCAACATATATTCACACCGGCATATGTGTATACAGAAGCATCAACACGGAACGTGCAGGGAACCATCACACCGGCAGATGTGTATACAGAGGCACCAACAAAGAACGTGCAGGGAACTTTCACACCGGCAGATGTGTATACAGAGGCACCAACATAGAACGTGCAGGGAACCTTCACAACGACAGATGTGTATACAGAGGCACCAACGTATAACGTGCAGGGAACCTTTACACCGGCAGATGTGTATACAGAAGCACCAACATATAACGTGCAGGGAACCATCACACCGGCAGATGTGTATACAGAAGCAGCAACATAGAACGTGCAGGGAACCTTCACATCGGCAGATGTGTATACAGAAGCACCAATATATAACGTGCTTGTAACTTTCACACCAGCAGATGTGTATAAAGAGGCACCAATATATAACGTGCAGGGAACCTTCACACCAGCAGATGTGTATACAGAAGCACCAACATAGAACGTGCAGGGAACCTTCACACCAGCAGATGTGTATACAGAAGCACCAACATAGAACGTGCAGGGAACATTCACACCGGCAGATGTGTATACAGAAGCACCAACATAGAACGTGCAGGAAACCTTCACACCGACAGATGTGTATACAGAGGCACCAACATATAACGTGCAGGGAACCTTCACACCAGCAGATATGTATGCAGAAGAACCAACATAGAACGTGCAGGGAACCTTCACACCAGCAGATGTGTATACAGAAGCACCAACATAGAACGTGCAGGAAACCTTCACAAAGACAGATGTGTATACAGAGGCACCAACATATAACGTGCAGGGAACCTTCACACCGGCAGATGTATATACAGAACCACCAACATAGAACGTGCAGGGAACCTTCACAACGACAGATGTGAATACAGAGGCACCAACATATAACGTGCAGGGAACCTTCACACCGGCAGATGTGTATACAGAAGCACCAACATATAACGTGCAGGGAACCTTCACACCAGCAGATGTGTATACAGAGGCACCAACATATAACGTGCAGGGAACCTTCACACCGGCAGATGTGTATACAGAAGCACCAACACTGAAGGTGCAGGGAACCTTCACACCGGCAGATGTGTATGCAGAAGCTTCAACACGAAACGTGCAGGGAACTTTCACACTGGCAGATGTGTATACAGAAGCAACAACATATAACGTGCAGGGAACCTTCACACCGGCAGATGTGTTTACAGAAGCACCAACATATTACGTGCAAGGAACCTTTACACCGGCAGATGTGTATACAGAAGCACCAACACTGAAGGTGCAGGGAACCTTCACACCAGCAGATGTGTATACAGAAGCACCAACATAGAACGTGCAGGGAACCTTCACACCTGCAGATGTGTATACAGAAGCACCAACATAGAACGTGAATTGAACCTTCACACTGGCAGATGTATATACAGAAGCACGAACACGGAACGTGTAGGGAACCATGACACCAGCAGATGTGTATACAGAAGCACCAACATAGAACGTGCAGGGAACCATCATATCGGTAGATGTGTATACAGAAGCACCAACACAAAACGTGCAGGAAACCATCACACCGGCAGATGTGTATACAGAAGCACCAACATATATTCACACCGGCATATGTGTATACAGAAGCATCAACACGGAACGTGCAGGGAACCATCACACCGGCAGATGTGTATACAGAGGCACCAACAAAGAACGTGCAGGGAACTTTCACACCGGCAGATGTGTATACAGAGGCACCAACATAGAACGTGCAGGGAACCTTCACAACGACAGATGTGTATACAGAGGCACCAACGTATAACGTGCAGGGAACCTTTACACCGGCAGATGTGTATACAGAAGCACCAACATATAACGTGCAGGGAACCATCACACCGGCAGATGTGTATACAGAAGCAGCAACATAGAACGTGCAGGGAACCTTCACATCGGCAGATGTGTATACAGAAGCACCAATATATAACGTGCTTGTAACTTTCACACCAGCAGATGTGTATAAAGAGGCACCAATATATAACGTGCAGGGAACCTTCACACCAGCAGATGTGTATACAGAAGCACCAACATAGAACGTGCAGGGAACCTTCACACCAGCAGATGTGTATACAGAAGCACCAACATAGAACGTGCAGGGAACATTCACACCGGCAGATGTGTATACAGAAGCACCAACATAGAACGTGCAGGAAACCTTCACACCGACAGATGTGTATACAGAGGCACCAACATATAACGTGCAGGGAACCTTCACACCAGCAGATATGTATGCAGAAGAACCAACATAGAACGTGCAGGGAACCTTCACACCAGCAGATGTGTATACAGAAGCACCAACATAGAACGTGCAGGAAACCTTCACAAAGACAGATGTGTATACAGAGGCACCAACATATAACGTGCAGGGAACCTTCACACCGGCAGATGTATATACAGAACCACAAACATAGAACGTGCAGGGAACCTTCACAACGACAGATGTGAATACAGAGGCACCAACATATAACGTGCAGGGAACCTTCACACCGGCAGATGTGTATACAGAAGCACCAACATATAACGTGCATGGAACCTTCACACCAGCAGATGTGTATACAGAGGCACCAACATATAACGTGCAGGGAACCTTCACACCGGCAGATGTGTATACAGAAGCACCAACACTGAAGGTGCAGGGAACCTTCACACCGGCAGATGTGTATGCAGAAGCTTCAACACGAAACGTGCAGGGAACTTTCACACTGGCAGATGTGTATACAGAAGCAACAACATATAACGTGCAGGGAACCTTCACACCGGCAGATGTGTTTACAGAAGCACCAACATATTACGTGCAAGGAACCTTTACACCAGCAGATGTGTATACAGAAGCACCAACACTGAAGGTGCAGGGAACCTTCACACCAGCAGATGTGTATACAGAAGCACCAACATAGAACGTGCAGGGAACCTTCACACCTGCAGATGTGTATACAGAAGCACCAACATAGAACGTGAATTGAACCTTCACACTGGCAGATGTATATACAGAAGCACGAACACGGAACGTGTAGGGAACCATGACACCAGCAGATGTGTATACAGAAGCACCAACATAGAACGTGCATGGAACCTTCACACCTGCAGATGTGTATACAGTAGCACCAACATAGAACGTGCAAGGAACCTTTACACCAGCAGATGTGTATACAGAAGCACTAACACTGAAGGTGCAGGGAACTTTCACACCAGCAGATGTGTATACAGAAGCACCAACATATTACGTGCAAGGAACCTTTACACCAGCAGATGTGTATACAGAAGCACCAACATAGAATGTGCATTGAACCTTCACAACGGCAGATGTGTATACAGAAGCACCAACACGGAACGTGCAGGGAACCTTCACACTGGCAGATGTGTATACAGAAGCACGAACACGGAACGTGTAGGGAACCATGACACCGGCAGATGTGTATACAGTAGCACCAACATAGAACGTGCATTGAACCTTTACACTGGCAGATGTATATACAGAAGCACGAACACGGAACGTGTAGGGAACCATGACACCGGCAGATGTGTATACAGAAGCACCAACATAGAACGTGCATGGAACCTTCACACCGGCAGATGTGTATACAGAAGCATCAACATATTACGTGCAAGGAACCTTTACACCAGCAGATGTGTATACAGAAACACCAACACTGAAGGTGCAGGGAACCTTCACACCGGCAGATGTGTATACAGAAGCACCAACATATTACGTGCAAGGAACCTTTACACAAGCAGATGTGTATACAGAAGCACCAACACTGAAGGTGTAGGGAACCTTCACACCAGCAGATGTGTATACAGAAGCACCAACACTGAAGGTGCAGGGAACTTTCACACCGGCAGATGTGTATACAGAAGCACCAACACTGAAGGTGCAGGGAACTTTCACACCGGCAGATTTGTATACAGAAACACCAACATATAACGTGCAGGGAACCTTCACACTGGCAGATGTATATACAGAAGCACGAACACGGAACTTGTAGGGAATCATGCCACCGGCAGATGTGTATACAGAATCACCAACATAGAACGTGCAAGAAACCTTTCACAACGGCAGATGTGTATACAGAAGCACCAACATATATTCACACCGGCAGATGTGTATACAAAAGCACTAACATAGAACGTGCATGGAACCTTCACATCGGCAGATGTGTATACAGAAGCACCAACACGGAACGTGCAGGGAACCTTCACACCGGCAGATGTGTATACAGAGGCACCAACAAAGAACGTGCAGGGAACTTTCACACCGGCAGATGTGTATACAGAAGCACCAACATAGAACGTGCAGGGAACCTTCACAACGACAGATGTGTATACAGAGGCACCAACGTATAACGTGCAGGGAACATTCACACAGGCAGATGTGTATACAGAAGCACCAACATATAACGTGCAGGGAACTTTCACACCAGCAGATGTGTATACAGAAGCAGCAACATAGAACGTGCAGGGAACCTTCACATCGGTAGATGTGTATACAGAAGCATCAACATAGAACGTGAATTGAACCTTCACACTGGCAGATGTATATACAGAAGCACGAACACGGAACGTGTAGGGAACCATGACACCAGCAGATGTGTATACAGAAGCACCAACATAGAACGTGCATGGAACCTTCACACCTGCAGATGTGTATACAGTAGCACTAACATAGAACGTGCAAGGAACCTTTACACCAGCAGATGTGTATACAGAAGCACCAACACTGAAGGTGCAGGGAACTTTCACACCAGCAGATGTGTATACAGAAGCACCAACATATTACGTGCAAGGAACCTTTACACCAGCAGATGTGTATACAGAAGCACCAACATAGAACGTGCATTGAACCATCACACCGGCAGATGTGTATACAGAAGCACCAACACGGAACGTGCAGGGAACCTTCACACTGGCAGATGTGTATACAGAAGCACGAACACGGAACGTGTAGGCAACCATGACACCAGCAGATGTGTATACAGTAGCACCAACATAGAACGTGCATTAAACCTTCACACTGGCAGATGTATATACAGAAGCACGAACACGGAACGTGTAGGGAACCATGACACCGGCAGATGTGTATACTGAAGCACCAACATAGAACGTGCATGGAACATTCACACCGGCAGATGTGTATACAGAAGCATCAACATATTACGTGCAAGGAACCTTTACACCAGCAGATGTGTATACAGAAACATCAACACTGAAGGTGCAGGGAACCTTCACACCGGCAGATGTGTATACAGAAGCACCAACATATTACGTGCAAGGAACCTTTACACCAGCAGATGTGTATACAGAAGCACCAACACTGAAGGTGCAGGGAACCTTCACACCAGCAGATGTGTATACAGAAGCACCAACACTGAAGGTGCAGGGAACTTTCACACCGGCAGATGTGTATACAGAAGCACCAACACTGAAGGTGCAGGGAACCTTCACACCGGCAGATGTGTATACAGAAACACCAACATATAACGTGCAGGGAACCTTCACACTGGCAGATGTATATACAGAAGCACGAACACGGAACGTGTAGGGAACCATGACACCGGCAGATGTGTATACAGAATCATCAACATAGAACGTGCAGGAAACCTTTCACACCGGCAGATGTGTATACAGAAGCACCAACATATATTCACACCGGCAGATGTGTATACAAAAGCACTAACATAGAACGTGCATGGAACCTTCACATCGGCAGATGTGTATACAAAAGCACCAACGGAACGTGCAGGGAATCTTCACATCGGCAGAAGTGTATACAGAAGCACCAACATAGAACGTGCATGGAACCTTCACATCGGCAGTAGTGTATACAGTAGCACCAACATAGAACGTGCTTGGAACCTTCACACCGGCAGATGTGTATACAGTAGCACCAACATATAACGTGCTTAGAACCTTCACACCGGCAGATGTGTAAATAGTAGGACTAACATAGAACGTGTATGGAACCTTCACACAGGCAGATGTGTATACAGAAGCACCAACACGGAACGTGTAGGGAACCATGACACCAGCAGATGTGTATACAGAAGCACCAACATAGAACGTGCATGGAACCTTCACACCTGCAGATGTGTATACAGTAGCACCAACATAAAACGTGCAAGGAACCTTTACACCAGCAGATGTGTATACAGAAGCACCAACACTGAAGGTGCAGGGAACTTTCACACCAGCAGATGTGTATACAGAAGCACCAACATATTACGTGCAAGGAACCTTTACACCAGCAGATGTGTATACAGAAGCACCAACATAGAACGTGCATTGAACCATCACACCGGCAGATGTGTATACAGAAGCACCAACACGGAACGTGCAGGGAACCTTCACACTGGCAGATGTGTATACAGAAGCACGAACACGGAACGTGTAGGCAACCATGACACCAGCAGATGTGTATACAGTAGCACCAACATAGAACGTGCATTGAACCTTCACACTGGCAGATGTATATACAGAAGCACGAACACGGAACGTGTAGGGAACCATGACACCGGCAGATGTGTATACTGAAGCACCAACATAGAACGTGCATGGAACCTTCACACCGGCAGATGTGTATACAGAAGCATCAACATATTACGTGCAAGGAACCTTTACACCAGCAGATGTGTATACAGAAACATCAACACTGAAGGTGCAGGGAACCTTCACACCGGCAGATGTGTATACAGAAGCACCAACATATTACGTGCAAGGAACCTTTACACCAGCAGATGTGTATACAGAAGCACCAACACTGAAGGTGCAGGGAACCTTCACACCAGCAGATGTTTATACAGAAGCACCAACACTGAAGGTGCAGGGAACTTTCACACCGGCAGATGTGTATACAGAAGCACCAACACTGAAGGTGCAGGGAACCTTCACACCGGCAGATGTGTATACAGAAGCACCAACATATAACGTGCAGGGAACCTTCACACTGGCAGATGTATATACAGAAGCACGAACACGGAACGTGTAGGGAACCATGACACCGGCAGATGTGTATACAGAATCATCAACATAGAACGTGCAGGAAACCTTTCACACCGGCAGATGTGTATACAGAAGCACCAACATATATTCACACCGGCAGATGTGTATACAAAAGCACTAACATAGAACGTGCATGGAACCTTCACATCGGCAGATGTGTATACAGAAGCACCAACGGAACGTGCAGGGAATCTTCACATCAGCAGAAGTGTATACAGAAGCACCAACATAGAACGTGCATGGAACCTTCACATCGGCAGTAGTGTATACAGTAGCACCAACATAGAACGTGCTTGGAACCTTCACACCGGCAGATGTGTATACAGTAGCACCAACATATAACGTGCTTAGAACCTTCACACCGGCAGATGTGTAAATAGTAGGACTAACATAGAACGTGTATGGAACCTTCACACAGGCAGATGTGTATACAGAAGCACCAACACGGAACGTGCAGGGAACCTTCACACTGGCAGTTGTGTATACAGAAGCAACAACATATAACGTGCAGGGAACCTTCACACCTGCAGATGACTATACAGAAGCACCAACATATTACGTGCAAGGAACCTTCACACCGGCAGATGTGTATACAGAAGCACCAACACTGAAGGTGCAGGGAACCTTCACACCGGCAGATGTGTATACAGAAACACCAACATAGAACGTGCAGGGAACCTTCACACCGGCAGATGTGTATACAGAAACACCAACATAGAACGTGCAGGGAACCTTCACACCGGCAGATGTGTATACAGTAGCACCAATATATATTCACACCGGCAGATGTGTATACTGAAGCACCAACATAGAACGTGCTTGGAACCTTCACACCTGCAGATGTGCATACAGAGGCGCCAACATAGAACGTGCATTGAACCTTCACAACGGCAGATGTGTATACAGAAGTACCAATATGGAACGTGCTTGGAACCTTCACACAGGTAGATGTGTATACAGAAGCACCAACATAGAATGTGCTTGGAACCTTCACACCGGCAGATGTGTATAAAGAAGCAACAACATATAACGTGCAGGGAACCTTCACACCGGTAGATATGTATAAAGAAGCAACAATATAGAACGTTCAGGGAACCTCCACACCGGTAGATATGCATAAAGAAGCAACAATATAGAACGTTCAGGGAACCTCCACACCGGTAGATATGTATAAAGAAGAAACAATATAGAACGTTCAGGGAACCTCCACACCGGTAGATGCGCATACAAAAGAACCAACATGGAACGTGCAGGGGAAACTTTACACCGACAATTGTGTTTTACGCCGGCGAAGATGTTATACTTTAATGTAACAGTGCGTTTTCAATAACACATATGACCTTTTAAATAGATTAAATTTTATTAAGGATAAACCAAATAAAACTATATAGAGTCTTTCGTACGGAAAGAAACCATTGCGCTCGCATAAGATTTTTTTTTATAGTCTAAGTGTAGTACGGAGATATTTTCGTCATTACGATTTAGGTTTTTTATTATCCAATGATTAGTCATGTTGGTTTACTGTCAATAGTAAACACGTGAATTTTCTTAATATAGACACTGACGAAAACAATAACAAAAAATACCGTAAAACTAACATAGTAGCTTGTCAGATAAAAACAGGTATTGTTTATGATGAAATGAGGTTTTCAGTTACATATGTAGGTATCAAGTTACACATTCAGGGTATACCTGTAATTAGATGACAAACTCGGTGAAAACATGATTACTAGTGTTAATTAACTTTTCCCTCGATTGTAGTTCAATCATTCTTGTACAGTCAAATATGTACGACAATGGCCCAAAGTGGGCCCCGTACACAACTGGAAGAAGAAGAAAAAGAACCAAAACATGGTTTAAAAATAGAAATGTTATTTACTGGGTTTAACGTAAATACTGTTCTTACCTCGGTTTTGACCGATTTTAATGACAGCTGTTATTTGTTCAATAAATAAATCATACAGCTCTTATATGTATTATTATCGATGTAATCATATTTTCTATCAGTGTTATAATAACTTGTGATGGCATTGTTGTTTGTATGCTATTGTGATTGCTTTTATAATAAGATAATGAATATTAGAAATAACGTATGAATTATATTGATGTTTTTTTTTCAGAGAAATACTCATATTTTCTTTCATCGAATGACCAGGAGTGACGAAGCCGGCGAGCATGTCAATTTTACTGTTCCATAAGTGAAATATAATAGATATTTCAATGAAATCAACATTTTTGTTATGTTTTAAATAATTTTATCATTTAATATAGTGGAAAAGCGCGGCGGTAGTGTCATGTATAGAGTGTTAGCCGCTCACGCCAGAGGTTGCTTGTTCGATCCCCAGCTCGACACGATGCCTCTCATAAAACAACACTCAATACTGGTTCTACCCAGGAAGCGGACTCGAGAGCGGTTACATAAGCTCTGAGCTTTCATTGCAATCGAACTAAAAAATTAGTATTAACTAAATAGTGAAATTACCAAATGTAATTTACTGCGAAATCTCTATAAATTATAAAAACATATAGAATAAAATAATGATGTCACTTGTACTGTTTATACTGCAACTGCTACTACTACTAGTATTTCAAGACAGTGTTCCCGTTAGTGCATGCATGCGACAGATGATAACTCCAGAGAATTTGTTAAAAATAGTTTTCTTCTCAATTCTGTTGTTACTTATATAAATATTGTTTAAATGAACTCAAATAGTCGTGCCGGCGTTCGAATCCCCGCTCGTTCCACTGATCTAATTATCAAACTGAGTATCGTTCGGTGTGAATTTGACCTTAAACGGCAACAAGGATGTTTTGTACTTAAAACAACGCATGCATACGTTTGTTGGACTAATGAGAAAAACATGTAAATTCAAATTTAGATATATTCATATCGAGGACTCAATTAAAGACCATCATATTTACATACTAATAAAGATAGGACAGTTTTGCATTCAGTCTACTATATATATTGCTGTTATTAAAAAAAAAAACAACATCTTTGTGAAAAGAAGAACAAAAATATTTCAAATAATCATTTCTTTTCATATTATAAACAGATATACAATTTATTATCAACACTTTTATGAATTAACATTTAATGACTATATACACATGTATGAATAGGAGAAAAACTTGAAATGATAGAATCAACCATACCAGAGAGTGGTCTTATCGCTCAGATCGCACCTGTTAAATCTGGAGTACGCGATTTCATTATCTTTGCCAGCAGGAGAACGTTGAAAAATCTGACAAATATTTTAAGAAAAAAGCTAGAGAAATGGGAACCCTTCCATGCCGTATCTATGGAATATTTGTACATACATTCAATCATACAAGATGAATCATTAAAAAAATAAGAAAACAAACACCCTGCGAAGATATGTCCCACTTTGAACGATAAAAAAATGTTCAGGTTATAGACAAACAAACACCCACTAAGATTTGTTCTATTTTAAACGAGAATAATGTACATGTTAAAAACATGCACCATACACCTTTCTAGCGTAAGGAAAACTGTTTTATTAAATAATGGATGTTAATATTTTACGTCAAGTTGTTCTCACTTTCCACGACAGCAAAGTGGTGACGGTAGGCCTTTGCCTGTCTTGCATTTGGATAGATAGAATATTATGTTGATAGATCTCTACACCAACGTCTCAAAGCAAGACACTAATTAACACAAATTAGTCAATGGTAATTTCTTAAGTGCGTCTTCGAAGCAAATATCTATACGAAAACCTCTCGTGCGTGACAGAAGTTGTCCAGAAGAACTTACATAGTATTCGAATTTCGGCGTGGGCGCGTACTGAAGAGGAAACGTGAAGAAAAAAAAACCCACAGAAACAGGGGCGGATCAAGATTTTCTGTTTAGAGGGTGCGTACTTTGGTGGCGCAACACAAAATCTAAATGGACACACACGTTTTTGGGTAGAAATATAGTGAATTTTAATAAAATATAGGAGTTAAGGAGAAAAAAAAATGGGGGGGGGGGGGGGGGGGGAGTGTGTGTGTACGCCGTGTTAATTTTAAAGAGTAGATCCGCCATTTGTAACCAAGTATTGCACTAGAGTGTGTATGTTATTGTATTGAAACTGTAAATAAAACTACCTCTCCCACTGTCACGTCTTCTCAACAACCCTCACTCTTACCAAATATTACATAAATTGTTTAGAGTATCACCGACTCTCTCTTTAAGTCAAACGTATTTTTTACAATAATTTTGATTGATGTATCAATTAGGTAGGATTAATGTAACTTATGTTTTTTTTAAAATGGCCTATTATTTCTGCCATACCAGCGTGACAAATACCGACTTTTTAATACTGCGACGATACTTTTTATCTTATAGGGCGTATATCAGTACAAAACACCATACATATCTCAAAAAATAAAAAATATTTTATATGGATGAAAAACATCTGATTATCTTTGATAAATGAAATTGAATGAAATCACAAAACTCATATACGTCACACAATATGTGACAACTTTTAGGGAAAATCTATTTTAGTCTAACCTAGGCGCGTAGCCCAAGTTAGGAAATCTTTGTTCAGTCTATTATTTTGGCATGTTTAAATATATATCCTGACAATACGAGGTCAGTGAGTATATGCTAAATAGGAAACACATGTTTTAGCCAATTTTGAAAAAAAAAACATGAAATAAATGTATTCCCTTTAAGACAGCTATTTGCACGTCGTTGGGATGTCATTGCTATTTTTTGCTTCCCTCTTTAAACTATTTTAAAGTGTTTTTGGTTTGCTGCTGGGAACAACCCTCATACTACAAATCTCCGAAAGTGTAGAAATCTTCCTTTATATTCCTATGCGGTATGACTATATTATTCATATATAGGGATCCATTTCAATGACATGTATTTACAGTTATTGTCCACGTCTTTTACAGACGATATTGTTGTCTTGTTATTATTCATACCAGAGAATAAATCAGCTATGTTCACTGCCATCAATCTGATCACGACTCTATTTACTTTTTTCTCAGAGTAAAAATCCCCCTGATGAAGCGAAAGATAACATTGCATCTAGCATTGACCCAAATGCCCCAGATAATGTCGATATTGTAGATTGACGTCATATTTACCGAGGAACATTAAAAATAAGCCAAGCTGTCCAAGTTATGTCATGTACAGTTTTATCATGGTTGTGGTTATAGATCAGAAATAAGGGGATACAGACACTTGGAGTCATTACAATCGATAGGTTTGTGAATGTGTTAGTATTTCAAAATACATGTGCTCTCTTGTGCAGAGACGTTTGCATTCCTTTTTTCATAGCCCGTTCGTTCTTTTGTTCTTCCCAAATCAAACGTTCACCCGTCCGCAATAAAGTTGTATAAATAAAGGGAGGGGGGGGGGGAGGGGGGGGGGGGCATTTTGACGATCTTCGTTATATAATATGTAAAAGTCGTGGTCAGTTGCTATTGGAGTACTCGTTAAAATATTTGCCATCGTCAGTGATAGTTTAGCTCCATTGTACCAGTGCAGTTTGATTTTGCATAAATATATAAATTAAGGGAGATAATTAAAATCATAACAACGGAATATTCGTTTTTTGGGATCTTTTCAGATGAACATTCATATTGTATGATATAGATGATTGTTTGTGAATAACCAGACATAAATATACAGACCAGACTTCGGCTTGCTACAATGCAAACCATAGACACAATATCAAGGCATCTGCCAAACTAATAAATTTAGTGTCCACCATGACTTATATACTATGGGTTTACATGCAAAATATCTGGATTGGACGGACGCTTTACATACATGATAGCTATATATGAGTAGGATCAAGTTAAGGAATCATGACTACTCACATGCTATATAAAGGACATATTTAGAAACCTGTTGGATCGTGAAGATACAGTGAAATCAAATGTATTTTATTTCATAAAGGGAGATAATTAAAATCATAACAACGGAATTTCCGATTTTTTTTATATTTTTAGATGCATATTAAATTAAATACACCACTTAATGAATGTAGAGTACTAGAAACTGGGAGTGTTGAGGTGTGGAAGTTCCACGAGAACATTACCCATGTCATTTCTAACAATGGTAACGAGATGAAAGGAAAATTGCCGCAAAACAGCTAAAATTGTTTCTCTTATTTTATTTCAATTTTACAAATACTGGACTAATCGTCATTCAGTTTCCAAGTAGAACACACTTAATCGTTCGGCAAAATAATCTGTGGTGTGATTCAATGCATTTCTACGCAGACGTACAGCAGTCTAAATCCTGGTATAGGCCTATGTCCATTTTTAAATGATTTTATACGTATACAGTATCGATTTATCGTTAAATATACATATACACTGTAAAAAATTAATACACATTGCATTTATTTTACTCCGATAACGACCAATAGATGCAAATCACTTTTATGACAAAGTTGGATGTCACGATATGACCGCAAAATAGAAAATATTTCGCCTGTCCAGACTGATGACTCTCATCATTACAAAGAAAATTGTAAGAATCATATTTCAACTTATAAGCCATAACACCATTTGTTTCCTTATTTTATATTTTAACGTGGAGGCGAATAAGCAGATTCACAAACCATTCTTAAGAATAATCTTAAGACTTGAACTCAAGAATGAATTTTGAAAAACACACTTTAATACCATTTTTGAGGCCAAATATTGCAAGCACATAGGAACACCCTAACATAATATAAAATAAACTCTCACAATTATTCTATCTGTCACGGTAAACTAGATAGCTAATGTTGAAATTCGGATTTTCAAGCTCAAGTCCAAGAATATTCTCAAGAATGGTTGGTGAATACAACCCCTGCTCTTATTGTACGTTTGAAAAGCGTGTTTTATTATTTTAAACTTACTTATTTTACATCGATTGCGAAACAAGTTCACATGTATATATGAAATAAAATCTGTTTAAACTTAACTACACGTTATTATTCCAACTTGGACAAATCACGTTCGAAGTCTTCCTGGTTAGAACCTGTACTAAAGACAATATGCACATATGCGGATAAAGCGGCTCAAGGACATCGCACATAGTGTTGTTTTGACAACTGTATTTCATTAAACAGAACGTACCGAACAAACGTATCTTGACTTTACACATTCCCTCGAGATTTATGCAGCCGTTAACCTAGCAACAGCTGTTTTTTCAGTCCATAAATGTTTACATAACAGTAAAATCAAGTGCAAATATACGGTAAATGAAGGGGAGGGACAACCTGCTAGAATTTGTTTTTACGACTTTGCAGAAATAATTCGCACGAGAGATTGGGAATATTTGGTACTTCATTCTGTCACAGTCATGCACGATATGTCATTTAAACCTTTTGTTTTTGCTTAAAATTTATTGGACGCCAAAATGGTAAGTTGAATGACCGTTGACGGGTAACTGCGACTAGTATGGTTAATACGGTCTAAAATGACAGCGCAAATTAAAACCAAAATTACATCATTTTTAATTATACTGAAATATTAACAGTTAAAATTTACCTTTTTCGTCTATTACAAAGTAAAGAAAGAATGCATTTGTTAAACGAAACAAACCCTCTGGCTACGTTTGAAGTAACTCACCATGAAATTGGGCGATACGTGTTTAACTGGACGATATGTCTATTCTAGCAGCTGATGTAACAATCGCATTTCTAACATTCCAAAATTTACATTTTCACTTTAAACAGCTTACAATGCAAGCGCTATTACCCGCCAAAGTATAACTAGGTTCGTGAATAATATGTATTTTTATGTTTCTTTGTTCCGTTTCTATTTACGTCTACAAATAAACCTATGAAGTTTATTACTGCAATGACGTGGCAAGCAACAGGAACGAGACAAGGATACCGATGGAAGATGTAAATACATGCGGATGAGTCTGACGTTCAAAAATTGGTATTTAAAACAAATAATTAAGGCGAAGTCATTGCCCTCATCTATGTTTAAACAAACAACTAAGCAAATACAATGAATAATGGACATGTCATAACAAGACCATGCTCTTTCTGTGATAGAGCTGTGGACAGAGATTTTAAAATTCCCCAAAGACACAGCCAGCGTTTGTACTTTCACGCCTATTGGAAAGTTGAAGGTTTAGAAGACAATGACCAGAAGGTTGAATATGGTCGATAATTGCGATATTTCACGTACATCTGATGTGATTTATAACTGATATCTGGTGACAATCGTTGAAATTCATTTGTTGGAGATGTAGAAATTGAGCATTGAGTTGAATGTCGGTTCAGATTATCCGATAGCAGGTCAGTGGCCACTTCAATGGTTTCAACGTTCTAGTTTAAAATTGACATCGATTGTGAAACAAGTTCTACTAATTGACAAGAAGAAACAGTGCTAAGCATATTGGATAAGGTGCTATGCTTAATGGCACATGCCCTGGTCCTGTTGGAAGATCGAACCCGCGACCTACGTAGTATATGGTTTAAGGATGTATATACGTGGATGTGTATAGAACTCCTCGTTATAACATACTTAAATATATCACTCTTAAATTGAATTTGGTGTGACATGATTAATTCATATACATATATTTATATTTTGCAAAATAAATAAAATGATTAAAACGTCAGAAATACGGTGGTAAAACTTTGTAATCAGCAAAACTATATCATTAGAGCCATAACTAGCAAAGACATGTTTGTGATTCCGGTATAAATGAAAAAGATTGATTGTAATTTTGGTGGCCAACATATCTTTATTTAAATTTAATGAAATGAAGAAAATTAAAACTTATATTTATTTTTGTGATAATATAATCATTTTACTAAAGTAAGAAATAAGAAAAATCTTTTTAAAATGTTGACTTATGATAAGCTTTTTTACTACCATGGATAATTTACTTCTTCATTGTTCTTCGTAAAATTTATATTTTTATGACGTGTAGTTAAAATGGTGTTGTTCAAACTGGTACACAGCCACTTTAGTTAAAAAACAAAGATTTCGTAAATTTCAAACAATTTTCGTTATTAAACCATACTAGTTTTAATTTAGGAGAAAAACATTAAAAACATTGATTATTACAAATGGTCAACATCCTATCAGCCTTTCTTTGGTACCAAAATTATTGAACGCAGACAAAGATTAAAAAAAAATACTAAAGATACACCCGGTAATCAGACGTTTATATTGAAATGATACTAGCCTGTCGATTTCTGTAATCAAGTTATATTACGAGAACCGCCGTTTATTTCTGTGTTTTAAGATTGACCTGGACGGTGTAGGTTTATATTTTACTAAGCTGCCGTATTTCAAAATTTCAAATCCTAAAATAAAATAACGTAAACGAGTATCTGGTAGCGTGGTTTCTGAAGATATGTGTGATCATGAAATATAAACCAGTAATTTGTAATGTTAGTGAACGAGTACAACTTAATTAGTAAGCACACGATTGCTCTATTTACCAAGGAACCTAATCTTTACCCAGAGGAGTAATGATCCTGCATCACGTATTGGGCTTCGGTAATTACGTCCATTAATTACATAGTTAGATCAGTGACCAAGTCAACGCAGATAACCATCGGGTGAGCACTGGTCATTAATTTGACCTGTGGGTAAATTAAAGCAATACGACGAACATTGACATACTTAACAAGCGAGTGTCCATTTTAAACATTCTCACATTTACTGTACATGAAATTTCAATGTAACCTTTGTGTAAACGGAATATGAAAAGAATAACAAAAGCTATCTCGTTCTCTCCAGTTCCTTGGTCTGCCAAAGCGAGAGCAACATGCACCAACACACCATATGTGACTGAGCTTTCATTCTTTTAATGGGGTTTAACACCATTTTTAACACATTTCAGGTTATATATGGCATATCCAGTTTTGTTGGTGGAGAAAGGCCTCGGAATGGATTTGAGTAGAACCACCGTCCTTCCGCAAGTAACTGGCAAAGTTTCTCACATAACGTTTTTGGAGCAAGTGGGACTCACACGTGGCCTTAACTGTGAGAGGTAAGTGATCTTGAAATGACACCCTAGACCACTCGGCCACCCTTGTCCTTCAACCATAGTCATACCATAGCCTGGCTTAATAATGAACTGCACAGGTAAAAAATGAGTTTCTAAATTACGCTTGGGTAATCAGGATAACCTCCCAGGTAACAAACAACACACCACACCGAGGCAGTAGTGCTCACACCAGAGATTGCAGGTTCAATCCCCAGGTGGACCAAATGCCTCTCATAAAACAACACTTAGTACTTGTTCTATCTAGGAAGCGGACTTAAGAGCGATTCATTTAACCCTTTACTTCATATAGACGCCTCTGGACACCCCTAATATAGAAGGCTTTGGACACCTAATATAGAAGGCTTTTGAATTATTTGGTGAATTATGTTGATATTAATTGACAGAGTGGAAAACAGTGAAGGAAGTGTTCAGATTGCTCGTTACGAGCAATCTGAACTCTTCCTGCACTGTTTTCAAAGACCTTCTGTGATTGGTGCTGGAAAACGCATATCTATGGAGTAAAGGGATAAACTATGAGCTTTCATAGCAGTCAAGCTAAAATGAATTAGTATAAACTAAACAACACACTACGTGTACCTGCTGAAAAGTAAACTAGTAGTGCCTTGCCAATCAGTCTAAGTCTTACGAAAGTCCACATTGATAAACACAAGTGCCTCGATATTATACCAGTCATAGTCATTATAAACGCTGTGTATTAGATAACATATCACATAATTCGACATTTGCACCATGAAACAGCCCTTTTATTTCAAATTGTTTAACTTGGTCCTCTGAACCCTATGAAAAGATAATTTTAATTTCCATTTAAGCCTTGAAGAGTTATCCCTCATAAGGTTTCAGCTCAGTAGCCTGCTACAGAGTAACACTCACTTTGGTTATTACTATTCTTGTTTTCACGCTCAGTCTATCCATGCATTGTTTGTAAAATGTATACATATATGTGTAGGTATATATATATTTATCAACGTACGTTTACACTGTAATTACACATACATGTGCATATGTTTGAATTTCAATCCCCAAGTTTAAAGCAAGTGGAGATGATGTTATGAAGGATGTTGAACTCTTAGTACAAAATAAATTATGGTCCATCTGTGGACGACATTATTCAGATATAATTGCTTTTTATTGAAGACATAGCTGATACTATTGATTATCTAGTGGGTTATTTTAATTATAAGTGTACTTTAACATTGAATCAAAAATCTCTATGTTGTAAAACTTCGACATTTTGAATAAGTCGTAAAACATCTCTGATTATCAATGTCAGAATAAGTGATTCTATGTTGTGTATATAACAATACGCGATATGAAGATTGCAAAAATTGGAAAGTAAACTGGTTGTCAAGTGTAAAATACAGTTGTGTAACTATGGATAATGTGTGATTGGAATGATCCAACAATTGGTATCAATAAATATTTTATTTCACTTTAATCCAAAGAATAGCATTCAAAATCTTTATTCAAAGTCTTATTTCAAATTTTATATAGAAATCTAAAATAAACTTTTGGTTAGGAAAATTATCTTCATTGTGTACTAAAACCCTTCACATCATAACAGCATATAAAGTTATGTGACTTCTCATACTCTTGGTATGGAAACTTGGAGACATTACAGGGACTGATCTAGAAAGAAATGAGTGACTATGTCAAATCTGACTTTTTTTTTTTAATTATTGTGTTTCTGAAGTATAATGATATAATAAATCTATAAAAAAAATTATATTAGAAGACCATGTATGATTGAGATTGTAACATTACAACAATCTTCAAACAAAAATTGCTGACCTAAGCAAATACATAGCCGAAGCTTAAGCAATTAAACACTTTATTCTGAAAATGCATTTGGTGGTGGGGGGAGGGGGGAGGGGAGACAACTATACACTGTACATGATAGACTTTTAATGCTGATAAACTGTATCTTTTAGGTCAATAAAATATACATGTATGTCTATATATTTAAAAAGAACCATTGTTCAGGTTACTGAGTGGATGTTGATCAAAATGCTATTTTTTGTTAAAACCAGAAATATGTTCACTATATGTTAGTAAATTTTACCAAAAATGTGTCAAAACAGGTCACAACTGTAAAATTTGGCCAAATTATCCAACTTGACCTTACTTATATGGATGTTCTGAATATATAAGCTAAACAAGTTAGTAATTTTAATAATTTTTTTATTCAAAATCAGTACAAAATACTTGTAAGCTATCAATTTTAATAGAAAACTATACACAAATTGGATACAAAGTTATTGTATATGGAAAGTAGGAATTTGATCAAATCAATGAATCATTGAATATTTAGCATCAGTATAATGCCATCGAGGGCTATTAGACGATTAGTTAAAATAACTTCTCTTTCCTGGGATCCCGAAAGTTAACCAGTACTTTGGCACACCCATCTCCACAAGTAACTGATAGCATTCACACAAGAGACAACGAGATACAATGTTGTACATCAATCATCACAGAGACAGGTGGCTGGGTGGGAATTAAAGATCCCTGAACTGATAGTCAGACATGCTACTGCTTGAATCAACTGGGCTCATGGTCACTCAGAAATAAATCACTAGCATATCAAGTAGTAAACAAACTTTTGTAGCATGAATAACCACTTACATAAATATACAGTACTCATATACTTCAGTATCATGAAATAATACATGCAGAATTTTCAAAAAGAAAATACTCTTCCACCTTGTTTTTCAACTATTCCAGTGCCATTATGAAGACGAGTTATACGGACCGAGTCATATACTGTACACACTGACCAGACTGAAACTTGCCAGTTGATTTACAGCTCAAATATCCAATTAAATAGATTAAGTTTTAGAGTATAAGTGGTCACCTGTGTTATGCAGCTACTTGTCTCAAGCAGCCACATTTGTTATTCCCCATTTATATGTTTTCAGAGCAAATTAACATGTATTAAACAACCTTTCATTAAAGGCCACTTTAGCTCCTTCCCTTGACTGACTGCTTACAAATCATCAGTTCATATTACTCCCAAGATCACTTTCTGTTCTAATGGTATAAGAAGTACAAAATGTTGGATTTAAGAAAAAAGAGAAAAACTACCATATATATAATCAACAAATACACTTTTTAAACCACATTATTACATTATTGATTTCCTGGTAGAATAATAGTTAATAGCATCTTGTATTAGTGATCAGTATTTTACAAAAAAAATGTTACATAATAACTCTGTGATAGCTTGAAGAGACAGGAAGTAAATAGTTCATTACACAAATATTTAGATGAAAATTAACAAACTGGAATCAAGCGTTTTCCTGTTCATGTTGAGGGTTGAATGATAAAGAGTTGTTAATATAGAACAAATAAAATAATAATAAACTCTATCAATACATTTGAAATCATAAATCTAATTTAAATATGTATCTGACAATGTCAAGGCTTTATGTATGGACTAAACTGTTGCTTTGTGTATAATTCTTCATAGAAGAGAACTATATAATATTTGTTTTGAAATGCAGACATCTTAGAAACACTGCATAAGAATGTGAGATTAATAAGACAGACACAAGATCTTAAATAGAGAGCAACTGACAGGACACGGGCTGCCAATCAAACAAGGCAATAATCCAATCAGTGATCAATATTGGTTGCTACAGAGCCCCAGATCGAGATGCGTATGCGTATCTGATGCATTAAAAATTAGTGGATACCCATGTAAGTTGTTATCAATTAGGCATAGGGAGTTTTACACTAAAATCAAATTTTATATTTGTAAATAATTTACTTTCTCTGAAAATCGATCTTCTGACATTGTACTAAATTCTTGACATATCTGTGTAAATAAAAATAGCTGAATGGTTTCCATTCAACTTGTTTCAGTGATAAATTTTACCAGTTATAATGATAGTCCAGTCTGTGTAATTAATAATATGTGAAATAAGATATAGGTATTGAGATTTACCAGTCAAACTCAGTCAGAATTCGGAATATGGTCGAGTTCTAGTACCACCTGCACCATATTTTGCCTTAAAAAGAGTGTCTATAAACTGACATGTGATTGTCAACAAATAAACTAACAAGACTCAAAAACTAAAAAGCAAACTAAATTAAGTTCGTTTTTCACCAAAAAAGATGATGTTAGGGGTTAATGTGGCATAATGCATGTCACTAAGAAGCCTTTTTTATTTTTTTATTCTGTATCTCCATGGAAACTAATTCAGATACTCAAATAATAAAAAAACTGCCCATTCATGCCTTATTTAATCAAGCTAGATCAGTATATTGAAGGAATTGGTCAGTCATGTAACCTGCATTCAAAGAGACCCAATACAAATGAAACAAGAAAATATCGGTGGATGCTCCCCAAATGAGTGTTTGATTCTGTACAATATTCCCTTAGTGCTGATGGCTACTTGGTTGAAAAATACCAAACTGCATAGCAGGAACAATATGTGGCTCTGCACTTGACTCATTCGCAAATCATTGAACTAGAACAAAATGACAGTACATGTATGTGCATATCCTAGCTAGTTTTACAAAATTAAAACCAGAGGTTATAGCAATATAGCGTCATGAAGACAATATGCACATCTCCACTTGGTTATCATGCATCCTAGCAAGTTTCATAGAATTCCAACCTGAGGTTGTAGAGATATAGAGCGTAGAAGAGTTTGGTCACAGACAGAATGAAAAAGCCACAACTCCGTGAAAAAATCATCGAACTGGAACACAAACATAGCAAATTTCATCAAATTCCAACCTGACGTTGTAGAGAAATAGCACAGAAAATAATTTGATCAGACTCGCTGAAAGGGCCATAACTCTGTGAAAATCATCGAACCGAACACAAAGATAATATGCGCATCTCCACTTGGTAGTGATGCATCCTAGCAAGTTTCATAAAATTCCAACATGGGATTGTAGAGAAATAGCCCTGACAAGAATTTGGTCACAGACAAAATCAAAGGGCCATAACTTCATGAAAAAACATCGAACTGAAACAAAAAGACAATATGCGCATCTGCATTTGGTAATGATGCATCCTAGCAAGTTTCATAAAATTCCAACCTAAGGTTGTAGAGAAATAGTGCGGACAAGAATTTGGTCACAGACTCAATTAAAAGGCCATTACTCGGTGAAAAACCATCGAACCGTAACACAAAGATATTATGCGCATGTCCACTCAGTAGTGATACATCCTAGCAAGTTTCATAAAATTCCAACATTGGGTTGTAGAGAAATAGCCCGGACAAGAGTTTGGTCACAGACAGAATCAAAGGGCCATAACTCCGTGAAAAATCATTGAACCAGAACACAAAGATATTATGGACATCTGCACTTGGTAATGATGCATCCTAGCAAGTTTCATTAAATTCCAACCTAAGGTTGTAAAGAAATAGTCCGGACAAGAATTTGGTCAGACTCAATTAAAGGGCCATAACTCCGTAAAAAAATCATTGAACCAGAACACAAAGATATTATACGCATCTCCACTTGGTAGTGATGCATCCTAGCAAGTTTCATAAAATTCCAACATTGGGTGGTAGAGAAATAGCATGGACAAGAATTTGGTCACAGACAGAATCTAAGAGCCATAACTCCGTGAAAAATCATTGAACCAGAACACAAAGATATTATGCACATCTGCACTTGGTAATGATGCATTCTAGAAAGTTTCATAAAATTCCAACCTGACGTT
This sequence comes from Panopea generosa, assembly GCA_029582155.1. NCBI lineage: Eukaryota > Metazoa > Mollusca > Bivalvia > Adapedonta > Hiatellidae > Panopea > Panopea generosa. The sequence continues at coordinate 48,224,848 of CM055901.1, forward strand.
GTAGAGAAATAGCCCGGACAAGAATTTGGTCACAGACTCAATTAAAGGACCATAACTCTATGAAAAATCATTGAACCGGAACAAAAAGATATTATGCACATCTCCACTTGGTAGTGATGCATCCTAGCAAGCTTCATAAAATTCTAACCAGAGGTTGTAGAGAAATAGCCCAGACAAAATTAAAACCAAAGGTTGTGACCAAATTCTTGTTCGGACAAGAATTTGGTGACATGGACGCACGCACGGACGAAGAGGCGACTATATTCTTCCCCCCTTTGGGGGAGCCTACAAACCATTAAGCAATGACAGTTGCAGTTTCCCTTGTTAGCCATTGATAAAAAAAAATAGTTTAATAATAATGTCAACTATGCAATGGTTGTTTATTATAATTTATGAGCAATACTCATTACTATTCTGCAAACTGAAAGAATACTCATCTACTCTGATTTTAAGGAGTAATTACTCAACTTAAAAAATTATCTGGGGCTCTGTTGCCACACTGCTTTTTTTCTTATACAAATAAACAAATGTCTAAGTGAACACTACATTGTACTTACTTGGACAAACAATGCCACGTGGTCAATCAATCTCGCATCAGGTCAATTGTCATAAAGCTTCTTGCAATAAAGCAAACAGCTTTTAATGTGATGCTTTTGACCGGGTTGTGAAAAAAACAAACTATTAGAATGCATACAAATGGAACTAAAACTATAAAAGAATATTTATACACTTATTAGCCAATTTATCTAGCCGTCACAATTGCATAGCAAATAAAACTTGTACACAATGCCACATTCACTAGACAGACAACAGTCATCAGCTGCAGATTTATAGATTGCAATAAGTAAATGAAAAAAAGAATGCAAACAAAACAAACATGTATTTGTTCATGGTAAGAGATCGGATGTAAAGTGAGAAATGACAACTAATTGACAAAAAGCAGGCACCTGCCAAGACAAACAGTAATCAATCGGTACAATATATAAGTCAACAATTCACCTTTGGTTGCTTACATGACTCAACTGACAATCAATACAAGTTTCTGTGTAAGGTTTTTATTTTCCATTTTAAACTTTTTATTATTATAATAAAATTTGGGTTCAAAATATTGTGCTAATCCTGAAAATAAAAGAGTTAGTGTAAAATGATGACTTTGTGATGTTTTCTGTTAATCAATCAATGTAAATAACTATTTCTGCAACCGTATATTTTGTTTAGATTCAACATTTTGTGTTTCAGACAAGTTCTTTGGTGAATTTAGTTTATTCACAAATAAACCAATTTTGCATTTTCTGAAAAAGTTGCAATTGAACAACCGTTCGCCTATAACTAGTGGGGAATGTTGTGTTGATAATACTACTCATCAAAAACCCAGTCTACATGATCATTTCAACGAGCATTGATATTTCAGTAGTAAACAGGCATACCGGTAAAATCATCTGCTTCCTTTCTTTTTTGTTTTCACTTTAAGTAATTAAACAAAAGTGTTGCAAACCCCTTTAAAGGTATGTTTGTGTGTGTGTGCATGTGTGTATGCAATGCCTGAACACTTCAGCAACAACCATCACATGCACTTGTTTCAATACAAATCTTTTCCAAATGTTTTTATTCTAACTGTATTGTTTATCTGCGGCATATTTTTCCAGTTGTTGTTAATGCCAAATATGTCAACGTGTTCAGGAGCATAGTAAATAACCTGGGCACACAAAATGAATTTATACATTATGGCTATTTGAAAGCAGTATATGGCACCCACTTGCAACAAAGAGAAGATTTTAACTAGGCCATTTCTACCAGCAGTTTTGCACAAATATGATTAATGCAGTTGTGGTAAAGTCAAGGTAAACTAATCTGTTCTAAAACAGATGTGGTGCTAGTTATTTAACACTTTTAATTGGCTTCTCCACAAGCCATACATACTCATGTCTATGAAACAAAGATGGATAACATTGCTTTTATGTTAATTAGTTAATTTGATCAGTTATAACATCTTACACAGAGTAGGTACATCTCTGTAGGAAATGTATAATAAATACACAACTTACACACTGACTACAAGAAAAAGGAAATATTTCAAATATAGAATAAATAATACAAAATAAGAATATAGAAAATAAATAAAACATGGTTATATATAATGATACAAATGAACACAAATTCTACATTGAGTCTGGTTTGACTGCTGCCAAAAAGTATTTGCAGATTATTTTTTTATTCATTATCAGACCAACCATAGATATACAGAATTGTTAGTTTCAGTGAAATATTCTTATTTCATCACTGGGGCGGTGTCGTCACTGCAGCAATATGGTCATTGGGACGGTGTAGTCACTTGGGGAGATGTGGTCAATCTGATGTAATGCCAGGAGTGAGAATGCCAAGCTCAGTGTTCAAAGTGAAATTAATAGATATTGCATTGAAAACATGTTTTATTTTATGAATTGAAACAGTGAAAATACTTTTATACTTCCACCATTTTTAATCTGCTAATCTATTAAATGATGAATTGACGGACATGACTCAGAATGCAATGTTAAACATTAAAGGCAGTGTAACGGGAAAAGTTGCTAGAAATGTCTGAAAATATAATATAAAGTTGAATGAAGCACCTATTAAATACCATTTGTAACTTAAATATGATTGATGAACAAGAGGTCCATGACTAATTAAATATTTTGAAAATCTGTTGGGCAGTTCGGGAAACATTTTTTAAAGTTTTTTTTACTAATTTTAGTTAAAGTGCCAATCTCAACCTTTAGATTGTGTGAAGTCTCACAAACATTAAAACATCAGTGAAGTTTAAGTATAAATTGCCCAATTGACAATTTTAATTTTTGGGAAAAACCCGTCATACTGCCTTTAACAGCAGATGTTGTATTTTATGTATCATCGTTTTTTGGATATTTGCATAAAAACTACATATTCTAAAATTTGTGTCACTAATTGACAACACTGAAACTCTAACAGGAAAAATGAAAAAAGAACAATACTGTAAAGAATAAATTTAAAAAATAACTAATAAATTTTTTCTCTCACATACATCAACAATAGCATAACTTGAATGGATTAAATATAAATACAAAGTTGAATGTATGAAAACTAATTAATTCAAGCAGGACAGCATAAATTTGTACATGTAATCAACAAAAAAGTGTCACATCATTCCATTAAGCAGAACACATCAGTGCATATGTTTGATCCATGAATATAATTCATTCAAGCAGGATTGCATTTATAACACGTTTGTCCAATGAATATGAAATCATTCATTCAAGGTGTATGTAGGAGAAGTGAATGCATACTTGTTTGTAAGAAGAACCATATAATAGAGAGAAAAAACAACTGAACAAGTGTGTGTTTGACAAACAGCTCCATCTAACATTATCACAGCATATGAGAATCTCCAGGCACGCTTTCATGTATTATATCACACTAACATGTTTAACTCCAGGTGTGATTTCTTCCATCTTGTAATATTATGAACTGTGGAATAAGAAAATATAACATTTAAGTGTTTTATAGCAATGAACATTATTTATTTTTAAAACATAAAAAACAAAGGATAAAGAACATCAAGAAATCAATTAATATTCAATCTGTCAAACTGATAACTAACTTGAGACAGCATGCTTTTAAAAATTGTATCCTATTGCTTTGGGAGCATTCTTCAGCCAAAGTTTTTTTGAATTTGTGAACTCAATCTATTGAGTAAAAACATAAAGTGAGTGATGGACGGATAGATGGACACATGCTCTGAAAATCCTTTTGGTATGAAGAACAGTTGTACCAAGTAATTGCAAAGCCATTCAAGTAATTAAAAAATATATGGAGAAGACAAAATATTGCCTATTTGACCTTTCAGTACTACCTTGGCTATAAACTATAATGGCTAGAAGTTGCACACTGCATATTGTCTCAATATGGCAAACAGTTGTGCTAAGTTCTTAGAAATACTCCTCAAGAAAGACAGACAAACAAGCTAAAACAAATTGTCTCTCTTAAAGGGGACGGGAACTGAGTTAATATAATACACTGAAATATGGCTGATTTTGACAAAATGGCAACACATTCTGTTAACTGTGATTCATGAGACAATACCACAAATTTTGTAGGTGGATGTGTGGAGTTTTTCTTCAGTAAATAAACTGTGACCACTTTAAGGTTTTATGACAATGATGCTGGACAAATTAGAACTAGAGCTATCACTGAAGGTGATTAATACCCCCGAACGCCGCCATGACAGAAAATGGTTTACCATTGTATGAAGTTTTATTAATTTATATCCAATAGTTTTAAAGTTATGCTCCAGACAAAAAAATACTTAATAAAAGAGAATGTTATGGATTGAGTTTTTTGTATTGTTAATTTTTTTATGGTTTTGTTAAAATTAAAAACGGTCTTTTTAATTATTGTGCAGTGTACAAGCTTTCATGGCAATCAATAAATGTTATACTTTTTCGAGTTATGTTGAGGGACAACAATTTTATGGATAAGAAACAAACAAGAGCACTAGGAATACAATTTCTTGTACACTGCACTTCCTCTCATTATATTCTACCATTGTATGAAGTTTGATGAAATTCCATCCAGTACTTTAAAAGTAATGTTCCAGACAAGGGAAATATATCAAAGGGCAATAACTCTGTAATTAGCAAGAATAAAGTTATGTTTCTTGTACACTGCACTTCCTCTCATTATATTCTACCATTGTATGAAGTTTGATGAAATTCCATCCAGTACTTTAAAAGTAATGCTCTGGACAAAGGAAATATATCAAAGGGCAATAACTCTGTAATTAGCAAGACTAGAGTTATGTTTCTTGTACACTGCACTTCATGTCATTATATTCTACCATTGTATGAAGTTTGATGAAATTCCATCCAGTACTTTAAAAGTAATGCTCTGGACAAGGGAAATATATCAAAGGGCAATAACTCTGTAATTAGCAAGAATAGAGTTATGTTTCTTGTACACTGCACTTCCTCTCATTATATTCTACCATTGTAAGACGTTTGATGAAATTCCATCCAGTACTTTTCAAGTGATGCTCTGGACAAGGAAAATTGCAACGGACAGACCGACTGACAGACCAACAGACCGACCACAGGGTGACTCCAATATACCCCCTCAAACTTCGTTTGTCGGGGGTATAAAAATGGTGTACAACACCAGGTGAAGGCAGGCAGAAAAACAACTTACCTGCTGTGTAACACAGATTGACAGGCATCAGTAAGTATAGATATACATTTGTCTATCTCCTCATCTGTCAACTTCACATTGACAGCTATTCTTATACTGAAATATAACAATTACGACACATGAACAGTAACTCTTGTATTAACACACGGAATTCTCATAATATCAACAGATGTACCAAATTCTACAATGGTATACTTTATCAGATTTGGGAATTTTTAATACGACAGTCCTTCAACCATTTACTTGGCCAACATGATATTACTTAATAGCACGATAACACAAATATTATGAAAAGGTTTTTTTACATATTTATTTACTTTTTGCTGATGAATAGAGAGTTTGTGTAGACATACCTTGGTGTGGGAAGGTCATGTTCCTCGTGTTCCAGGTATCTGGCTTGAGTAAGTGCCAAACCTTTCTCCATAGCCTGTAAGTCAACAGAAAAACACAACATGCTATAGAAGGTAACCTTTCTTTGATATGAATGAATATTTTTACAGCATATATCATTCCTTGTGTAAGATAAGACAAGAACATATGCAGAAAAAAAAGAGTGCCAATTAAACAATTAAACATCCAATTAAGCAGATGAATCAGTGACAAGCAGTTTTAGTCGACAGAAGCAAAAGTTAACAACAGTTCAAGAGCAATAACAAATGCTAACTAGTGAACCTTTGGCTTAGGTGATATAAACAATTAGCCGACAAAGCATTAAGATATTTTTTGTCGGTCATGCAACAGGTTCACATGCTCTTTTTTAAATATGATCCAACTAGTTTATATGGTAATGTTATTCTTAAATAAAGTTTAATGCCATTTTCAACACATTTCAGGTTACATGTATATATGGTATATGTTCTATTGATGGAAGATGCCCCCAGAATAAATCCGAGTAGAACCACCGTCCTTAATATGGTAATGTTATAGCCAGTTATGTACCTGCTCCGTTATCCTCTCCAGGGTGTGACTGTCTATATCTCTGTCACTGGGCTCCGCAAGACTCAGATGCTTGATGGGTGCCACAGGATCACCCAGAACTCTCATACCTTCAATCCTGAAAACACAGGTATAAACAAAGTCACCTGAATAACAAACAAGAGCTATCTGTTGACAAAGCTCTCTACTAGGGGAAGCCTGTTGGCCCAAAGTGGCTGTTTTTTACAATGCCCTACGACTTTAAAGAATTTAATTGGTAAGTTTTAAGTAGATACTGTCAGATATCAATGGTAAATCTAGCTAGCAAAAAATACTTTTCCACTTGAAAAGCCCACAATTTCGCCTTTATACAAAATAAAGTTATCTTGTTTTCCAAATCACGACTGGCACATGACTGGTAGTAAGTGTCATATCAATTTTCTGTAAGACTAAGCAAAGTTTCTAACAGTAAAAAGTATCTAAGCTTCCTTAATTTAAACAAAGTTATCTAACTCCTTAAAGGTCCATAATGGAAGTGAAGCCAAGTGTGATGTAACACTGATGTATAACCAATAGTTATTGCAATATGGATTTTCATGTATCCAGTGACAATTCAACTAGCGACACAAATTACCTCAATGGATGTCAAGGGACAGTTTAGGGTCAATTTGAATACCCAAACACGAAGTCTCCAATCAGGGTTTAGTGAATGATCTATTCAGCTGAAAACTATAGGGTTCAATTAATGAATGTGTCGAGCTTTGGGAGTGTGGCTGCAATTGGGGGATTGTCAAGACAACAACCAACATGATCCAGTTGGGGTGACATGATCTAGTCATGGTGACCATGTTATTGACTCACAGTCAGTTTAAGCAATGTTGATTATGTTAACAATGTGATCAGTCTACAAGTAAGACTCCTCCAGGTGACAGTGTGAGATGAAACTTTTACAGGATTCCATGTCACAGTGACCGTGACCTTTTAGCAAATGACATCACAATGTATCATTGTCTCCTGCGATAGTACTTACTGCGATAATTTGTCTTGGATCTTTACACTGCTGTTTTGCAATCTCAGCAATAAACCTAACACAAAAGAAAAATATAAATGTTTAACAACTAAATTACAATATTGATGGAAAACAAGTCAAATTAGCGTTAATTGGATTAATCAATAAGATGAGACATAACTAAATATAGGGTCTGAAATGAAGTGCTTGAAACCCATCATTGTCAATTTTCAGTAAAGTAGTTAAAAGCATTTTCAAGTCAATTTTACATAATCTACAAAGAAATAACTTTCCCAAAGGCTGCCTTCTTACAAATAAACCTGATTATTAAGATGAAGACGTAGTGGAACCGAAATCCACAACAAGAGTGCCATAAACATCATTAGGAATCTCATTAAGACATTTTTCTAGAAATATTTGTAAGTCATCATTTTAAATTGTCGATGATAACCAAACATCAATTATCTGAATGAAAGTCATTAAATGAAATGGTTTTGTCGTAACACATCAAGAAGTTGTCATTATCAGGCTTTTCCTTTATAACTTATACTATCTTTACACACAGGGTCAACATAACACATTTTGAGCAGTAAATTTAATATAGGACAAATAGGTGTGTTTGCTGCGTATATACCTGGATCATTCTCTATGATGTTTAATGACTGTATGGCTCCGGACGCCAGCATCGGAGGGAGAGAGGCTGAGAAACAGTAGCCAAGACCCGATAATCTCTGAAATCCAATAACAACATTCAAATAATGCAAATAATTCTTTATACATTATACTTGTCCAACCAATATAGGAAGTAAGGCAATAGCTTTCACTAACTTCAGTTTTAAAACTACAATTCAGCTGATACTCTGTGTTGTCTATGTTGTTGTATAGGGTTTACTTGCGAAGGTTGAAAGGTGATTTTTTGGTGAGAATCTGAGCATCAATACTACGTAATATATGTAATCTAAAAATATTTGTTTATACTTTGATCAGCCTCAATTATACAATACATGGAAATTCAAAGTCCTGGTTATTTGGATGTCAGACATCTACAAAATAATTAATGTCTCCAAACTCAAACCTTGGATGTGCATATAAAAAAATACCACAAAATGAATTACCAATTCTTACACAGTCATATATTTGCCATCTCGCTACATCAGATATAACAAACTTTGTTATTGATTGAGTATTAAAATGAGAAATCACTATAATAAAGAATTTTGAAAAGGATAGAAATGGTTTTACAGCCCCCTTCGTAAAGACATAGTTCACATGGAAATGATTTTTTAAATGTCCTGTTTAATGAAAGAACAACTTTCCTGTAAAGAGTTACCTAACATAATGAATGTACACTATTATACCTGATGATCAACAACATATTTCTTGCCACAACAAAATCCGCCAGCTCCTCCTGCTGCGTTCTCCAGACACGCGGCTGTCAAGTCTATCTCATCTATCTGCAGGCAGTAAAGTAAATATAAGTATTACAATTATAATATTAATGCATGGACATTGCATTAGATGTATTGTGCATTAATGAGTGCAAGTTTCAATTTCAGTTGGCATTCTACATTTAAATTTGATGACTTGGTGACTTGAAAATACATTTATGCTTTCAGCTGAATTTATATAAGTAACTCATATTTGTTTCAAATTAAATATAGAAATGAAGGATAAAAATGCATCAAAGTGTTTAATGTAATAATGGATTTTGGATTGAATTAGATAATATCAACATTTTTACTTCATCAATGATGTTGTCCCAGCAGTACAATGTTGGAAGCCCTATATTAATTAATTGTATATTAACTCTACATTCATATGTTACTAATATTTTTAAACACAAGCTACAATTTAAGGCCAACATTAAAACAAAGTTTGTTTGCTGTCTCCCGTTCTTATTTATCAAAATTGTGTAAGTAGGAAGGGATTTTTTTTTCAATATCCAAAAATATTATCGTTAAAGAAAAACACAACAAATGTCATAAGCATAAATGTAATAGCCTAAAAAAAATAAAAAATACTACTTCCAAAATTATTTTTTTTTAGTAGGCAGCTTTTTGGAATGGTATGTATGGAGACAGCTACCTAACAATATTTTAATTTTGGCCTATTTAATATTTCTGTATTTGATAAATAGTCCATCTATATGATGAAACAGACGATATTCTACAAAATATGCAAATTATGTTCCTATAACACACACAAATGGCATGTAATTAACACATTGCAGTTGGAGTTGTTTATACCAACATATTTTGCTTGATTGCAAAATGAGCTTAGGACCTTACATGAGTCACTCTCAAATCTACTTGCTGGGTAACACCAGTACAGAATGTCATTTTAAGAGGTCATCGGGTCAAGCTTATGATTTAAGTGACCCAACTTACAGCAGATCGGATATCCAAATAATAAAAAAGGTGTCAATCCACGCCTTATTTAATAAGACTAACCTACACCTTACATTCGATAAAACAGCATTACTTACACTAATATTAAAATGCTCTGTGACCCCACGTCCTGTCTTGCCTAACACACCAAATGAAAAACTCTCTTCCACAAATATACGCAGCTTGTATTTCCATTTCATCTCAATCTGGTTTCAATGATTAAATTCAAAAATTGCATAAATTATTTTCTAAAATATCTGGCAGAGTTTATCTTCCTGGCTACCATGATTTACAGTTCATTATCATAAAAGATACAGCAGACACAAATACTGTATATCCCAGATCTCTCAAATAATGATTTGTGCTTAAAAGAATTTATTGTATAGAGAACTGTTAAAAAAGCATTACATTTTATGAGAACATGATTTGATTTCATGCAATAACAAGATACAAATGTACTGATTGTATACTTTATATCAATTTATATTATCTAAGTAAGTCAGGCCTAGAAAAGTCTAGGTAATGAGTCTGACAGTAAAATGGGCCACAAGTTCAAATCATTACCTGGCCGTAGTTTTTGTGACAAGTGAAAAAGGGCTCTGTTCAGCAGCCATGACATTTCCACCTCTGAATATGTGGGGAAATAGTCATCACTTGCAGAGATAAGGTGTTAAGTACTGGTAAAAAGCCTTGCATATCCCATGAACACTATTTGATGCACTGAATGTAATATTGTTGAAAAAAGTTGCAAAACCCCAGATAAGCTATCCAATGTAACTATTACAACACACAATACCAGCTTAGTGGTAATACATACCTCACAAACCTATGTGTCATCGTTATTTATAGACTATACAAAAAGGTACAATTGAAAGAAATTTTGTTGTTAACAACAGGTAATAGTAAAGTGTACATAAAATATTAACCAAATTGTTTGGGACCTTAAGCTTTCCTTGAGTTCGTCAATGTGCTCATTTTTTTAAGTTTGAGTTAATCAATTTTATTGCATTTATATGAAATAGCATTTTTTCAAATGATTGTTGACAACCAAAACAAGAACACGTCATACCATATTTTGTCGTCACAATTTCTTACTAATACATGAATATATTATAAGCCATACTGGCCAAATAGTGGGGAAGACAGGAAGTAATAACACCAAGCTTTATCCAACCCCCACCCATCTCCTATCCAAACTTACTTTAATCAATTATGAACAAATTTCATTTATTTAAAAAATATGATTAATTGTCCATATTTATATCCTCTTTCTATGACATCAACATACAATTATTACTGTTTTAAAAATATAATCAGCACTCACCAATTTCGGAAGAGGACAGATGTCTCCATGTTTTGCATATAATCCTTCAACCACCAGGAACCTTCGTGTAACTTTAGCCTTTTTTGGTACCTGTAGAAAAAGAATCCAACTCAGTTCCCTGATATATAACAACATGAACTATAATACATATATATATATATCACACTTTGAACACTTTTGTGGATTTGGTACAACTTCATCCCTTCTGTTAGTAACTGGCAAACTCTCTTACTTAAAATTTTTAAAAAAGCCTCACTTACAGTTGATACTCACCAACTCAAACTCTTATATTTCGAAATTTCGGTTATCTCAAATTTGAAGTTCGGTCCCGTTTTCCCCCCTACATTTTCTATATTAATTAACTCCTGATATATCAAATTCCAGTAATTCAAATTATTCACTATTTCGAATCTGTTCTTCAGTCCCTCCATCCCGAAATCTATTGATTTCTCACTTGTTATTTTGAATTTTTTTATCACCGCGTGAACGCCGTGAAGATGAAAGACAAACCATCGCAGTGATAATTGTTGATCCAATTCTTGTAATTTATAGCTTCATGTGTCTGTATGGGCAGGTAGTTACTTGTGTCATCAAATTGTTATGATACAAACACAAGCAAGACACATGCTAATAAGACAAACAACGCCGAGGTGTTAGAAGACGTTTTTGACACATGCTATTTTTTCGTCTTAGTTTTTACTTGATAAGTTGTTATAACCATTGCTTGTATATAACCTGTGTTTATATTTCTGTTGCATATTCTATTTATTTGATATTCATGTAAATAAAAAGTATAAAAATTGAAAACACATTTTGTTATCTATCATATCACACTGAAAAATATAAAATGTTCACACACTTGGCAAATAGACATTTAGCATACACATGGATAACAACACACAACATACGTTTGTGTAGAAGAAAATGACGCATGTTAACAGTAGAATTTACCACGATTTAAGATAAATACACAGTGCACATCAATAAAAACAAAGTTTATATCATGTGTAGATATAACAACAATGTGTTATCGAGCAAAAAAACAACAAATAGAGGTTACCAACATTTACATGAACAACATGTATATTTTCAATAATTTATAAAGTGGTTGGGGTAACGGTAAAAAGGTGCACAAAAAAAAGACTTCGAATTATTTTTACTGTCCCACGGAATTAAAAATAACGAACTTCGACTGTATATTGCCAATATTTTCTTGATCTTAGAGAAACTGCGCATTTATATCAAACATCAAATTTTATAGATAATCTGTTAATAACTTATACTATATTTTGTCTCTTTAGTGTAAAATTCTTTATTTTTGTTGACCAAATACTTAATCGCGACCGGGGATATAAAAAAAAGTCACTTATTACCCAGTATCAAGTTATGTTAAAGAAATCAGTGAATAAAACGGATAGTGCCGACCTGTGCTTTAACAAATTTATCAACCATTATCTTCAAATGGGACCTTCCCCTTTGTGATTCCATAAACTGTCAATCATTTACTGAACAGACAATAACAGGGGCTGCACAACTTTAAGCTGAGCTGTGCTTTAATGGACAATCTCAGCATCAAAAGAAATAAATTATCTTGAGACAGTGGTTTACATCAGCACCTTGAAAAAAAATCAAAGGCCTGAAGGGCCTGAGGGAAGGCTCGCTGTTTGTGTTAATTCGAAAATTTACGTCGGAAAATTGGAAAACTTAGTTAGATTTCTGATATGTTAAAAGGCATTTCATTGGGATTTAGAAAAGAATGTGGTGTGTTAAATATTTCTTTTGTGTATCTGTATAAATAATCTCCTGCATGCAATTCAGAGTCCATATCAATACTTTTCCAACAGTAGCTATCAAACGGTTTTAATAATGCATTTGAAAAAATGCAAACACCATGGTACACACCGTCTTCCATGTGAAAATTGACTGAATATTTGATGACCCTGGTGAAAATATCCATTTCAGGACATTTGTAAACTGGTAACGTGGTGGTCCAGGATTCCTTTCCACATCTCCACATAAAAGTTATCAACATGAACAACCTATATGTAAGTTTCACAAACAAACCTTCATATTCTGATGTTTCTCCAAAATCGAAAGAATTGAGTAGTGATATACAACTCCAGTCAATTTTAATATCTCCAGTTCAATAGTTATGATTTATGGATAACGAAACGCATTCAGCACAAAATGTTCCTGATTGTCCGAGAATATACAACACATATCCATAACTCTTTGTCTAGACCAAAACAAACATGACCTACTTATAGATTTACGCGTATATTGACTTGAGTTTTGTTTAATTCTCATATAGTTTTCAATCATCAATATAAATAATGAATAAATAGCATGATAAACTGTGTTGCGTGACCTAGATTTAATTAATCTAAAAAATACAACACAGAAACACAACAAACATAACGGTCAGATGACCTAATTAACCGTTAAACTCTGCTTGCATAAGATGACAGATTGGCGCGTTTTTCTATAAACAACAAATGAAGCCCGGAACATAATTTCGTTATTTTACTATCAAAATTAAAAGAGGACAATCCGTAGTGAATAAAATTTCACTAACAATTACTATTTACTCAAACTACGAGTTATTATATCGAAAATATGTCAATATTTCACCCTATTAATGATTACATGTCGAATGGTGTTAGAGATTATATCCCCCCTCACCAGATGACTCACTATGCATAGTAGTAAATGCGTAAAACATTTTTTTTATCAATGAAAATTGCCGCATTTTTTTAGAAGTGTATTCTTCCGCATTTCCATGCAAATTGTATGCTTCCCGTATTGTATTTTTGAACTTTTGTAAAGAAAAATATCCGCATTATTTAAAAAAACTTTGAATCTTTTGTTGTATAATACGTCCTCTGCTACGGTAAATGCATTTTGAAACTTGTGAACTCTTTATCGGTCGGATGGATATGGTGGTTCCTGCCATACATAGTAGTGTATAACAGATGCTAGAGCTGCACGACAGCTAAGGAAGTCAGAGCTTTGCTCTCCTTCCAAAAATTCTACCTTTATTTAGCTGACTAATAATGAAAGAAAAGGAAAAATAACTTCTGCGTAATTGTTTTCATAATTATGCTGATGCTAAAAAATATTAGGCATGTCAGCTGGGTTTCAGGATTTTTTTTAATCACACAAAACTTGATGATTCATCCAACTTAAGTACCTTTTTATCTTCTTTCTGTTGTTCTAGGCAGAGTCTCTCCAAGTCTTCCATGTCATTGTGTTTGAAGTATTTGATGACACTACGTGATGCCACCAGACCCTTCTGTATGGCAAAACAAACACCTTCATCTCTGAAATAAATATTAAATGAAGTATAAACAATTAATGATAATGCTCGGGCAGTAAGTGCAATTGCAATTTCAAATTGCACAGCAAATTACACACACATTAATGTAACCAAATTAGACACATGCATGCTCACATACTCACACTTATCAAATTGCACACACATTAGAAGTGTTTAACTGACTCCTTTAAATACAAATGGCTACTTTTCATGGGGCTGAATTGGCGCAATACAAATGCCACCAAAATTCTGTTATTTCATATTTTCCCATAATCAATTGTGAATTATTCAGCTTTTATTACGACTGGTCAATTAACAAGAGCTGTGGGAGGGACAGCACTCTTGACTTTTTCATTGCTGTTCTAAAACTATAGCTTTTTTACGAAATAAGTACCAAATGGAAGACAAATGATATAACAAGAGACCTAAGAAGGCCTGAATCGCTCTGCTTGCAACAAATGGACAGATAAGGCATGTGGCGGAGGCATTTTAGTCAAATCACCCTGGTACAAGAACTCATCCGAGATCTTGTGGTTATGTAACTGCTGTGCAACTTTGGTTCAGATTCAATAAAAAATGAAAGTACTTATGCTTCTACAAGAAAAGGTTAACAAAAGGATGGACGGACGACAACATTTGGATGGACAACGGACAATTTACCATGCCATAAGCCCTGCTCAGAGTTGGTAAAATTAAGCTTTTATTATTGCTTGTCTGTTAAAAATAAATTAGCAAAATAATTCAACAACAATATCAACAGACAACAGTTTTGTTTATTGAAAACAACAAAGTTTTTTACATATACAATATATGCACTAAATTCACACCATAGGGCAATATATAAGTATCAATTCATGAAAATGGATCTGTAGTTGAAATATTCTTGTACCAGCATACTGAAACACTGAATACACCCCTGTTACAAACATTAGATACTTACACAAATATGACATCACCTCTTTTAGAGTAGGCTGGTATAGCACTAGCAATGGTGGCAAATCCATATGAGTACAAGATAGCTTCCTCACAGTTCATAAACTTGGCCAGTCTGTCCTCCAGTTCCAGGTGAACATCTACACATATATCAATAAACTGAGTGTCTGACTTAAGGCTTACACTGGATTTAACTATGTAACATGTATATTGTGTTTAAGAAAGATTTATTGAAGATAACAGACTGATACTGGATGGATAAACAAGTGATCACAACAGGTGACTCTGACATGTGGATAAACAAGTGATCACAACAGGTGACTCAGGCAAACTAACTCTGACAGATGGATACACAAATGATCAGAACAGATAACACAGGTAAGCTAACTCTGACAGATGGATAAACAAGTGATCACAAAAGGTGACTCTGACATGTGGATAAACAAGTGATCACAACAGGTAACTCAGGTGAGCTAACTCTGACAGATGAATAAACAAGTGATCACAACAGGTGACTCAGGCAAACTAACTCTGACAGATGTATAAACAAGTGATCACAACAGGTAACTCAGGTAAGCTAACTCTGACAGATGGAGAAACAAGTGATCACAACAGGTGACTCTGACATGTGGATAAACAAGTGATCACAACAGGTAACTCAGGTAAGCTAACTTTGACAGATGGATACACAAATGATCAGAACAGATAACACAGGTAAGCTAACTCTGACAGATGGATAAACAAGTGATCACAAAAGGTGACTCTGACATGTGGATAAACAAGTGATCACAACAGGTGACTCTGACATGTGGATAAACAAGTGATCACAACAGGTAACTCAGGTGAGCTAACTCTGACAGATGGATAAACAAGTGATCACAACAGGTGACTCTGACATGTGGATAAACGTGTGATCACAACAGGTAACTCAGGTAAGCTAACTCTGACAGATGAATAAACAAGTGATCACAACAGGTGACTCAGGCAAACTAACTCTGACAGATGTATAAACAAGTGATCACAACAGGTAACTCAGGTAAGCTAACTCTGACAGATGGATAAACAAGTGATCACAACAGGTGACTCTGACATGTGGATAAACAAGTGATCACAACAGGTTACTCAGGTAAGCTAACTCTGACAGATGGATAAACAAGTAATCACAACAGGTGACTCTGACATGTGGATAATCAAGTGATCGCAACAGGTAACTCAGGTGAGCTAACTCTGACAGATGGATAAACAAGTAAACACAACAGGTAACTCAGGTAAGCTAACTCTGACAGATGGATAAACAAGTGATCACAACAGGTAACTCAGGTAAGCTAACTTTGACAGATGGATGAACAAATGATCAAAACAGATAACACAGGTAAGCTAACTCTGACAGATGGATAAACAAGTGATCACAACAGGTGACTCTGACAGATGGATGATCAAGTGATCACAACAGGTTACTCAGGTAAGCTAACTCTGACAGATGGATGATCAAGTGATCACAACAGGTTACTCAGGTAAGGTAACTCTGACAGATGGATAAACAAGTGATCACAACAGGGAACTTAGGTAAGCTAACTCTGACAGATGGATTAACAAGTGATCACAACAGGCGACTCTGACATGTGGTTAAACAAGTGATCGCAACAGGTAACTCAGGTAAGCTAACTCTGACAGATGGATAAACAAGTGATCACAACAGGCGACTCTGACATGTGGATAAACAAGTGATCACAACAGGTAACTCAGGTAAGCTAACTCTGACAGATGTATAAACAAGTGATCACAACAGGTAACTCAGGTAAGCTAACTCTGACAGATGGATAAACAAGTTATCACAACAGGTTACTTAGGTAAGATAACTCTGACAGATGGATAAACAAGTGATCACAACAGGTGACTCTGACATGTGGATAAACAAGTGATCACAACAGGTAACTCAGGTAAGCTAACTCTGACAGATGAATAAACAAGTGATCACAACAGGTGACTCAGGCAAACTAACACTGACAGATGTATAAACAAGTGATCACAACAGGTAACTCAGGTAAGCTAACTCTGACAGATGGATAAACAAGTGATCACAACAGGTGACTTTGACAGATGGATAAACAAGTGATCACAACAGGTTACTCAGGTAAGCTAACTCTGACAGATGGATAAACAAGTAATCACAACAGGTGACTCTGACATGTGGATAATCAAGTGATCGCAACAGGTAACTCAGGTGAGCTAACTCTGACAGATGGATAAACAAGTAATCACAACAGGTAACTCAGGTAAGCTAACTTTGACAGATGGATGAACAAATGATCAAAACAGATAACACAGGTAAGCTAACTCTGACAGATGGATAAACAAGTGATCACAACAGGTGACTCTGACAGATGGATGATCAAGTGATCACAACAGGTTACTCAGGTAAGCTAACTCTGACAGATGGATGATCAAGTGATCACAACAGGTTACTCAGGTAAGGTAACTCTGACAGATGGATAAACAAGTGATCACAACAGGGAACTTAGGTAAGCTAACTCTGACAGATGGATAAACAAGTGATCGCAACAGGTAACTCAGGTAAGCTAACTCTGACAGATGGATAAACAAGTGATCACAACAGGTGACTCTGACATGAGGATAAACAAGTGATCACAACAGGTAACTCAGGTAAGCTAACTCTGACAGATGTATAAACAAGTGATCACAACAGGTAACTCAGGTAAGCTAACTCTGACAGATGGATAAACAAGTTATCACAACAGGTTACTTAGGTAAGCTAACTCTGACAGATAGATAAACAAGTGATCACAACAGGTGACTCTGACATGTGGATAAACAAGTGATCACAACAGGTAACTCAGGTGAGCTAACTCTGACAGATGGATAAACAAGTGATCACAACAGGTTACTCAGGTAAGCTAACTCTGTCAGATGGATAAACAAATGATCACAACAGGTAGCTCAGGTAGGCTAACTATGACAGATGGATAAACAAGTGATCAAAACATTTAACTCAGTTAAGCTAACTCTGACAGATGGATAAACAAGTGATCACAACAGCTGATTCAGGTAAGCTAACTCTGACAGATGGACGATCAAGTGATTAAAACAGGTTACTCAGGTAAGCTAACTCTGACAGATGGATAAACAAGTGATCACAACAGCTGACTCAGGTGAGCTAACTCTGACAGATGGATGATCAAGTGATCACAACAGGTAACTCAGGTAAGCTAACTCTGACAGATGAATGATCAAGTGATCACAACAGGTTACTCAGGTAAGCTAACTCTGACAGATGGATAAACAAGTGATTAAAACAGGTAACTCGGGTAAGTAAACGCTGACAGATGGATAAACAAGTTGTTTAAAACAGGTAGCTCAGGTAAGCTAACTCTGACAGATGAATAAACAAGTGATCAAAACAGTTAACTCAGGTAAGCTTACTCTGACAGATGGATAAACAAGTGGTTTAAAACAGGTAGCTTAGGTAGGCTAACTCTGACAGATGGATAAACAAGTGATCAAAACAGTTAACTCAGGTAGGGTAACTCTGACATTTGGATTAACAAGTGATCAAAACAGGTAACTCAGGTGAGTTGACTCTGACATGTGGATAAACAAGTGATCAAAACAGGTAACTCAGGTAGGTAGGCTAACTCTAACATGTGGATAAACAAGTGGTCACAACAGGTAACTCAGGTGAGCTAACTCTGATAGATGGATAATCAAGTGGTCACAGCAGGTAACTCAGGTGAGCTAACTCTGATAGATGGATAATCAAGAGGTCACAGCAGGTAACTTAGGTGAGCTAACTCTGATAGATGGATAATCAAGTGGTCACAGCAGGTAACTCAGGTGAGCTAACTCTGATAGATGGATAAACAGGTAACTCAGGTAAGCTAACTCTGACAGATGGATAATCAAGTGGTCACAGCAGGTAACTCAGGTGAGCTAACTGTGAAAGATGGATAAACAGGTAACTCAGGTAAGCTAACTCTGACAGATGGATAATCAAGTGGTCACAGCAGGTAACTCAGGTGAGCTAACTCTGACAAATGGATAAACAAGTGATCAAAACAGCTAACTAAGATGAGCAAACTTAGTTGAGCTAATACATCAATCAGTTAATATCAAGTAATTTGCAGTATCACCAACTTATTACTATTTTAAAAGCTACACAATGGAAAGATTCATGAAATATATTTAATTCTTAAGAACATGATTCAAAGAATAAATGAATACAACAAGTTCTTTAAACAATATAACTAAATATAAAAGTGAAATGTTCACAAGCACACAGTACAGAAACTGACATGACTTAGTGTTGATACATCGATGCTACATGTGTATTGTTAGATCGTGACATCTTGGTTATTTGTTACTCCCTTTGGAATGTATGTTAAGTGAAGATTACACAATCCAATATCTACTGTCTACTATTGGAGACTTAAATGACAGATTACTGATTGAATTTTCTTTCATATAATATGCCAATCCTTGTATTATAATGTCATAAGTATATGCTATTCTGATCAAATTGCTGCACAAGATTTATCTTCAGGAGCTAGGTTACATAACCATATGTAAAAAACCGAATCAAACATTATAACTACAATATAATTACCCATAGTTCCATAAAATCCGCGCGGACCGCAGGAACCAACGCCATACTTCCTGAGAGCTTTCTGTGCTTCCGTCTGGTCAAATAAATCATCAACTTTATATTTCATATTTATTTTCTAAACAATAAAATTACTAGATATTGTACGACATAAAACTTGAACTGATATTTGTAATACAATTCTGTATAAATGATATAATAGACATGTCTATTCACTAGTATGGAAACTGTACACATATATTGTGCCATGTCTATTCACAGGTTGGGAAACTGTACACATGTATAGTGACATGTCTATTCACAGATTGGGATACTGTACACATGCATAGACACATGTCTATTCACAGATTGGGAAACTGTACACATGTATAGTGACAATTCTATTCACAGATTGGGAAACTATACACATGTATAGTGACATGTCTATTCACAGATTGGGATACTGTACACATGTATAGTGACATGTCTATTCACAGATTGGGAAACTGTACACATGTATAGTGACATGTCTATTCACAGATTGGGAAACTGTACACATGTATAGTGACATGTCTATTCACAAGTTGGGAAACTGTACACATGTATAGTGACATGTCTATTCACAGATTGGGAAACTGTATATATGTATAGTGACATGTCTATTCACAGATTGGGAAACTGTACACATGTATGTGACATGTTTATTTACAGACTCGGAAACTGTACACATGTAAAGGGATATGTCTGTTCACAGATTGGGAAACTGTACACATGTATAGTCACATGTCTATTCACAAGTTGAGAAACTGTACACATATATAGTGACACACCTATTCATTAATGAAAAACAGTGACAGTCTATTCACAGATTGGGATACTCAGGGCTTTTCATCCTTATATAACAGAGGCCGATATTCAGCCACTTCCTTATTGAAAAATGTGTTCTTTTTTCCCAACTATTGAAGAGAAATTTCCCAAAAAGCCAGTTAAGATTTCCCAAAATCTCGAAGTTTTGTTTACATTTCAACATTTTGCTGGAAGCGCTGGTCTGGCATAGCTTTATTAGCCTAAAAGCAACTATAGCGCGGCAATCTTACATGTAACCAGTCTAATCCGTTATATTCCGTGGTTTGGGATTTAGTTTATGCTTTTGACAAGGGAAGCAGTCTAGATCATCGGTGACACCTCTCTAACACATTCGACTCATAATGAACGATAACTCTGCGAAGGAGATTGCAACGACGCTTGCTTTTCTAAAAGACAAACTTTTAGAAAAGCAAGCATCGCCGATGATCTAGACTACAAGGGAGGTAAATTATTCTGTTTTTTTTTTACTATGTTTACCTCTGGTTGATTTTCTCTGATTGAAAATGTCACACAATGGGAAATATTATAGTAAGTCCATTAAACACCAGTCTCTTTCGAAGGACAGTCAAAAATTTATGGGGAGCTGGAGAAAGAAGATGGGACTCAGAGCTTGTTTCCCCCAAATACAATCCATTGGCTATGCTTATTCTAAATCAACAGCTGTAGTGGAACATTCTTTCAGTGCTATGAACGATATTTGTACGCACATCAGGACATCCCTGTCAACTAAGCATTTAGATGGGCTTATGAGAATAAACCAGAATGACAGTTCTTACTGAAACAGATTTGAATTTGCTGGCTGATAAATTCAAAAATACTAATCAAAGAGACTTGGCACGGTAATTGCATTGCAAATGTGACATTTTATGTTCGACAAATAAAATATTAAATTAATTAGTTGAAAATACTGTTCAAATTTACACACAGTCCATCTTTCATTAAAACACCTTTTTCCCAAAATGGGCAATTATTGCGCGTGAATTTCCCACTTTGATAGGCCAAGGTCTCTTCCCAATTTTCTGATGAAAAGCCCTGATACTGTACACATGTAAAGTTACATGGATATTCACAGATTGGAAAACTTTACACATGTATAGTCACATGTCTATTCACAAATTGGGAAACTGTACACATGTATGGCAAATGGTACAAATCTACAGAAACATGGATACAGACATTGGTAAACAGTGCACATTTACAATAACACGTCTATTCACAGATAGGTAACATTTACAGAACACATAGCTCAAGAAACATGTTTATTCAGTTACTGGTAAACATTGCACGTCCATGTGACCGATGCTTTATGAGTAAGTGATATATGTATGCATTGTAAGGTAGTTTATGTAAAGGTAGGGACAAAGGTAGGGACATTACCAGTAAGGTAGTTTAAGTAAAGGTAGGGACATTACCAGTAAGGTAGTCTATGTAAAGGTAAGGACAAAGGTAGGGACATTACCAGAAAGGTAGTTTAAGTAAATGAAGGGACAAAGGTAGTGACATTACCAGTAAGGTAGTTTAAGTAAAGGTAGGGACAAAGGTAGTGACATTACCAGTAAGGTAGTTTAAGTAAAGGAAGGGACAAAGGTAGTGACATTACCAGTAAGGTAGTTTATGTAAAGGTAGGGACAAAGGTAGGGCCATTTCTTTAATATTAAATGTTTTAACCCCCATTACCATTTATAACTATAAAAAAATGCAACAATGTGTTGGCATTTGAATTATGTCTTTTAGTGTTCATAACATCATGAAATAACAAACATTTCAATGTTAGCACTGCGTAATACATAAACAGATGTGGAAACATTTCTTACCATTACTCTAACCATATGTGAGAAATGAGCAATTATCCAGAACTGCTTACCTCTATAGATTCGTCTCCAAGGAGTCCAAGAAAGTTGAGAGAGGCCATGTTGTATACTTGTTTACCATTTATTGTCATCACCTTGCCAGGAGGTCTGTAAAATACAAACATAATCAGTAAGTACTACAAGTAGTTGACAGGACTATAAGAAAAGGTAACAAATAATCTAAAGTTTTGCTTCAAGTCCAAGGATGAAATTATACTTTATTAATTAACTGTGCTATTTAGGAAAATTGCTCAACTTTAAGAAAAAGACTACAAGTCAACAAGAGTTGTCAGGAGACAACAAAGCTCGCCGATGGGATTAAACTTATCATCAATGCAAAGATTGAGATTGGAGGCAAACACCAAAACTTAAACGCATCTAAACGCAAAAGTTTAACCTGGGTGTCTACAGACGAAAAATTAAGTCTAAAAGGGCCATAACTCTGCCAAAATGCAACCCAGAGTTATGGTTCTTGTCTCTGTGTGTTTCAATGATGATGGCGAACACACATGCAAAGTTTCATTTATATCCAATGAGTGGTTGCATAGATATCTTACGTGACAAAAAAACTTTAACCTGAAAAATTAAGTAAAAAAAAATGCCATAACTGTGCCAAAATGCAACCCAGAGTTACAGTTTTGTCTCTGTGTGTTTCAATGATGATGGTGAACACACATGCAAAGTTTCATTCATATCAAATGAGTGGTTGCATAGATATATTACGTGACAAAAAAACTTTAACCTGAAAAATTAAGTAAAAAAAGGGCCATAACTGTGCCAAAATGCAACCAAGAGTTATGGTTTTGTCTCTGTGTGTTTCAATGATGATGGTGAACACACATGCAAAGTTTCAATCATATCAAATGCGTGGTTGCATTGATATTTTACCTGATAAAAAACTTTAACCTGAAAAATTAAGTCAAAAAAGGGCCATAACTGTGGCAAAATGCAACCCAGAGTTATGGTTCTTGTCTATGTGTGTTCCATTGATGATGGTGAACACACATGTGAAGGTTCATCCACATCTTATGAGTGGTTGCATAGACATCTTAAACTTAAACGCAACTAAATGCAAAGTTTAACCTGGGTGTCTAAGTTCAAAAAGGGCCATAACTGTGCCAAAATGCAATCCAGAGTTATGGTTCTTGTCTCTGTTGTGTTCCACTGATGATGGTGAACACACATGTGAAGTTTCATTCACATCCAATGAGTGGTTGCATAGATATGTTATACTACAACGCAACTAAATGCAAAGTTTAACCTGGGTGTCTAAGTCCAAAAAGGGCCATAACTGTGCCAAAATGCAATCCAGAGTACTGTTATGGTTCTTATCTCTGTGTGTTCCATTGATGATGGTTAACACACATGCAAAGTTTCATTGACGTCCAATGAGTGGTTGCATAGATAACTGAAACTAAAACCACAAAAGTTTAACCTGGGTGTCTACAGACGACGCCGACACCGGGGTCATGACAATAGCTCTCCTTGGACTTCGTCCTGGCGAGCTAAAAAGCAATATTAATATTAATATAAACCATGTACCAGTAACTGGGCCAAGACAGAACCTCATACCAGTAACTGGGCCAAGACAGAACCTCTTTATACCAGTAACTGGGCCTAGACAGAACCATGTAGCAGTAACTGGGCTAAGACAGAACCTGATAGCAGTAACTGGGCCAAAACAGAACATCATACCAGTAACTGGGCCAAGACAGAACCTGATACCAGTAACTGGGCCAAGACATAACCATGTACCAGTAACTGGGCCAAGACAGAACCTCGTACCAGTAACTGGTCCAAGACAGAACCTAATTCCAGTTACTGGGCCAAGACAGAACCATGTACCAGAAACTGGGCCAAGATAGAACCTCTTACCAGTAACTGAGCCAAGACTAAACCTCATACCTGTTACTGGGCCAAGACAGAACCTCTTTCCAGTAAATGGGCCAAGTCAGAATCTCGTATCAGTAGCTGGGCCAAGACAGACGTGTACCAATAACTGGGCCAAGACAGAACATCATACCAGTAACTGGGCCAAGACAAAACCTCATACCAGTAACTGGGCCAAGACAGAACCTCGTACCAATTACTGGGCCAAGACAGAACCTTTTACCAGTAACTGGGCCAAGACAGAACCTCATACCATTTACTGGGTCAAGACAAAACCTTTTACCAGTAACTGGGCCAAGACAAAACTTTGTACCAGTTAATGGGCCAAGACAGAACCTCATACCAGTAACTGGGCTAAGACAGAACCTTATACCAGTAACTGGGCCAAGACAGAACCTCGTACCAGTAACTGGGCCAAGACAGAACCTCGTACCAGTAACTGGGCCAAGACAGAACCTCGTACCAGTAACTGGGCCAAGACAGAACCTCGTACCAGTAACTGGGCCAAGACAGAACCTTGTACCAGTAACTGGGCCAAGACAGAAAATCATACAAGTAACTGGACCAAGACAGAACCCGATACCAGTAACTGGGTCAAGACAGAACCTGATACCAGTTACTGGGCCAAGACAGAACCACGTACCAGTAACTGGGCCAAAACAGAACCTCTTATCAGTAACTGGGCCAAGACAGAACCTCGTATCAGTAACTGGGCCAAGACAGAACCTCGTACCAGTAACTGGGCCAAAAGAACCTTGTACCAGTAACTGGGCCAAGGCAGAACCTCATACCAGCAACTGGGCAAGAACAGAATCTTTTACCAGTAACTGGGCCAAGACAGAACCTCATACCAGTAACAGGGCCAAGAAAAAACCTCATACCAGTAACTGGGCCAAGACAGAATCTTTTACCAGTAGCTGGGCCAAGACAAAACCTCATACCAGTAGCTGGGCCAAGACAGAACCTCGTACCAGTAACTGGGCTAAGACAGAACCTCGTACCAGTAACTGGGCCAAGACAGAACCTCATACCAGTAACTGGGCCAAGACAGAAAATCATACAAGTAACTGGACCAAGACAGAACCTGATACTAGTAAGTGGGTCAAGACAGAACCTGATACCAGTAACTGGGCCAAGACAGAACCTCGTACCAGTAACTGGGCCAAGACAGAACATCGTATCAGTAACTGGGCCAAGACAGAAAATCATACAAGTAACTGGACCAAGACAGAACCTGATACCAGTAACTGGGTCAAGACAGAACCTGATACCAGTAACTGGGCCAAGACAGAACCTCGTACCAGTAACTGGGCCAAGACAGAACCACGTACCAGTAACTGGGCCAAGACAGAACCTTGTACCAGTAACTGGGCCAAGACAGAACCTTGTACCAGTAACTGGGCCAAAAGAACCTCGTACCAGTAAATGGGCCAAGGCAGAACCTCATACCAGCAACTTGGCAAGAACAGAATCTTTTACCAGTAACTGGGCCAAGACAGAACCTCATACCAGTAACTGGGCCAAGACAAAACATCATACCAGTAACTGGGCCAAGACAGAACCTTTTACCAGTAGCTGGGCCAAGACAAAACCTCATACCAGTAGCTGGGCCAAGACAGAACCTCGTACCAGTAACTGGGCCAAGACAGAACCTCGTACCAGTAGCTGGGCCAAGACAGAACCTTGTACCAGTAACTGGGCCCAAGACAGAAAATAATACCAGTAACTGGGCCAAGACAGAACCTCATACCAGTAACTGGGCCAAGACAAAACATCATACCAGTAACTGGGCCAAGACAGAACCTTTTACCAGTAGCTGGGCCAAGACAAAACCTCATACCGGTAACTGGGCCAAGACAGAACCTCGTACCAGTAACTGGGCCAAGACAGAACCTCGTACCAGTAGCTGGGCCAAGACAGAACCTTGTACCAGTAACTGGGCCCAAGACAGAAAATAATACCAGTAACTGGGCCAAGACAGAACCTCATACCAGTAACTGGGCCAAGACAAAACCTCGTACCAGTAACTGGGCCAAGACAGAACCTCATACCAGTAACTGGGCCAAGACAGAACCTCATACCAGTAACTGGGCCAAGACAGAACCTCATACCAGTAACTGGGCCAAGACAGAACCTCGTACCAGTAGCTGGGCCAAGACAGAACGTCATACCTGTAACCCGGCAAAGACTAGCAACATAAATTATAGTTTGGAAGGTCTAAAGTAAACACAGATGCACATTGAGTAACAGAAACATATCTGATATTACAAAGTCATCCTCTTAACTCTTCATAATTATATTCCTATTAACATAAAGCATGTAGTACCCTGAGATGATATTTTTGTTCATTGCCACTAGTATTGGGTGGTCCTCCGGGACATCTGGAACCAATGGCTCTGGCTTCCATTCTTTCACCAAGTCCTCTTTTTCCTGTACAGTAAATGTAACAAAACAATAAATTCCAAAAAGAAAATGATATTTATAAGTGAGGTTATTCTTCCAATAATTTGAAAACATCTGACACACCGAACATCATGAAACACAAGCAATTTTGATGATTTGAGTCAACTTCAAGTTATTGTATATTGTTTTTAATCATTTTAACTAGGGAACATTTGTGTTTAACCAGTAAATATCCTGACATACATGTATAAAGTAATTCAAAGTGCAAATATATATTAAATGAGCAGCATTGCAGGAAAAAATATTCTTTGGTATTGGCAATTAGGGAGACCTATTATTTTAAAGTAAACTGTTAAAACATACTTTGAATGCTTAATCATTATATCTGATACATATTACAGTACAGGACAGGACCTTTAGTTTAGCCAAAGTTTTGTTGGCTTTAAAGTTTTAAATAGAATATAATGTGCAAATGCTTGATAGTCTAAAAGTGATCAAAAAAGAAAGAAAAAAAAATGAAGTCTTGCAACATGTGCTAACAATTTTCTAGCATAGCCTGAACTTTTAGACTTATCAGAACTGTTACATATTCTATTAATTATGGAACTTTTTGAGTTGTTTTATTCATTTTACTTTAAAAAAAAACCAACAACAGACTTTAGTCAATCAAACTTATACTTGTGTGTACATCTATGCCAGATGTGCCTGATGAATTTTATTGATGGAATTAAGGCAATATTATCAGTTAATTTACACAATATACAGTTCAATAAAGGCCAAATAGGTGTTTAAGTGTGCATTTTAACAAAGGGCAAAAACAATCACATCAACAATCTGTATGTCACTGCTAGATAAACATTCCTGGCTGATAAAGCTGAAGTTTATCTTACCCACATTTCATTATGGAGAATAATTCACACTGATAGGATAAAATTATGGTCATAGTGGTACATAAATTGTATATATAGGATTTCTTTAAAAATGAAATACATGACATGAAAAGGGTGATGTTGTCAAAATTGTCGCAAATCATTTTCACATTAAAAACAATGGATCTTAACTGCAACCAAAACAATGTTACCATACTTATAAATAGCCAAAACAATGTTACCATACTTATAAATAACCAAAACAATGTTACCATACATGTACTTATAAAAAGCCCAAAATATGTTACCATACTTATAAATAGCCAAAACAATGTTACCATACATGTACTTATAAAAAGCCCAAAATATGTTACCATACTTATAAATAGCCAAAACAATGTTACCATACATGTACTTATAAAAAGCCCAAAATATGTTACCATACTTATAAATAGCCAAAACAATGTTACCATACATGTACTTATAAAAAGCCCAAAATATGTTACCATACTTATAAATAGCCAAAACAATGTTACCATACATGTACTTATAAAAAGCCCAAAATATGTTACCATACTTATAAATAGCCAAAACAATGTTACCATACATGTACTTATATAATCCGTTCAAGTACACCAATAATGCATTTCAAATGTGTTTGTTTTGCGTGTCAAATGCGTTTGTTTTGTTTTGTTTCGTTTATGGTTTGCATTTTTTATGATAAACATTGGAGAAAATGCGAAAATGCAGTTCAAAACGATACTAAATGCATTTAAGTCTGCGTTTGCATTCGAATTGTTTACCGTGTATTTTTTACTATTTATCTTTTTCACGGTGTGCTCACCAATCGCACACCCATTACAAAATATTTGGTTGCAGTAGAATAAATAGTAAGAACTATATATTTAACGAAATCACCGTGTGTTATATGATAGTATATTGATTAAATAAATTAAAATAATATTGATTAAAATCTTTCTGAATTGCTAGCTATGCCACCCAATTTTAGATATGGTCTACCATATAAGTGATGATTTGTAGTGCGATAGCAGATTAAAATGTTACATAAAACTCAATCTTCGAAATTAAAAACACACGGTAATTTCAATTTCCTCAGATAAACATGTTACGGTCACGCAATAACTATATGGCCCCTCAAAGCCAGACTGGTTCGCATTAAAGTTAACATAACAGTATCGAAAAAGTATGTAACAAATAAATGTGAACCAGTCCATGTTTTTATACATGTACATGTATCTGGAGCAGGGCTAGAATTTAACTTTTTTGTGCACTGGCAATTTTGGCCAGTGCCTAAAATTTCAACTGGCCAAATTTGAAACCAACTAGCCAAACCAATTTTCGCAGAAACTTGTAGTCCTAAATAAACCCAAAATTAATTGTTTCAAAGCCTGCATGTTATTTAATATGCATTATTAGCTTTTTTTTATTTATAGACAATGGTATCAAAGTTATTATATATGTTAAGGTACAATTCAAAGCAGTAATTTACAAAACAAAATATTTAAAAAAATAAAATTGTCTTTGTTATTTATCATACTACCATAAATAAATGCATACAATGATACATCATTAATAAACACTTTTAACTAAACCAAAATATGAATCATGGATTCAACAATAACAAGAGTTTAATTAATATGGATGATCTGTCGATCGCGGTGGTTTCTACAATTGACACACCATTTTGTCATTGTCAAGTTTATAGCCGTGCGTGATATTGAGCTGTCGCTCCCATTTCATTACAGTATTAACATAACGATTATTTCTCTTTTTTCTTGTTGGGACTTATTTTATCAGCCACTTTAACAGCTGACAAAATATGTAAACAATAAATTTGACGGGTTTCAACTTTACTTTTATTTTATAGAGTGAGAGCGCGATCGATCAAACTAGATACAGTCTACTCATTATGTTGTGGACGGGTGTAAACTTTACTTCCTTTTTGTAGAATGAACTTGAGATCAAAAACAATTGGACGCAGTCTACACATATAAATATTTAATACATGTCATTGACAATCTTGCTGCTAGTGGGTAATTTGGCGCGAGAAGCAAAAGAAATTTGGTAAAATTGACAAGAACTCGTTATTTTTACCAGGATAATACTTGTTTATTTTCAAAAATCAATAAAATGAATGCAATAAGTAATTTTCTCAACTTGAAATCCACTCGCAAAAAAATGCCAGCTTAAGTAATTTCAACTCGCATTTTCAAAATACAGCTCGCATTTTGCGAGTGGCGAGTGCTTAAATTCGAGCCCTGTGGAGTGGTGTATAATTTGCTTCTATGCAAAAAACAGAGTATAGACACCTCAGGCTAGTATTATTCTTAATGCATTATTTACCGGTATTTTTGCAAATATAATTCCTGTTTTAAATTTTGATAGATTGTAATGCAAAACAATTATAGCAATTCTTTAACAAAAGAATATATATAATCCGCAAAGATAAATATATTTACAAATACACATGCCTTAATTTATATAGCGAATACACACGCTTTATGTCTATAACTATGACACAATTTATTTTTGACTTCGTTCCAATGTGTAATGTCGTCACTCTGATAGTGTCTTGCATCATTTTACCACAGGTTCTGTTTCATTAATGTTAATGCATGGGGTGTTGGCTAATCAACAATCAGTTTCTTGCGTCATTTTATGTTGCGTTCTGTTTCACTAATGCAAATGCATGGTGGAGGGAGGGGGAGGTGAGGGGACGGAATTATAATTAAAAAATTATGGCTGGTTGGTGTTTTCATAAAAATCGATACTTTGAAGGGCAAAAGTTTTATGCCGTGTAACAGGGCTTCTCAAATTGTTGGTACTTCTGTTTTAGATCTTTTTTCTTCTCGAAACTTTATAAATTGTCTGTCCAGATATTCCCTACAAATTGTATAAAACCCTAAAATAACATTTGATCCATAACCCGGTTGTTTGTCATCAGGTGTGCCAAATGGGGTCAAATTAGGCTAAACCATTATTGATAGTAGAGAAGCTATCGGAAGGGACAATCGTAGTATTAATAGCATACTTCTTGTATGTGATCAGTGGGCCATATCAGACCATAATGTGTTTGATCAGTAATTTTTTTGATCTACAAGCTGTATTACGGCAAAAAAACACCACCCCCACAAAAGTGCATTAATATGTAGTAACAATAAATAAAATATATAAAGCATTTGAAATTAATACCGTAACGGTTTATCATGGTTGATTTAGCTTTAATCCATTATTTTTTATAAATTTCCTACGAAATCTGACAAGTGTTTAAATTTTAAAAAAATAAATGACATTAACATGTCTGATTCTTTCAAGGAGTTTAATGTACATTACACCAATAGAATTCCTATGATATCCTTCCATCAAAAATTTTAAAGATACCTACTAAGTGAAATAGCATGTGTCATAATAATGTTTGATGTCATCAGACATTGGCACAAGGAGATAATGAAATGGACACCATGTTCATTCTGTACATAAATTAAGATGTGTGTAGTTATGAATATCTCTCTATCAGTTAAATAGTAATCTTTTTTTAAAAATTTGGCTATATCAAAAATAAACATTTTAGAAGACAACCCGTTTGTTGTAACGAACAGCTTTTCTAAAAATAGTGTGAAAACTTTTCCTTAATGTCAATCATATAACAGAACAGCGACATAAATTGGTGTGTAGATAAATAGATCAGTTAATTGGGGGAGTTGTGAAAGCAGGCCATGCTTCACCTGATTCTTTTATCACACTTTTACAAGCAAAAACACGATGCCGAGGCAATGTTTTTCACAGATAATTTGGGATTGAAACTTATAACAAAGAAATTAAATTAAAGTTACAGGTATAGCCATTTATAGAATTTAAATGACTAAGAGAGCAATCATTTCGATTAATTATTTATTTCATTGTCAATATACCTATGATAATATTAAAGGATATCCAAATCTTCAAGGCATATCCTCAAAACACATTTAATTTTTGTTGTGTTTAACATTTGCATTATCGTTTTGTATCGTTAGTGGATCAGTTGTCTGTGTATCGTTTCATTTATAGTTTCGTTCGCATTTCAAGTCTGTTTGTTTAACATTTGAAATGCGTTTGATATTCATTTCATTTGCGTATGTTTGGTGTACTAGAATGGATTATGGTCTGTACCATACTTATAAATAACCAAAACAATGTTACCATACTTATAAATAACCAAAATGGATCAATCTCATTTACCTTCTCGGTCAGGATGGTTTTCTCTGGTGCATAGGCCTTGGCAAACAGTAGCTTCACAATCCAAATAATCAGCAGTGCCTCAAATATCAGATGGTAGGCAGGGGCCTGAAAATAAATACATAAATAGTTTACTTGTAAAAATCAGATGGTAGACAGGGCCTGAAAATTATTACATAAATAGAACACATCCTCTTTACTATAGCCACATCATGAAATTCGTTGAAAAGCATAACATTCTCTTAGACTTCCAGCATGGCTTTAGGAAGAACAAATTCTGAGAGTTGCAGCTGATACTCACAATCAAAGACCTTGCCATTGGACGCGACAACTCCCAACAAATTGATGGAATACTGTTTGAGTTTTCTAAGGCTTTTGACAAGGTAGCAGCACATCACCAACTGGCAGCAAAACTCCACCAATAAGGTGTATTCATCCAGTCTCCTCTGGCTATAGTCCTTGGACCATTGCTTTTCCTAGCATACATCAACAGCCTGCCATCCAGAATCAAAATCACACCATACTTGTTTACAGATAATTGCTTTCTCTACCTCATCATCAACTCACAACAGGATGCATAATCAATTGGAGACAGACTGGCTCATGTCCTTCAATCCTGACAAATGTCAGTTCATTAGGATCAACAAGAAGCGGAAACCTATAAATCAGGGCTCGAATTTAAGCACTCGCCACTCGCAAAATGCGAGCTGTGTTTTGAAAATGCGAGTTGAAATTACTTAAGCTGGCATTTTTTTGCGAGTGGATTTCAAGTTGAGAAAATTACTTATTGCATTCATTTTATTGATTTTTGAAAATAAACAAGTATTATCCTGGTAAAAATAACGAGTTCTTGTCAATTTTACCAAATTTCTTTTGCTTCTCGCGCCAAATTACCCACTAGCAGCAAGATTGTCAATGACATGTATTAAATATTTATATGTGTAGACTGCGTCCAATTGTTTTTGATCTCAAGTTCATTCTACAAAAAGGAAGTAAAGTTTACACCCGTCCACAACATAATGAGTAGACTGTATCTAGTTTGATCGATCGCGCTCTCACTCTATAAAATAAAAGTAAAGTTGAAACCCGTCAAATTTATTGTTTACATATTTTGTCAGCTGTTAAAGTGGCTGATAAAATAAGTCCCAACAAGAAAAAAGAGAAATAATCGTTATGTTAATACTGTAATGAAATGGGAGCGACAGCTCAATATCACGCACGGCTATAAACTTGACAATGACAAAATGGTGTGTCAATTGTAGAAACCACCGCGATCGACAGATCATCCATATTAATTAAACTCTTGTTATTGTTGAATCCATGATTCATATTTTGGTTTAGTTAAAAGTGTTTATTAATGATGTATCATTGTATGCATTTATTTATGGTAGTATGATAAATAACAAAGACAATTTTATTTTTTTAAATATTTTGTTTTGTAAATTACTGCTTTGAATTGTACCTTAACATATATAATAACTTTGATACCATTGTCTATAAATAAAAAAAGCTAATAATGCATATTAAATAACATGCAGGCTTTGAAACAATTAATTTTGGGTTTATTTAGGACTACAAGTTTCTGCGAAAATTGGTTTGGCTAGTTGGTTTCAAATTTGGCCAGTTGAAATTTTAGGCACTGGCCAAAATTGCCAGTGCACAAAAAAGTTAAATTCTAGCCCTGTAAATGCTACTTACATCACAGTGACACATGACCCTGAACTTAGATGTACCAAGAATGCCAAATACCTAGGAGTACTGATTGGTGACATCTTATCATACATGTGACGGATTTGCTGAATCTGTGATTTCATATCAGTAGATTTAGGATTAAAAAACAGTAGATTTGATAAAAAATCAGTAGATATTTGCATCAGTGGATTTTTGTAGTCAATGGAGAAATGACAATAAAATAACTAAAACAACTTATTTCTATATGTACTCATGTTGTATTCTGTTATTTCAGTTGCATTCACTTTGAGCTTGCAGCTCATCAGAAGACACTCTATTATATAATGGTCATCTGATCTAGATTTCCCCTGGCATCCTATATGGATACAGTGTTTTTATTTGGCCATTTATTTAGTTGTTATTGGGTGTCATATTCCCAATGGCAAATAGTATCTTTTTTCCCATTTGAGTCGAAACAATTCCCAATTGAAAGCTTCAATAATTGTAAATTAAAACTTGCAATAGTTCCTTGATAAAATAAACAAAGTTTTCCCCATTTTGAATTGAGCACGATATTGATTCTTAAATGGCCAGAGAAGAAAGTGTACACATTTTTATGAAGTTGAACAAATTCTCTAATGTAAAGATTTTCCCAGTGTTAATGAAAATGCTGCTTAAATTCCCAATTCAAAGGGTATGGGTCATCTTCCCAAAATAGTGAGAAAAAAACACTGGGATACGTCTTAGCAGGGAGTTTAACACAAATGATACAGCTTGATTTAGAAAATGATACTCTAAAACTTAACAACCACAATACCTTACCTCTCCAACTTTTTTTACCATATACTCCATATAAATACATGCTTCATACATTGTTCCAATTATTGTAAATGTATGAAATATTTATAAAACTAACAAAAGCGCTAACATTATACAAAAATTGATTTATCTTGAATTTTTTACAAAAACATATTTGGATTTATCAAATCGAAGCCATCTTGATCACGAGGAGATAACAATGTTAGTACATGTACTTCCTTTATGGGTCAGAGTACCAAACTATTTTGTATGTTGTATATTTTTAAACATTTGGGGAACTCACAGTTTTTTTTAGATAAAATGATACTCTGTTGTTTTGGCCCAAGGGAAAACACAACTTATGCCGACTTATCCGATAATTGCTTTGTTAATTGATTGTTTATTGGGACAAGGGAGACAGTTTATCTGACAAACCAATATAACACAGCTGGGGATGAGATTTATGATCTTTGTAATATGCATATTTTTAGCAGATATTTCAATGTGGTAGATTTTACACCTAGAATGGTAAAGCTGTAGAAGCAGTAGATTTTACCTTCCAATGGTAGGACCTTTTTCTTGGAATGCACATATACTCAGAAAACCCACAATAAGCAGAACACTGTCTTCCTGTCCCCAACACATAAAGGACATGTGCAGACTGCTGCAAGTCCTACGTCAGACCCCAATTGAAATATGTGGCAACAGTATGGGACCAACACACTGATATCAACATAACCAAGTCAGAAGCTGTCTAGCTGCGAGATTTGTAAAGAATGACTTCAATCATACAAACAGTGATGATGAGAGACCTTGAGTGGGAAAGTCATCAACAACGCCGCCATTGGGCCAAAGCTGTTATGATGTATTGAGTAGTCAACTCACTGACGAGAAGCTATTCCTTAATCGCCTCACCTCCATCCTTTAGGTGTAGCAACAAGAGGACACCTGTCCAGATTCAATGGTCTTGTGGTTAGCATGCTTGCTCCAAGACCCAGAAGTTAACACATTGATTTTTCTGTTGGATTTCGTCCAGATATTTTCAAACGCATTTCAACAGTACCTTATTTGGGAAAGGTGCAGTGAAAGCAAGCAATCCTTTAGAAGGGATTTAAAGCAGCTGGCCCATGTACAGAGAGAGTCATACAGAGTTATACCCAGTGCACTTGGAAGATCTTACTGAATTTTTTATATTAATCAGTGATTCACACACCCGTAAACCTGTGCACTTTGTAATTCTGATAATCTTCACTAGAGGGTGTTGTAGTATATCATGTCCTCTAAGTTTTAAACTACAGTGTGAGAATTACACTTGTGCTGATACACCTTACCGAAAGAAAAAATATCTTGCTGAAGGACACCAAAAATAGCCATCATGGAGGATTGAACCCACATCCTTCTGATTCTGGGACTGATGTTCTTTCACAGGGACATGCACTCCATACTAAAATTAGTTGGTCAGGGCAACTTGAAAACATCAACACATATACACTCTAGAGGTTTCAGTACCAGAGACATATCATTAGAGATAGGCACTACCGTCACTTCAGGTGACACATTTGGCTTTTTCTAAATCTTGGAAACACAACTCCTTAAGATAAAGATTAAAAGTGCTATTAAAGAAATACTAAAGGTGTCACTCATTATTTGAGCCATTTATTTTATATTATGTCACTGTCAGTACTAGGCATATGTGGATAAAGTGTCATGTTCAAGGACTCCACACCTAGTGATGGGGGAGGATCGAACCCATGACCTCTTGATCCTTGACAAACATGTTGACCTGGGCCAAAAACAACAGAATTCTTTTTCTTTTACAATTTACAAGAATACGACCTAATACTAAACAGTTACAATAACATTGATTCGTTTAACACTTCAAATGTTAGACAAGAAATCACTCAAATAGGAGGTTACATACCTTAGATATACCATTTCTAAAACGTCACACGACCGTGTAACTCACATTTGTAAAGATTTTATGTAAATCTGGATCAGTCGAATGTGGTGATAGAATGCCAAAACAAAGTTTCATGATTGCTCTACTTAAAATAAGAATCAAATATTGTAAAGACGACATAATTACCTGTATAACTGCTTGTAACATGTCATACATTTCCCAGGTCGCTGGGATGATCGCCATCATGTTGACCTTTTACGTCTTCTTATACAAGAATTTCAAGGTAGGTAACTCTTTTTTAAATATGGTTCGATTTAACCAAACGAAAAAATAATAAACGAATTATTTATTCGAGGCCAATGAACATTAATTGAGTCTGTGACGGTCAAGCAGATCTAGAGGGGAGGGCTTCAGCAAATCCAGAGAGAAAGGGATAAGGGCTTCAGCAGATCCAGGTGGCGAACAGGGGCTTTAGCAGATCCAGATGAGCACAGGGACACAGTAGAGCCAGAGAGGTGACGGGCTTCAGCAGATCCAGAGGGGAGGATAGGAGCTTTAGCAAATTTAGGAGAGAACAGGGGCTTCTGCAGATTCAGGGAAGGACAAGGGCAGCAGCAGATCTAGGGAAGTTTAGGGATCCAGCAGATTCAAAGGGGGACAGTTGTTCTACTAGATCGTGGGGGAAGACGGGGAATTCAGCAGATCGAGATGGGGACAAGGGCTTCAGCAGATCGAGAGAGGACGGGACTTCAGCTTATCCAGAGGGGTGCAGGGGCTTCAGTAGATCCAGTGGGGTGTGTGTGTGTGTGTTAACGGGGGGGGGGGGGGGGGGGGGGGTCAGCAGATTCAAGAGTGTGTGGGTGGGTGGTGGTGGTGGTGGTAGGGGGGGGGGGGGGTTGCAGTGACACAGTAGAGCCAGAGAGGGGACAGGGGCTTCAGCAGATCCAGATGGTGGGGGGGGGGGAGGGGGTGGCGGAGCTTTAGCAAATTCAGGGGAGGACTGGGGCTTCAGCAGATTCAGTGAAAGACAAGGGCAGCAGCAGATCTAAAGAAGATTAGGGATTCAGCAGATCCAGAGAGGGGACAGTGGTTCTAGCAGATCGAGGGGAAGACGGGGGGTTTAGCAGATCCACAGGGGGACAGGGGCTTCAGCAGATCAGGAGGGGACATGGCTTCAGCTTATCCAGAGGGGTGCAGGGGTTTCAGTAGATTCAGTGGGGTGTGTGTGTTGGGGGAGGGGGGGGGGGCTTCAGCAGATCCAAGGGTGGGTGGGGGGGAAGCTTCAGTAGATCCAAAGAGGATTGGGCTTCAGCAGATCCAGAGGGGTGTAGAAACTTCAGAAGATCAAAGGGTGGGTGGGAGTAGTGCTTCAGAAGATCCAAAGGGGCTTTGGGCTTCAGCAGATCCAGACAGGGGCAGGGGCTTAAGCAGATCCAGAGGAGGACGGGAGCGTCAGCATATCTAGAAGAGGGAGTGGCTTCAGCAGACCCAAAATGAGACAGGGACTTCAACATATCGAGAGGTGGACAGGGGCTTCAGCAGATCCAAAGGACAACAGGGGCCTCAGCAGGTTCAGAGGGGGATAGGGGCTTCAACAGACCGAGAGGGGGACAGGGGCTTCAGCAGACCATTTGGGGGACATGGACTTCAACAGATTCAAAGGGGGGGGGGGGGGGGCAGGGGCTTCAATATATCGAGATGAGGACAGGGGCTTCAGCAGACACATATGGGAGGACAAGGACTTCAGCAGATCCAGAATGGGACAGGGGCTTCAGCAAATCTAGAGGAGGACATGGACTCCAACATACCCAGAGGGTTACAGGGACTTCAGCAGATCCAGAGGGGGGCAGGGGCTTCAGCATATCTAGAGGAGGACATGTACTCCAACACATCCAGAGGGGTACAGGAACTTCAGCAGATCCAGAGGAAGACAGGGGCGTCAGCAGATCCAGACGGGGGAGGGGCTTCAGCAGATCTAGAGGGTGACAGGGGCTTCAACATATCGAGAGGGGGAGAGGGGCTTCAGCAGATCCAAGGGGCGTGGGGGGGGGGGGGGGGGGGCAATGGCTTCAGTTGATCAAAAGGGAATAGGGCTTCAGCGAATCTAAACAAGGACAGGGTCGTCAGCAGATCCAGAAGGGGGTGGATTTCAGCAGATCCAGAGGATGACAGGGGTTTCAACATATCGTGAGGGGGACAGGGGCTTCAGCAGATTAAAAAGGGACAGGGGCGTCAGCAGATCCAGAGGTAGGAAGTGGCCTCAGCAGATTCAGGGAGGGGGGGCAGAGCTTCAGCTGATCAAAAGGGGAACAGGGGCCTCAGCAGATTCAGAGGAGGATAGGGGCTTCATCAGATCGAGAAAAGGACAGGGGCTTCAGTAGATGCAGAGGGGACAGGGATTTCAGCTGATTCAGAAAGAATAGGGCTTCGGCAGATCTAGAGGGGAATAGGGGCTTCAGCAGATCCGGAGGGGGACAGAGAGTTCATCCTCTCTGGATATGCTGAAGTCCCTGTACCCCTCTGGATGTGTTGAAGCCTATGCTCCCTCTAAATATGCTGTAATATGTTTAGATGGAAATAGAATGACGTAGTTTCACAATAGCGCATTCGGTTTATACTGCTTATTTTGGAAGAGTGACCGCATGGACGTTAACATGTCAAATTCACAGGTAAAGATACTCTGACCTAACGGTCAAGACGTTCCAAACGTGCATACAAGACTCAATATATTATGAACAGGGTTTATTCACTAGAAAAAAATCAATTCAAAGTTCACGTGATAATTGAACACGCTCATAACTGAACGGTATAGGTAAAACGGGTAGTTACAGTTTAAAATACAAACAATTCATAATTGAGTATCTACACCTATCTTACATGTATCGAAAATATAAAGTTAATAAACGTTCTCAAATAAACAATAAAAAAAAGTTATTTTTTGTAGATATACACTTGATGGTTCACTTTCCTTTTTGTGTATAAATCACTGAAAATATAAAAAAGATACCCCCATGCAATCATACATATTGTGGCCGAGGTCTACTTGGTTACTTTTGTCTTATGAAATGATTACGTGTTTGTAAGTTAATAATTAAAAACATAATATCCGACCAATGCCTGTTGTAAAATAGCATCTGTCACTCAGCCCATCTTATGAATAGAAGAGACCGTCCAGTTTTTTTTTTGTTGTATCGTTTCCAAGGCAGCCTCTGCCAAAATCATCTTGAGTGAAAATGTCACTTTATTCATCTATGATATATACCGATTAATTCTTTTTTTAGGCTACAACATTTTCATGAAACGCCACTTATACGTGCACATTGAATTGTTTCTGTAAAAAAAAAATAAAACGACATATTTGCCGAAACATGCACCCTGGGTAATCTGAATTAACATTGTGTGTAAGTCGCTACCAGAAAGTGTCTATAGATCATTATTATCAGTGTTCCATAAGTCAATGCCAGTCATCATGGCGGGAAATTATTAGCTAATTCGTCGAAATCGACCGAGTTATCCAGAGCGGCACAAAGCGGAAGTACAATTGTAATGCAGAATTAACAGCTTTAACTGGTCCTGGAAACAGGGACCACCGGGGCATCTTATACTAATCGACAATGGTCTTGTCCAGTACCGTCCCCTGACCGGCACCTGGAATGTTCGGCGCACTGGTTCAACAGTCGAAGGCTGGGTTATGTTGTTTATCTCATATCCAACGCCGAGATAGTTTACCACGCTTCCGGCATATATCAGGAAAGCTTCACAGTAGGGAATATCAGCGTTACATGTGTACCTATCTGCAATACAAAATTATACTGTATACAGTTTACAGTTTTCGCTGTCTAGTTTAAGAATGGGGATTTCATTTTAAGTTTAGTACTCCAATTTGAATATCTATTTAGTCACGTTTTGGTTGATTTGACATACCAAACCATTCTGAGTTTATTTATTAATTGTAATGAGAGGAGTTTTATCCATTTTAAAACTTATTGAATTTTTCAGACACTCGAAGGTTTTTCCTGATATAATCCCTTTAAGTTCTTCTCCAGATGTTTAACATTAAAAAATGTTTACAAAATAATTTAAATTCGAATCATGTTGATATAATGTCTCTACTAAAACGTCAATGTATACGAAAGCGAATCCCGCCATTGTCATATCAGTACAATGTTCAATAAGTAGCCTAACCCCTCATACACGATACAGTATTCAATCATTGTCATACCAGTACAATGTTCAATAAGTAACCCCTCATACACGATACAGTATTCAATCATTGTCATACCAGTTCAATCTTCAATGAGTAACCACTTGTACATGATACAGTATCCAATCATTGTCATACCAGTACAATGTTCAATGATTGTCCTACCAGTACAATGTTCAATGAGTAACCCCTTGAACACAATGCAGTATCCCATCATTGTCATACCAGTATAATTTTCAATGGGTAAACCTTGTACATGATACAATATTCCATCATTGTCAAACCAGTACAATGTCCAATGTGTAACACCTTGTACGCGATACAGTATCCCATCAATGTCATACCAGTACAATGCTCAATGAGTAAACCCTTGTACACGATATAGAATCCCATCATTGTCATACCAGTGCAATGTTCAATGAGTAACCACTTGTACACGATACACCATCCCATCATTGTCATATCAGTACAATGTTCAATGGGTACCCCTTTTTACACGATAAAGTATCCCGTCATTGTCATACCAGTACAATGTTCAATGTAAAACCCCGTGTACACGATACAGAATCCCATCATTGTTATACCAGTAAAATGTTCAATGAGTAACCCCTCATACACGATACAGTATTCAATCATTGTCATACCAGTACAATGTTCAATGAGTAACCCCTCATACACGATACAGTATTCAATCATTGTCATACCAGCACAATGTTCAATGAGTAACCATTGTACACGATACAGTATCCAATCATTGACATACGAGTACAATTTTCAATGTATAACCCCTTGCAAACGATACAAAATCCCATCATTGTCATACTAGAACAATGTTCAATGAGTAACCATTGTACACGATACAGTATCCAATCATTGTTTAACCAGTACAATGTTCAATGAGTAACCACTTGTACACGATAAAGTATCCCATTTTGTCATACCAGTACACTGTTCAATGAGCAACCCCTTACACACGATACAGAATCCCATCATTTTCATACCAGTACAATGTTCAATGAGTAAACCCTTGTACACGATACAGAATCCCATTTTGTCATACCAGTACACTGTTCAATGAGCAACCCCTTACACACGATACAGAATCTCATCATTTTCATACCAGTACAATGTTCAATGTGTAACCCCTTGTACAAGATACATTATCACATCATTGTCATACCAGTACAATGTTCAATGTTAAACACCTTGCACACGATACAGTATCCCATCATAGTTATACCAGTACAATGTTCAATGTGTAACCCATTGCGCACGATACAGTATCCCGTCATTGTCATACCAGAACAATGTTCAATGAGTAACCCCTTGTATACGATACACAATCCCATCACTGTCATACCAGTAAAATGTTCAATGAGTAACCCCTTGTACATGATACAGAATCCAATCACTGTCATACCAGCAAAATGTTCAATGAGTAACCCCTTGTACACAATACAGTATCCCATCATTATTATACCAGTACAATGTTCAATGAGTAAACACTTGTACACGATACAGTATCCAATCATTGTCATACCAGTTCAATGTTCAATGTGTATCACCTTGTACACGACACAATATCCCATCATTGTCATACCAGAACAATGTTCAATGACTAACCACTTGTATTCGATACAGAATCCCATCATTATCATACCAGTACAATGTTCAATGGGTAACCCCTTGTACACGATATAGTTTCCCATCATTGTCATACGAGTACAATGTTCAATGAGT
Source organism: Panopea generosa (assembly GCA_029582155.1). Lineage (NCBI taxonomy): Eukaryota > Metazoa > Mollusca > Bivalvia > Adapedonta > Hiatellidae > Panopea > Panopea generosa. The sequence goes on from CM055901.1 coordinate 48,266,956, forward strand.
ATCACCTTGTACACGATACAGTATCCCATCTTTGTCATACGAGTACAATGTTCAATAAGTAAGCCCTTGTACACGATACAAAATCCCATCATTATCATACCAGTACAATGTTCAATGAGTAACCCCTTGTACACGATATAGAATGACATCATTGTCACACCAGTACAATGTTCAATGAGTAAGCCCTTGTACACGATACAAAATCCCATCATTGTCATACCAGTACAACGTTCAATGAGTAACCCCTTGTACACGATACAGTATTCCATCATTGTCACAGCAGTACAACGTTCAATGTGTAACCCCGTTATACACGATAGAGTATCCCAGCATTGTCATACAAGTACAATGTTCAATGTGTAACCCCTTGTACACGATACAGTACTTTATCCTTGTCATAACAGTTCAATGTTCAATGTGTATCCCATTGTACACGATACAGTATCCCATCATTGTCATATCATTACAATATTCAATGAGTAACCCCTTGTAAACGATACAGTATCCCATTATGTCATACCAGTACAATGTTCAATGTGTAACCCCTTGTACACGATACAGAATCATATCACTGCCACACCAGTACAATGTTCAATGAGTAAGCCCTTGTACACGATACAGTATCCCATCATTGTCATACCAGTACAATGTTCAATGTGTATCCCCTTATTCACAATATAGAATCCCGTCATTGTCATTCCAGTACAACGTTCAATGTGTAACCCCTTGTACACGATACAGTATTCCATCATTGTCACACCAGTACAATGTTCAACGAGTAAGCCCTTGTACACGATACAATATCCCTTCATTGTCATACCTGTAAAATGATCAATGTGTAAGCCCTTGTACACGATACAGTATTCCATCATTGTATTACCAGTACAATGTTCAATGTGTAACCCCTTGTACACGATACAGAATCCCATCATTGTCACACCAGTACAATGTTCAATGAGTAAGCCCTTGTACACGATACAATATCCCTTCATTGTCATATCTGTAAAATGTTCAATGTGTAAGCCCTTGTACACGCTACAAAATCCCATCATTGTCATACCAGTACAATGTTCAATGTGTAACTCCTGGTACACGATACAGTATCCCATCATTGTCATACCAATACAATGTTCAATGTATAACCCCTTGTACACGATACAGTATCCCATCATTGTCTTACCAGTACAATGTTCAATATATAATCCCTTGTACACGATACAGCATCCCATCATTGTCATACCAGTAAAATGTTCAATGTGTAACCACTTGTACTCGATACAGAATGCCATCACTGTCATACCAGTACAATGTTCAATGTGTAACCCCTTGTACGCGATACAGAATCCGATCACTGTCATACCAGTACATTGTTCAATGTATAACCCCTTGTACACGATATAGAATCCCATCACTGTCTTACCAGTACATTGTTCAATGAGTAACCCCTTGTACACGTTACAGAATTCAATCACTGTCATACCAGTACAATGTTCAATGAGTAAGCCCTTGTACACGATACAAAATCCCATCATTGTCATACCAGTACAACGTTCAATGAGTAACCCCTTGTACACGATACAGTATTCCATCATTGTCACAGCAGTACAACGTTCAATGTGTAACCCCTTTATACACGATAGAGTATCCCAGCATTGTCATACAAGTACAATGTTCAATGTGTAACCCCTTGTACACGATACAGTACTTTATCCTTGTCATAACAGTTCAATGTTCAATGTGTATCCCATTGTACACGATACAGTATCCCATCATTGTCATATCATTACAATATTCAATGAGTAACCCCTTGTAAACGATACAGTATCCCATTATGTCATACCAGTACAATGTTCAATGTGTAACCCCTTGTACACGATACAGAATCATATCACTGCCACACCAGTACAATGTTCAATGAGTAAGCCCTTGTACACGATACAGTATCCCATCATTGTCATACCAGTACAATGTTCAATGTGTATCCCCTTATTCACAATATAGAATCCCGTCATTGTCATTCCAGTACAACGTTCAATGTGTAACCCCTTGTACACGATACAGTATTCCATCATTGTCACACCAGTACAATGTTCAACGAGTAAGCCCTTGTACACGATACAATATCCCTTCATTGTCATACCTGTAAAATGATCAATGTGTAAGCCCTTGTACACGATACAGTATTCCATCATTGTATTACCAGTACAATGTTCAATGAGTAAGCCCTTGTACACGATACAATATCCCTTCATTGTCATATCTGTAAAATGTTCAATGTGTAAGCCCTTGTACACGCTACAAAATCCCATCATTGTCATACCAGTACAATGTTCAATGTGTAACTCCTGGTACACGATACAGTATCCCATCATTGTCATACCAATACAATGTTCAATGTATAACCCCTTGTACACGATACAGTATCCCATCATTGTCTTACCAGTACAATGTTCAATATATAATCCCTTGTACACGATACAGCATCCCATCATTGTCATACCAGTAAAATGTTCAATGTGTAACCACTTGTACTCGATACAGAATGCCATCACTGTCATACCAGTACAATGTTCAATGTGTAACCCCTTGTACGCGATACAGAATCCGATCACTGTCATACCAGTACATTGTTCAATGTATAACCCCTTGTACACGATATAGAATCCCATCACTGTCTTACCAGTACATTGTTCAATGAGTAACCCCTTGTACACGTTACAGAATTCAATCACTGTCATACCAGTACAATGTTCAATGAGTAAGCCCTTGTACACGATACAAAATCCCATCATTGTCATACCAGTGCAATGTTCAATGAGTAACCCCTTGTACACGATACAGAATCCCGTCACTGTCATACCAGTACATTGTTGAATGTGTATTCCCTTGTACACGATATAGAATCCCGTCATTGTCATATCAGTACAATGTTTTAATGAGTAACCACTTGTACACGATACAGTATCCCATCATTCTCATTCAAGTACAATGTTGAATGAGTATCTCCTTGTACACGTTACAGAATCCCATGACTGTCATACCAGTAAATTGTTCAATGTGTAACCCTTTGTACACGATACAGAATCCCATCACTGTCATACCAGTACATTGTTCAATATGTAACCCCTTGTACACGATACAGAATCCCGTCATTGCCATACCAGTACAATGTTCAATGAGTAACCCCTTGTACACGATACAGTATCCCATTAATGTCATACCAGTACAATGTTCAATGTTTAACCCCTTGTACATGATACAGTATCCCATCATTGTCATACCAGTACAATGTGCAATGTGTAACCCCTTGTACACGATATAGAATCCCGTCATTATCATACCAGTACAACGTTCAATGAGTTACCCCTTGTACACGATACAGTAGTCCATCATTGTCATACCAGTACACTGTTCAATGTGTAACCCCTTGTACAGGTTACAGAATCCCATCATTGTCACACCAGTACAATGTGCAATGAGTAACCCCTTGTACACGATACAAAACCCTATCATTGTCATACCAGTACAATGTTCAATGTGTAAGTCCTTGTACACGATACAAAATCCCATCATTGTCATACCAGTACAATGTTCAATGTGTAACCCCTTGTACACGATACAGTATCCCATCACTGTCATACCAGTACAATGTTCAATGTGTAACCCCTTGTACACGATACAGAATCCCATCATTGTCACACCAGTACAATGTTCAATGAGTAACCCCTTGTACACGATATAGAATCCCGTCATTGTCATACCATTACAATGTTCAATGTGTAATCACTTGTACTCGAAACAGAATCCCATCACTGTCATACCAGTACATTGTTCAATGTATAACCACTTGTACACGATACAGAATCCCATCATTGTCACACCAGTACAATGTTCAATGATTAACCCCTTGTTCACGATATAGAATCCCGTCATTGTCATACCAGTACAATGTTCAATGAGTAACCCCTTGTACACGATATAGAATCCCGTCATTGTCATACCAGTACAATGTTCAATGAGTAACCCCTTGTACACAATACAGTATTCCATCATTGTCATACCAGTACAATGTTCAATGAGTAAGCCCTTGTACACGATACAGAATCCCATCATTGTCATACCATTACAATGTTCAATGAGTAACCCCTTGTACACGATACAGAATCCCATCACTGACATACCAGTACAATGTTCAATGTATAACCATTTGTATACGATACAGTATCCCATCATTGTCATACCAGTACAATGTTCAATGTGTTACCCCTTGTACACGATACAGTTTCCCATCATTGTTATACCAGTACAATGTTCAATGTGTTACCCCTGGTACACGATACAGTATCCTATCATTGTCATACCAGTACAATGTTCAATGTGTTACCCCTTGTACACGATACAGTATCCCATCATTGTTATACCAGTACCATGTTCAATATATAATCCCTTGTACACGATACAGTATCCCATCATTGTCATACCAGTACCATGTTCAATATATAATCCCTTGTACACGATACAGTATCCCATCATTGTCATACCAGTAAAATGTTCAATGTATAACCCCTTGTACACGATACAGTATCCCATCATTGTTATACCAGTAAAATGTTCAATGTGTAACCCCTTGCACACGATACAGTATCCCATCATTGTCATACCAATACAATGTTCACTGTCGGTATATCCTTCTAAAACGAAATTATCTAACTCATATGAACAGTTCCATTAAAGGTTCGTACTTAAATTTAAAAAAAAATTGTAAGATGTATTAGTATTTAATTGAGTGATATGAAAAAATACGATAGATCTTTTATATATCGTATTTGTTGATTTATAATGTAAAAAATACTAATAATACCGGCTATGTTTTTATTGTTTTGATGCTTTTCTGAACTGATTCATATAATTTCTATGCAATAAAAGTATCAAAACTCAAAAGATAAATACAACAGACACATGTGTATATATACATGTATAAGTTAAGGGGGTTGGTATTAATTGTGTTTGTTGTCTCAAAACTACCAGTTACAAGTTGCGTATTCATTATTGTATAAATTTAGAATTCAAAAGCATAATTAGTTTCATGATAAAGTTTTTTAACAGACTGCACAATAATCCTTGTCGTTTTGTCATACGCCAATATGTTAGAAGGATCAGCTACATATTCGATCATTGGCAAATGCGAGTAAACATCACAGGGCATCTGTAAACGTTTTGAGTCCCGAGCAAACTACCTTTATTGCTTGCGACTAGACTCCAACAGTTTCAATGAAAATGACCAGGTACATTCGAAAATACTAGTAGTCAGTATTGATTAAAAAGCTTCACATCGGGAAGGCTTCTTTGAACAATCTTCGCAATTGGCTTAGAGGTAATGACTGCATTAGAACTCTGGTAAAGGCAGACAATGTATCAGAGGGTCAGGTCATTCCACAAGGCCATCCACATAAAAGTACACTTCGCCTATCAGGTGACTGCTTGTGCTTTTCACATACGTATGTTACATGATTCTGGGTTAAGAAACAAAAATATAGATAATATATAGCAGCAGTAAAAAAACATTCTTGATGTTTGCATCACCACAGACTTTTTAACTGATCTGTTACCTTGAAGTTTCGTCAGGTTGCTGTAAGAAGGCAACTTCAGCTTAACAAAAGACTCTTGTTAAACTTTTTCTTTGGTTCCTTGTTGGAATTTATGACATGAATTTTGTGGACGAGTTAGCAAAACAGTTTGTAAATGGCAAAATTGTAGTGAACAATAAACACATCATTATTTTCTTGAGTACCAACAGATGAAAAACATGAATAAAAAAACATGCTCGTAAAACGAGATGGATGGATGTTCTCATATGTGTGGTGGTATTCGGGAGATGGGGAAAGCCGATAATGAAATTAAGACGACACTGGAAAATAAATCAAATTAACATAGAGAAAAGGAGCAAATGTTCAACAACACAAACAGGTCAAATATGTTAAATTAAGGCCTGAAGTAAATTACCTCTGTGTGACTATGGTAGCAATGGGTAATCAATTTGTAAAGCACACTGGAGATATGTTGGTATTTGACAAAGGCAATGCTTTAGGTTTAAATTATAACAATTTATATAGCTAGACTACGAAGTAAGATCAGAATGTATATGTATCACTCTGGAGTCCCTTTTCTAGGTAGAACCATAGTTGTTTTTGAGACACCAAATGGTCGAGTTTAGATTCGAAATCTGGCATGATATCCAAGGCATTTCTAACCCGGTTGTCAAGTTTTGTGTGAAACGCACAAAAAAGGCCCACCAGTTCCTCTACATCAAGTGAAATATGCGCATTGGATCAAATCTGACCTTACAACTAAACCCAGTGTATAACTAAGAAAACACAATATGTTATTCTCGGTGACACAGTCTAAGTGAAATCCATAACCTGCCAGACATCCCAAAATTATGGTTAAAATGTGTTAAAACTAAGTATAAGAAGAGAACTCTCTGATGTAAGCAGATTGGTAGGGATGAGTATGTGCATGGTAGTCTTTAGCATGTTCTACGATACGAAATGGGATACATATAGAAAACTCCAAACTTTTTGGGGTTGATGAGGACAAGAAAGAACTTCTGGCCAATCTGTACAATAATAGATAGACCATGTGTTTCAAACACGCACAGATATGGGCTGTCACTAAATGTATATGAACGGTCACGATAGAAAGCAGTTGATACATATGTCCTGGGATTAGCCATTGATTTAAGTTGACAAACTGATTTGAGTCAGAATTACCGTAGGTTGGATTTTGGAACTGGAAGATACTTCCCATATGCATACCGTTTCATATCATCTTGATAAAGAGAGGACGAGGTCCCTGCCAGCATTTCATTCAATCACGGTGTGTGAAGTTTAGTCTACACTTATGTACTTTCCTTTGATTGGGGACAAAGTTCTTACAACTTATACAAATAACGTTCGAAGTCTTCCTGGGTATAACGAGTACTAAGCATATGCGGGAAAAGTGTCTTGCTCAAGGTTACCACATAGGACCGTGGTGGACGATGGGTTCGGTACTCTACCACTAAACCACGTGCTCTACAAGTGATTTGTATTTGTCCGAACAATGACTTCTTCAAATATGAATGAGTCCTTAAAGGAATTGTTCACACATAAAGGTGACCAACATTTATATCGACAGCTCAGCTATAACGCACCAAACGAACAGCTCGAACATACTGTAAATATAAGGATAAACGTGAAATAAGTAAAATTTGGCGGCCATCTTGGATTTTCTGCCATTTTGAAAGTAGGTCTCGGTGTTAAAATAACCAGTTTACCTTGTACTATGTTTGTGCCAAGTTTGGTGCTTTTCTCAAAAAAGGCACAATTCTCTCAATAAACTGCACCATATTGCCCCCACTATTCGTGATATACTGTATACTTTGTTTGACGAATATCCATATTTCACATACTATCTATAAAAAACGTGAACAATGGGGTGTAACGTCAATTTCAACACACTCATGTTGCATATGGCATATCCAGTTTTATCGGTGGAGGCAGACCTGAGAGTGAATCTGAGAAGAACCACCGTCTTTACGCATGTAACTGGCAAACTATTTCACATACAGTTTTTGGAGCGAGCGGAACTTAAACTACGACCTTTGCAGTGAAAGTTAAGTGATACTTAAACCAGTCGGCCACGGAGAACCTTGTAATGTAAACACGGAAACAAAAATGATTATTAATGTGTAAACCATACATACTTCCCCGTTTTTCACAAGTTACTGTCTTTCCAATGAACCGACCGCACGCCGTTGAAAGCCCGAATTCGTACTCGGTTTCACTCGCCCAGCTTCTTTTTATCAGTGCAAAATTATCATGTACGGTTCTTGTTACAATGTCATTTGAGGGTTTGCAACGCCACCATGCTGTAAACAAATGTTAATGATATTGGTGACAATAATATAACGACGATGTTCACGATAATGAAAATGATGGCAGTAGTGGTTCTTGAGATACATGATGATGATGATGACGACGATAAAATTATGATGATTATGATGATGATAATCATACTAAAAATGATATTATTAAGAAATTATTTATTAAATTTATAGTATTGACATTGTTATCGAGGGAAACTACCACGTCATATGACACGAACACGGCCAATAGATATAGTACCATCATCGGAAAAAGGAAGTGCTTCCGTGGGGTAGTGGCATAATGGCGGTTATAAATAAACCTTGTTTCTTCTTCTTTAAAAATGCATTTTTCTTATTCCAATGCACATTTTTTTGAGTGGCATTATTGATGTATTTATAACATTTTGAAAGCATTGTCATGTTTGAATTGTGAATTGAGAAGAAAAAAAAATGATGCTTAGAAATTGGGGTATGAATACATGCTTTCGGAAGTCTACTTTCACTTTGTCAACAGTGTACACACTGAGCAGAAAAGAAAAAAAAATCTCTTATATGACACATGTCCCCTACTTTTCCCATCATATTTTGGTAGTACAGAGGTTAACAAACAGTAAAATGTAAGTTTGTCTTCTTTCATTTGGGTCTCTCTATGAATAACAAGCCTTCAAATTTTTATTATTTAATATAGAAGAAAGAACAAAGAAAGAGAGAGAGAGAGAGAGAGAGAGAGAGGTAAATCAATGTGACATTAGGTACACACATCTGTTAATGCTAGTGCTAATTAAAGAATATATTTTAGATGTAGCCAACAACTTTTGATATATTACTAATATTTTAGCATTTATACATTAATATCTTCTGAAATACCCTTTGTCAGTATATGGAGACAACCAGATTGCTTTTCGATATGCTGTTTGTTTGGTGCGTCGTAGCTGATCAATGGATTCTTTAGAGTAAGTAGTGAATGTAATTTCAAATGCCTTTTTAACCCCAATCGCATGACCTTTCATATACATTTACTGGCAGATCATTGCTTTGTTTGAAACACTTATATCGCTTATTGTTGTACAGACTGACTAGAAAATATTTAATTAGTTCTTTCTTGTTGTCACCAATCCTAAGAAATGCGTCACGGGTTGAAGCTTTGCATAGCTTTCTATGAATCCCGTTTCGTATCGTTGATCATGTTGAAGACTATCATGCACATACTCATCCCTACCAATCTGCTGACATTGGAGAGTTCTCTTCCTATACGTATGGCTTTAACACAGTTCAACCATAATTTTGGGATGTCTGACAGGTTATGTATTTCACTTAGACTGTGTCACCAAGAATAACATCGTGATTCCTAATTGTAGACTGGGTTCAATTTTAAGGTCAGATTTGATCCGATGGTCATATTTCACTTAATAGCAAGATGCTGGTGTTTTTGTGTCAGAAAAATAAAGGTTAAATGGTGGTATTACCTTGGATATTACTGACCGCTCATGCCAGAGTTCGAATCCAAACTCTCTGGCCTCTCAAAAAAACAGCTCTGGTGCTACCTAGAGTGATTCATGTAAATTCAAATCTTTATTTGCAGTCTAGCTAAATAAATTGTTATAAACTAAACCTATATTACTGAGTGGATTTTCCATTGCTTCCATAGTCTACCAGAGGTAATTTTCTTCTGACCTTTATTTAATCTGAACAGTTTTCAACTGTTAGTGATGTAAAACAGTTGTTCCTTTTCTCTGTTAGTTTTTTTCTTCTTTTTTTTCAGTTACGTCTAAAATTCATTAACTGCTTTCGCCACCTTAGATCCGAATACCACACTTATGAGAAGTTACGCCAATATCATTTTACAAGCTTGATATTTTTGTTCATGTGCTTGATCTGTTGGTACTCAAAAAAATATTGATGTCTTTATTGTTTACTGTTTTTGCCATTTGCAAACTGTTTTGCTTTCTCGTTTACCAAAATCATGTCACAAATGTCAACAAGGAATCAAATTAACAGTTCAGCAAGAGTCATTTGTTAAGCTGAAGTTGCGTTCTTGCAGAGACTCGGCGAAACTTCAATAACAGACCAGTTAAAATATGCGATGATGCAAACACCAAGAAATAAGTGTACTGTTGTCATTATCTGTACTTAACTTGCTAATCCTAAATCATTTTACACAAGTATGTGAAATGCGCAAACAATCACCTGATAGGCGAAAATTGTACGTTCATGTGGGAGATCATGAGGAATGCCCTGGCCCTCTGATACATTATCTGCCTTTTTCCAGAGCATTAATGTGGCCATTACCCCCAAGTAAGTTGCCAAGACTGTTAAAATAATAGTATTCATTACTTTTAAATGGGAGTTATTTCTTCAAAATGACACTTGCCATCTTGAATGGTTGATGCGTATATGTTTATTAACATTCCTTCCCTTAACTCATATATGTATATATACACGTGTCTGCTCTATTTATCTTCAGAGATTTGATAGTAGTATTGCGTAGAAATTATATGAGTTGGTACAGCAAAGCAGTTAAACAATAAGAGCATAACAGGCATTAATAGTATGTTTTACATTTTAAGCCAATATATATATATATTTCATATCACTCACTTAGATACCATTGTATCTTACATTTTTAATCCTATTGTGAACATTAATTACAGTTCATTGGAATTGACTAAATATACTTTATATTGATTTTTCCCCACCCAGATTAATTTGGATATACGTAGAACTTCGTTGGCTCGAACATAATGACTGGAACACCACATATCTAGTCGCGGTCGATTCCTATGTCGATGCATACACATGTATGGAAGATTTTTGAATTATACTTTCACTATAAAAGCATTAAAACCAACAAATAAAAGTATGTTTAGATAACATTAGTCATAAAGAGATATCAAATATCGTCAACTACTGTAAATATAAAGATGAATTTTGTCAAATTTGGCGGCCATTTTTGGAGACCATCTTGGATGAGTTTCCGCCAATTTGAAAGTGGGTCTCGGTGTTAAAATAATTAGTTTAACATTGATCTATGATTGTGCCAATTGTGTTGCTTTTCCCAGAAAAAAAATGCACTCTTTTTTCACGACATGACTCCACTATATGTACAAAAAAATTGAATTGAATAAATATGTTTTATTTATTCAATTCTTGGACCCACAATTAGGCAAATATGAATTCACTTAACTAATAACAGTACATCAACCGTTTGACGAGATAAGAAACAAAAAAGGAAATGTAAAAATTAGTTTATATGTTAATATATTAAAATCGAATATAATTGTTTTTAGGAAAAAGGCAATTTGCTACAAAATGAGTGATATACTTGTAATAACGCAAATTTGGCAATGGTTAATGCTTTTCATTATTTGGGCATACTTTTTTTTAACTACACGGGGTCTTAATATACAACAATTAGCTGGCAAAGCTATCAAACCATTAAAAGTAATGCTGATAAATTGCCGTAAATAAAATATCAAACATAAAACTTTTACGCATTTGTTGGCTCGATTTTAAGTTATGCGTCTGAAATATGTGGATAAAATAAATACTTTTTTTCGAAAGAATTCATTTAAAATTTTGTAAACAAATTCCTTAAGTTAGAAATAATACTTCTTCAATGGCTGTGTAGATACCCTTTATATGTCTCAAGATATATTAAAATGATAAAAAAAATGGCATAAAATCGTAAAAACTGATACTGTTATACTTCAAAATGTGTACAAATCTATACTGATTGCATTATTGGTCGAAAAAGTTGAGGGTGCAAATACTGTGCAATTATTGATTTAATTTTGTTTGGGAAATTTCTGAAATATGTTTCACGTCAGTCATTTATTCATATATCTAAATTATTGACTGTTTCCTTCAAGACTAATAAGAAAATAGTGCTGTTATCGAACCATAGCGTACTATAAAAGTCAATTTTGAATAAGTTATATTTATATTTGCTACCGGAAAACTTAAAACAGATATTTGTTAAATTCATTCATAGCTAACTCTTTGAAAATTCGAACGGTCGATATGCCAGAAATAGAATTCCCAGAAATTAATGTTATTGTCATTACTCGTATACTAAATGACTTGGGAGATGAAATTCATTTATCTTAATATGTCTTAATTATTTTGATATTCGCAAATAATGTATACGTAAATTGGTTTGTCAAAGCCAAAGCATGTTTAATCTGATAATAAGAAAAAAATATTGTTAATTTAGCCCATCTTATTAAAATGCTTTATCTGTAAGAACTTCTATAATACATAACTGATGTTTATTTTCATTAATAGTTTGCACGCTTGTCATGCATAGAGTAGAGATTCAAATGCTAATAGTGAAACTTATATGTATTGTATAGCAAATTATGATGAGAAAAATAGAGACAGTGTGTCATTCAGAGATTTTTTTCTGTTCAGTGTGTACACTGTTGGTAAATGCTTTCAAAATGTTCAAAATACATCAATAATACCATTCATATAAAGAAAGAGCATTAAAACATGGAAAATGCATTTTAAATATGAAGAAACAAGGATTATTTATAACCGCCATTATGCAACCCTGCGAAAGTATTTTTTGTTTCGAATAGTGGTAATATGCCCATAATACTAATATAAACTTGAAATATGTTTAAAAGTTACCTACCGCAGTTTATATTGTCTGAAAATATTATGTCTGCCACCAGGAAATGTACTCGATTACTTTCTGTCAGGTGAACACATTCCAGCATCTTCAACCAGAAGACGAATGCAACTATTTGGAAATGTATCTTTGCCAGCTCTGTCATTTTCACTTTCAATCAGTGGTAGAATGGTGGTTGTGCCAGACGATTCAACACGGACAAAGAAACTTTGAGAGAAAAGGCGACAGTTTGTGCTTAATCTCCGACCAACAAGTTTTGTTATCACCTTTATATATTACATAAAACCAGCTGTCGTGCGCACTATTCCTGTTGTAAAAACATTCATTTCTCAAAGTGATAATTATGTTTGTCCATAATTATATGCTGTAGTGTTCGTTTTGTGAAAGAAAATGCCAATACATGTAGTTATGATTTCGTGTTAGCGCGCATGTAAGCATTTTTTTATCTGCGAGATGTATTTCGATCGAAAACACAGACATTTCCTCTTGAAAAAAGGCAAAGGAGTGGAATTCAACGCAGTTTAAACACATTACAAGTTAAACATGGCATCTAGACTCGTTGATACAGTGATTCAGTCCATTCATCACCAAGCAATTAGCAAACATTCACACATATCCACAGTATGGTACTCCGGTATAATATTGCTTAAGCACTGTCTCCAACAGACACCGCCGTCACATGTACAATACCACGTATCCACATTATGCTACTCCGGTATGGTATTCTTTAAGCACTGTCTCCAACAGACACCGCCGTCAAATGTACAATACCACATATCCGCAGTATGCTACTCCGGTATGGTATTACTTATAGCACTGTCTCCAACAGACACCGCCGTGACATGTACAATACCACGTATCCGCAGTATGCTACTCCGGTATTGTATTACTTATAGCACTGTCTCCAACAGACACCGCCGTGACATGTACAATACCACGTATCCGCAGTATGCTACTCCGGTATTGTATTACTTATAGCACTGTCTCCAACAGACACCGCCGTGACATGTACAATACCACGTATCCACAGTATGCTACTCTGGTATTGTATTACTTATAGCACTGTCTCCAACAGACACCGCCGTGACATGTACAATACCACGTATCCACAGTATGCTACTCCGGTATGGTATTACTTATAGCACTGTCTCCAACAGACACCGCCGTGACATGTACAATACCACATACCTACAATATGCTACTCCGGTATGGTATTACTTATAGCTATGTCTCCAACAGACACCGCCGTCACATGTACAATACCACGTATCCACAGTATGCTACTCCAGTATTGTATTACTTATAGCACTGTCTCCAACAGACACCGCCGTGACATGTACAATACCACGTATCCGCAGTATGCTACTCCGGTATGGTATTACTTATAGCACTGTCTCCAACAGACACCGCCGTGACATGTACAATACTACGTATCCACAGTATGCTACTCCGGTATTGTATTACTTATAGCACTGTCTCCAACAGACACCGCCGTGACATGTACAATACCACGTATCCACAGAATGGTACTCCGGTATGGTATTGCTTAAGCACTGTCTCCAACAGACACCGCCGTCATATGTACAATACCACGTATCCACAGTATGCTACTCCGGTATGGTATTCTTTAAGAACTGTCTCCAACAGACACCGCCGTCAAATGTACAATACCACGTATCTGCAGTACGCTACTCCGTTATGGTATTACTTATAGCACTGTCTCCAACAGACACCGCCGTGTCATGTACAATACCACGTATCCGCAGTATGCTACTCCGGTATTGTATTACTTATAACACTGTCTCCAACAGACACCGCCGTCACATGTACAATACCACGTATCCGCAGTATGCTACTCCGGTATTGTATTACTTATAGCACTGTCTCCAACAGACACCGCCGTGACATGTACAATACCACGTATCCACAGTATGCTACTCCGGTATGGTATTTCTTATAGTACTGTCTCCAACAGACACCGCCGTCACATGTACAATACCACGTATCCACAGTATGCTACTCCGGTATTGTATTACTTATAGCACTGTCTCCAACAGACACCGCCGTGACATGTACAATACCGCGTATCCACAGTATGCTACTCCGGTATTGTATTACTTATAGCACTGTTTCCAACAGACACCACCGTGACATGTACAATACCACGTACCTACAGTATGCTACTCCGGTATTGTATTACTTATAGCACTGTCTCCAACAGACACCTCCATGACATGTACAATACCACGTATCCACAGTATGCTACTCCGGTATTGTATTACTTATAGCACTGTCTCCAACAGACACAGCCGTGACATGTACAATACCACATATCCGCAATACGCTACTCCGGTTTGGTATTACTTATAGCACTGTCTCCAACAGACACCACCGTGACATGTACAATACTACGTACCTACAGTATGCTACTCCGGTATGGTATTACTTATAGCACTGTCTCCAACAGACACCGCCGTCACATGTACAATACCACGTATCCGCAGTATGCTACTCCGGTATTGTATTACTTATAGCACTATCTTCAACAGACACCGCCGTCACATGTACAATACCACGTATCCACAGTATGCTACTCCGGTATTGTATTACTTATAGCACTGTCTCCAACAGACACCGCCGTGACATATACAATACCACGTATCCGCAGTATGCTACTCCGGTATGGTATTACTTATAGCACTGTCTCCAACAGACACCGCCGTCACATGTACAATACCACGTATCCGCAGTATGCTACTCAGGTATTGTATTACTTATAGCACTGTCTCCAACAGACACCGCCGTCACATGTACAATACCACGTATCCGCAGTATGCTACTCAGGTATTGTATTACTTATAGCACTGTCTCCAACAGACAACGCCGTCACATGTACAATACCACGTATCCGCAGTATGCTACTCCGGTATTGTATTACTTATAGCACTGTCTCCAACAGACACAGCCGTCACATGTACAATACCACATATCCACAGTATGCTACTCCCGTATGGTATTACTTATAGCACTGTCTCCAACAGACACCGCCGTCACATGTACAATACCAAGTATCCGCAGTATGCTACTCAGGTATTGTATTACTTATAGCACTGTCTCCAACAGACACCGCCGTCACATGTACAATACCACGTATCCGCAGTATGCTACTCAGGTATTGTATTACTTATAGCACTGTCTCCAACAGACACCGCCGTCACATGTACAATACCACGTATCCGCAGTATGCTACTCTGGTATTGTATTACTTATAGCACTGTCTCCAACAGACACAGCCGTCACATGTACAATACCACATATCCACAGTATGCTACTCCAGTATGGTATTACTTATAGCACTGTCTCCAACAGACACCGCCGTCACATGTACAATACCAAGTATCCGCAGTATGCTACTCCGGTATTGTATTACTTATAGCACTGTCTCCAACAGACACCGCGGTGACAAATAAAATACTACGTACCTACAGTATGCTACTCCGGTATGGTATTACTTATAGCACTGTCTCCAACAGACACCGCCGTCACATGTACAATACCACGTATCCGCAGTATGCTACTCCGGTATTGTATTACTTATAGCACTGTCTCCAACAGACACCGCCGTGACATATACAATACCACGTATCCGCAGTATGCTACTCCGGTATTGTATAACTTATAGCACTGTCTCCAACACACCTGGCAGTGACATATACAATACCACGTATCCGCAGTATGCTACTCCGGTATGGTATTACTTATAGCACTATCTCCAACAGACACCGCCGTGACATGTACAATACCACGTATCCGCAGTATGCTACTCCGGTATTGTATTACATATAGCACTGTCTCCAACAGACACCGCCGTGACACATACAATACCACGTATCTACAGAATGCTACTCCGGTATGGTATTACTTATAGCACTGTCTCCAACAGACACCGCCATCACATGTACAATACCACGTATCCGCAGTATGCTACTCCGGTATTGTATTACTTATAGCACTGTCTCCAACAGACACCGCGGTGACATATACAATACTACGTACCTACAGTATGCTACTCCGGTATGGTATTACTTATAGCACTGTCTCCAACAGACACCGCCGTCACATGTACAATACCAAGTATCCGCAGTATGCTACTCCGGTATTGTATTACTTATAGCACTGTCTCCAACAGACACCGCGGTGACATATACAATACTACGTACCTACAGTATGCTACTCCGGTATGGTATTACTTAAAGCACTGTCTCCAACAGACACCGCCGTCACATGTACAATACCACGTATCCGCAGTATGCTACTCCGGTATTGTATTACTTATAGCACTGTCTCCAACAGACACCGCCGTGACATATACAATACCACGTATCCGCAGTATGCTACTCCGGTATTGTATAACTTATAGCACTGTCTCCAACACACCTGGCAGTGACATATACAATACCACGTATCCGCAGTATGCTACTCCGGTATGGTATTACTTATAGCACTATCTCCAACAGACACCGCCGTGACATATACAATAACACGTATCCGCAGTATGCTTGTCAGGTATGGTATTACTTATAGCACTATCTCCAACAGACACCGCCGTCACATGTACAATACCACATATCCGCAGTATGCTACTCCGGTATTGTATAACTTAAAGCACTGTCTCCAACAGACACAGCCGTCACATGTACAATACCACGTATCCACAGTATGCTACTCCGGTATTGTATAACTTATAGCACTGTCTCCAACACACCTGGCAGTGACATATACAATACCATGTATCCGCAGTATGCTACTCCGGTATGGTATTACTTATAGCACTATCTCCAACAGACACCGCCGTGACATATACAATACCACGTATCCGCAGTATGCTACTCAGGTATGGTATTACTTATAGCACTATCTCCAACAGACACCGCCGTCACATGTACAATACCACGTATCCGCAGTATGCTACTCCGGTATGGTATTACTTATAGCACTATCTCCAACAGACACCGCCGTCACATGTACAATACCACGTATCCGCAGTATGCTACTCCGGTATGGTATTACTTATAGCACTGTCTCCAACAGACACAGCCGTCACATGTACAATACCACGTATCCGCAGTATGCTACTCAGGTATTGTATTTCTTATAGCACTGTCTCCAACAGACACAGCCGTCACATGTACAATACCACGTATCCGCAGTATGCTACTCCGGTATTGTATTTCTTATAGCACTGTCTCCAACAGACACCGCCGTCACATGTACAATACCACGTATCCGCAGTATGCTACTCCGGTATTGTATTACTTATAGCACTGTCTCCAACAGACACCGCCGTGACATATACAATACCACATATCCGCAGTATGCTACTCCGGTATTGTATAACTTATAGCACTGTCTCCAACACACCTGGCAGTGACATATACAATACCACGTATCCGCAGTATGCTACTCCGGTATGGTATTACTTATAGCACTATCTCCAACAGACACCGCTGTGACATATACAATACCACGTATCCGCAGTATGCTACTCCGGTATGGTATTACTTATAGCACTATCTCCAACAGACACCGCCGTGACATATACAATACCACGTATCCGCAGTATGCTACTCCGGTATTGTATAACTTGTTGCACTGTCTCCAACACACCTGGCAGTGACATATACAATACCACGTATCCGCAGTATGCTACTCTGGTATTGTATTTCTTATAGCACTGTCTCCAACAGACACAGCCGTCACATGTACAATACCACGTATCCACAGTATGCTACTCCGGTATTGTATAACTTATAGCACTGTCTCCAACACACCTGGCAGTGACATATACAATACCACGTATCCGCAGTATGCTACTCCGGTATGGTATTACTTATAGCACTATCTCCAACAGACACCGCCGTGACATATACAATACCACGTATCCGCAGTATGCTACTCAGGTAAGGTATTACTTATAGCACTATCTCCAACAGACACAGCCGTCACATGTACAATACCACGTATCCGCAGTATGCTACTCAGGTATTGTATTTCTTATAGCACTGTCTCCAACAGACACCGCCGTCACATGTACAATACCACGTATCCGCAGTATGCTACTCCGGTATTGTATTTCTTATAGCACTGTCTCCAACAGACACCGCCGTCACATGTACAATACCACATATCCGCAGTATGCTACTCCGGTATTGTATTACTTATAGCACTGTCTCCAACAGACACCGCCGTGACATATACAATACCACGTATCCGCAGTATGCTACTCCGGTATTGTATAACTTATAGCACTGTCTCCAACACACCTGGCAGTGACATATACAATACCACGTATCCGCAGTATGCTACTCCGGTATGGTATTACTTATAGCACTATCTCCAACAGACACCGCCGTGACATATACAATACCACGTATCCGCAGTATGCTACTCCGGTATGGTATTACTTATAGCACTATCTCCAACAGACACCGCCGTGACATATACAATACCACGTATCCGCAGTATGCTACTCCGGTATGGTATTACTTATAGCACTCTCTCCAACAGACACCGTCGTGACATATACAATACCACGTATCCGCAGTATGCTACTCCGGTATGGTATGACTTATAGCACTGTCTCCAACAGACACCGCTGTCACATGTACAATAACAAGTATCCGCAGTATGCTACTCAGGTATTGTATTACTTATAGCACTGTCTCCAACAGACACCGCCGTGACATATACAATACCACGTATCCGCAGTATGCTACTCTGGTATGGTATTACTTATAGCACTATCTCCAACAGACACTGCCGTCACATGTACAATACCACGTATCCGCAGTATGCTACTCCGGTATTGTATTTCTTATAGCACTGTCTCCAACAGACACCGCCGTCACATGTACAATACCAAGTATCCGCAGTATGCTACTCTGGTATGGTATTACTTATAACGCTGTCTCCAACAGACACCGCCGTCACATGTACAATACCACGTATCCACAGTATGCTACTCCGGTATTGTATTACTTATAGCACTGTCTCCAACAGACACCGCCGTCACATGTACAATACCACGTATCCGCAGTATGCTACTCCGGTATTGTATTTCTTATAGCACTGTCTCCAACAGACACCGCTGTCACATGTACAATACCAAGTATCCGCAGTATGCTACTCCGGTATTGTATTACTTATAGCACTGTCTCCAACAGACACCGCGGTGACATGTACAATACTACGTATCCGCAGTATGCTACTCCGGTATTGTATTACTTATAGCACTGTCTCCAACAGACACCGCGGTGACATGTACGATACCAAGTATCCGCAGTATGCTACTCCTGTATGGTATTACTTATAGCACTGTCTCCAACAGACACCGCAGTGACATGTACAATACCACGTATTCGCAGTATGCTTCTCCGGTATGGTATTGCTTATAGCACTGTCCCCAACAGACACCGCCGTCACATGTACAATACCACCTATCCGCAGTATGCTACTCTGGTATTGTATTACTTATAGCACTGTCTCCAGCAGACACCGCCGTGACATGTACGATACCACGTATCTACAGTATGCTACTCCTGTATGGTATTACTTATAGCACTGTCTCCAACAGACACCGCCGTGACATGTACAATACCACGTACTCGCAGTATGCTTCTCCGGTATGATATTTCTTATAACACTGTCTCCAACAGACATTACCGTGACATGTACAATACCACGTACCCACAGTATGCTACTCCGGAATGGTATTGCTTATAGCACTGTCCCCAACAGACACCGCCGTCACATGTACAATACCACGTATCCGCAGAATGCTAATCCGGTATGGTATTTCTTATAGCACTGTCTCCAACAGACAGCGCCGCCACATGTACAATACCACGTATCGGCAGTATGCTACTCCGGTATGGGTTTGCTTAAGCACTGTCTCCAACAGACACCGCCGTCACATATACAATACCACGTATCCACAGTATGCTACTCCGGTATGGTATTGCTTATAACACTGTCTTCAACAGACACCGCCGTCACATGTACAATACCACGAATCCACAGTATGCTACTCCGGTATGATATTGGTTATAACACAGTCTTCAACAGACACCGCCGTCACATATACAATACCACGTACCCACAGTATGCTACTCCGGTATGGTATTGTTTAAGCACTCACTCCAACAGACACCACCGTCACATGTACAATACCACGTATCCACAGTATGCTACTCCGGTATGGTATTGCTTAAGCACTGTCTCCAACAGACACCGCCGTTACATGTACAATACCACGTACACACAGTATGCTACTCCGGTATGGTGTTGCTTATAGCACTGTCTCCAACAGACACCGTCATCACATGTACAATACCACGTATCCGCAGTATGCTACGCCGGTATTATATTACTTATAGCACTGTCTCCAACAGACACCGCCATCACATATACAATACCACGTATCCACAGTATGCTACTCCGGTATGGTATTGCTTATAGCACTGTCTTCAACAGACACCGCCGTCACATATACAATACCACGTATCCACAATATGCTACTCCGGTATGGTATTGCTTATAGCACTGTCTCCAACAAACACCGCTGTCACATGTAAAATACCACGTATCCACAGTATGCTACTCCGATATGGTATTGCTTATAACACTGTCTTCAACAGACACCACCTCACATTTACAATACCACATACCTACAGTATGCTACTCCGGTATTGTATTACTTATAGCACTGTCTCCAACAGACACCGCTGTGACATGTACAATACCACGTATCCATTGTATGCTACTCCGGTATGGTATTACTTATAGCACTGTCCCCAACAGACACCGCCGTCACATATACAATACCACGTATCCGCAGTATGCTACTCCGGTATGGTATTACTTATAGCACTGTCTTCAACAGACACCGCCGTGACATATACAATACCACGTACCCACAGTATGCTACTCCGGTATTGTATGACTTATAGCACTGTCTCCAACAGACACCGCCGTGACATGTACAATACCACATATCCGCAGTATGCTACTCCGTATGGTATTACTTATAACACTGTCTCCAACAAACACCGCCATGACATATACAATACCACGTATCCACAGTATGCTACTCCGGTATGTTATTGCTTATAGCACTGTCTCCAACAGACACCGCTGTCACATGTACAATACCACGTATCCACAGTATGCTACTCCGGTATGGTATTGCTTATAACACTGTCTCCAACAGACACCGCCGTGACATGTACAATACCACGTATCCACAGTATGCTACTCCGGTATGGTATTTCTTATAGCACTGTCTCCAACAAACACCGGTGTAACATGTACAATACCACGTATCCACAATATGCTACTCCGGTATGGTATTGCTTATAACACTGTCTCCAACAGACATCGACGTCACATGTACAATACCACGTATCCACAGTATGCTACTCAGGTATTGTATTTCTTATAGCACTGTCTCCAACAGACACCGCTGTCATATGTACAATACCACGTATCCACAGTATGCTACTCCGGTATTGTATTACTTATAGCACTGTCTCCAACAGACACAGCCGTCACATGTACAATACCACATATCCACAGTATGCTACTCCCGTATGGTATTACTTATAGCACTGTCTCCAACAGACACCGCCGCCACTTGTACAATACCACGTATCCACAGTATGCTACTCCGGTATTGTATAACTTATAGCACTGTCTCCAACAGACACCGCCGTCACATATACAATACCACGTATCCACAGTATGCTACTCCGGTATGGTATTGCTTATAGCACTGTCTCCAACAGACACCGCCATGACATGTACAATACCACGTACCTACAGTATGCTACTCCGGTATGGTATTACTTATAGCACTGTCTCCAACAGACACCGCCGTCACATGTACAATACCACGTATCCACAGTATGCTACTCCGGTATTGTATTACTTACAGCACTGTCTCCAACAGACACCGCCGTCACATATACAATACCACGTATCCACAGTATTCTACTTCGGTATGGTATTGCTTATAGCACTGTCTCCAACAGACACCGCTGTCACATGTACAATACCACGTATCCACAGTATGCTATTCTGGTATTGTATTACTTATAGCATTGTCTCCAACAGACACCGTCGTCAAATGTACAATACCACGTATCCGCAGTATGCTACTCCGGTATTGTATTACATATAGCACTGTCTCCAACAGAAACCGCCGTCACATATACAATACCACGTATCCACAGTATGCTACGCAGTATGCTACTCCGGTATGGTATTACTTATAGCACTGTCTTCAACAGACACCGCCGTCACATGTACAATACCACGTATCCACAATATACTACTCCGGTATTGTTTTACTTATAGCACTGTCTCCAACAGACACCGCTGTCACATGTACAATACCACGTATCCACAGTATGCTACTCCTAGATGGTATTTCTTATAGCACTGTCTCCAACAGACACCGCTGTCACATGTAAAATACCACTTATCCACAGTATGCTACTCCGGTATTGTATTTCTTATAGCACTGTCTCCAACAGAAACCGTCGTCAAATGTACAATATCACGTATCGGCAGTATGCTACTCCGGTATTGTATTACTTATAGCACTGTCTCCAACAGACACCGCCGTCACATATAAAATACCACGTATCCACAGTATGCTACTACGGTATGGTATTGCTTATAACACTGTCTTCAACAGACACCGCCGTCACATATACAATACAACGTATCCACAGTATCCTACTCCGCTATGGTATTGCTTCTAGCACTGTCTCCAACAAACACCGCTGTCACATGTACAATACCACGTATCCACAGTATGCTACTCCGGTATTGTATTACTTATAGCACTGTCTCCAACAGACACCGCTGTCACATGTACAAGACCACGTATCCACAGTATGCTACTCCGGTATGGTATTGCTTATAGCACTGTCTCCAACAGACACCGCCGTGACATGTACAAGACCACGTACCTACAGTATACTACTCCGGTATGGTATTTCTTATAGCACTGTCTCCAACAGACAACGCCGTGACATGTACAATACCACGTATCCACGGTATGCTACTACGGTATGGTATTTCTTATAGCGCTGTCTCCAACGGACAACGCCGTGACATGTACAACACCACGTATCCACAGTATGCTACTACGGTATGGTGTTTCTTATAGCACTGTCTCCAACAGACAACGCTGTGACATGTACAATACCACGTATCCACAGTATGCTACTACGGTATGGTATTTCTTATAGCACTGTCTCCAACGGACAACGCCGTGACATGTACAACACCACGTATCCACAGTATGCTAATCCGGTATGGTATTTCTTTTAGCACTGTCTCCAACAGACACCGCCGTGACATATACAATACCACGTACCTACAGTATGCTACTCCGGTATGGTATTTCTTATACCACTGTCTCCAAAAGAAAACGCCGTGACATGTACAATACCACGTACCCACAGTATGCTACTCCGGTATGGTATTGCTTAAGCATCGCTCCAACAGACACCGCCGTGACATGTACAATACTACGTACCTACAGAATGCTACTCCGGTATGGTATTTCTTATAGCACTGTCTCCAACAGACAACGCCGTGACATGTATAATACCACGTATCCACTGTATGCTACTCCGGTATTTTATTTCTTATAGCACTGTCTCCAACAGACACCGCTGTCACATGTACAATACCACGTATCCACAGTATGCTACTCCGGTATTGTATTACTTATAGCGCTGTCTCCAACAGACACAGCCGTCACATGTACAATACCACATATCCACAGTATGCTACTCCCGTATGGTATTACTTATAGCACTGTCTCCAACAGACACCGCCGCCACATGTACAATACCACGTATCCACAGTATGCTACTCCGGTATTGTATTACTTATAGCACTGTCTCCAACAGACACCGCCGTCACATGTACAATACCACGTATCCACAGTATGCTACTCCGGTATTGTATAACTTAGAGCACTGTCTCCAACATACACCGCCGTCACATATACAATACCACGTATCCACAGTATGCTACTCCGGTTTGGTATTGCTTATAGCATTGTTTCCAACAGACACCGCCGTCACATGTACAATACCACGTACCTACATTATGCTACTCCGGTATGGTATTACTTATAACACTGTCTCCAACAGACACCGCCGTGACATGTACAATACCACGTATCCACAGTATGCTACTCCGGTATTGTATTACTTATAGCACTGTCTCCAACAGACACCGCCGTCACATATACAATACCACGTATCCACAGTATGCTACTCCGGTATGGTATTGCTTATAGCAAGTTCTCCAACAGACACCGCTGTCACATATACAATACCACGTATCCACAGTATGCTACTCCGGTATGGTATTTCTTATAGAACTGTCTCCAACAGACACCGTCGTCAAATGTACATTACCACGTATCCGCAGTGTGCTACTCCGGTATTGTATTACTTATAGCACTGTCTCCAACAGACACCGCCGTCACATATACAATACCACGTATCCACAGTATGCTACGCAGTATGCCACTTCGGTATGGTATTACTTATAGCACTGTCTCCAACAGACACCGCAGTCACATGTATAATACAACGGTTCCACAGTATGTTACTCTGGTATTGTATTACTTATAGCACTGTCTCCAACAGACACCGCTGTCACATGTACAATACCACGTATCCACAGTATGCTACTCCGGTATGGTATTTCTTATAGCACTGCCCCCAACAGACACCGCTGTCACATGTAAAATACCACTTATCCACAGTATGCTACTCCGGTATTGTTTTTCTTATAGCACTGTCTCTAACAGACACCGTCGTCACATGCACAATACCACGTACCTACAGTATGCTACTCCGGTATTGTATTACCTATAGCACTGTCTCCAACAGACACCGCCGTCACATATACAATACCACGTATCCACAGTAGGCTAGTACAGTTTGGTATTGCTTATAACGCTGTCTTCAACAGACACCGTCGCCACATGTACAGTACCACGTACCTACAGTATGCTACTCCGGTATGGTATTGCTTCTAGCTCTGTCTCCAACAAACACCGCTGTCACATGTACAATACCACCTATCCACAGTATGCTACTCCGGTATGGTATTTCTTATAGCACTGTCTCCAACAGAGACCGCCGTGACATGTAAAATACCACGTACCTACAGTATGCTACTCCGGTATGGTATTTCTCATAGCACTGTCTCCAACAGACAACGCCGTGACCTGTACAATACCACGTATCCACAGTATGCTACTACGGTATGGTATTTCTTATAGCACTGTCTCCAACAGACAACGCCGTGACATGTACAACACCACGTATCCACAGTATGCTAATCCGGTATGGTATTTCTTTTAGCACTGTCTCCAACAGACACCGCCGTGACATGTACAATACCACGTACCTACAGTATGCTACTCCGGTATGGTATTTCTTATACCACTGTCTCCAAAAGAAAACGCCTTGACATGTACAATACCACGTTTCCACAGTATGCTACTCCGGTATGGTATTGCTTAAGCATCGCTCCAACAGACACCGCCGTGACATGTACAATACCACGTATCCACAGTATGCTAATCCGTTATGGTATTTCTTATAGCACTCTCTCCAACAGACAACGCCGTGACATATACAATACCACGTACCCACGGTATACTCAGTAATGGTATTGCTTATAGCACTGTCTCCAACAGACACCGCCGTCACATATACAAAACCACATATATAAAGTATGCTACTCCGGTATAGTATTGCTTATAGCACTGTCTAAAACAGACACCGCCGTGAAATAAACAATACCACGTACCCACAGTATACTACTCCGGTACTGTAATGCTTAAACACTGTCTCCAACAGACACCGCCGTGACATGTACAATACCACGTATCCGAAGTATGCTACTCCGGTACGGTATTTCTTATAAAACTGTCTCCAACAGACACCACCGTGACATGTACGATACCACGTACCCACAGTATGCTACTCCAGTATGGTTTTGCTATAGCACTGTCTCCAACAGACACCTCTGTGACATGTACAGTACCACGTATCCGCAGTATGCTACTCCGGTATGGTATTACTTATAGCACTGTCTCCAGCAGACACCGCCGTCACAGGTACAATACCACGTATCCACAGTATGCTACTCCGGTATGGTATTGCTTAAGCACTGTCTCCAACAGACACCGCCGTCACATGTACAATACCACGTATCCGCGGTATGCTACTCCGGTATGGTATTGCTTACAACACTGTCTTCAACAGACACCTCCGTGACATTTACAATACCACGTACATACAGTACAATATTACATAAAATTAATGCATGGCTAAAATGTTGTTAGAAAGTTATACTTTTATAAACAAATACAATGCTAAAGTGAAAATAAACATATTCTCTGAATAGTATACACTATACATGTAAACACTGGGAAGAATAAGTAAAGTTTCAAATGCTTAGTACAGTGATCAAACATAGGATGAACAGTAATTTTAAATGATTAGAGCGGAAAGATAAAAGAGAAGATATATACATGTACATGTCAACTAAACATCATTGCTCTGTAATTTAAAATTAATCATTTGGCGGTATATGTGATCGAAAGCGTCCACTCTCTTTAATAAACTTATGAACGCATCTAATTAAATGTTCATTATGTTCTTGCTTTAATTCGGTGTTTCCATACAAGATAATGTTTATATTAAGCGGGTGAAAGTTTCTTGTAGATTGAAAAAGTTTGACTTCTTGAGTTGTGAATCAACTGCATTTAAAGAAATAGTGAGTTGCATTTTCAGTCTCAATTCCACAATCACACAGACAAGAATTTCGTAAATGATTTAGAAATAAGTCGTTATTTAAGTCGCTACACATGTTAGGCAAACTTGCATATAAGACCGACAATGATCAGGTACCAATATAATAATATATCGGAACATCTGCTCTTTGAAATAACGAGTTTGTTAGTTTATTTTTGAATATGTGATTCGGTGATAATTCGTTCCATAGTTAAATAGACGATGGTAAAAATGAATTGGAGAACAAAACTGTTCTTGTTTGAAATATTTCAAAATTGTCCAAGTTTTTGAGATTATATAGATTGATATTAATGGAGGAAGAAGGTCAGTATAAAAATCTGGAACTAAGACGTTCTTCATTTTATAAATAGGTACTAATTTTTGTAGTTTCCTGCGATCTGACAATGAAATCCAACCTATTTCTTTAAAGAGATTAAAAATTGAAACTGAACGAGTTAACCCTGTTAGAATGCGGGCGGCTTCATATTGGAGTTTTTCTAATTGGCACAACCATCCCAAACAACAGCAGCATACTCTAAAATTTGACGCATGTAAGAAATATATATTTGATCTATTTAATTTAAATTTTGAAAATTTAAATGAACCTAAAACTTCTGAGGTTGACGCAGTTATTGTATTTACGTGAGTGTGCCATTTTCCGTTTTGAATTACTGAATATATTATCAAGATAAATTCTTGGTCGCCGGTTTGGTTATTTAAAGATAAAAACAACACTTCCGTTTTATTGGCATTCAATTGAACTAACCACCGTTGATACCATTCTGAAATAAGGGATGAATCACGGTTAAGAATGCCTTCCATATCGTCTATATTGGACTGTAAGTGAACTATCATATGCAAATAATCAAACGCTACTTAGCATATTATCAGCAATGTCATTAATATATATTAAAAATAACAATGGTCCTAAAACATATCACTGAGGAACACCTGCTGTTATTCTCTTAATATTTGAAGAAGACGTTCCTATAGAGACTTGTTTATACCTATTTTCTAGATAACTAGATAACCAAGATAAGACTTTACCATTGATACCGTTTTGCTTCAATTTAAAAAGCAAGCCACACTCTATCAAACGCTTTAGATATGTCCCCAAATACCATACATGTGTGCTGTTTGGCATCAAAAGCCTGGCAAATTCTATGACAAATATCAATGAGTTGATAGACGGTACTGTGACCTAGGATAAAACCAGACTGGTTCTTAAAAATAAGATCATTACTATTTAGATGATTATAAATGTGCTAGTATGCAACTCTTTCAAAATCTTTTTCAACACAACTCAATAAAGAAATCGGCCTATAATTTTAGTTGTAACATTTGCAGATCCCTTTATAAACAATGGCATGACATTTGCAAATTTCCAGCTTTCTGGAATGTAACATTCACTTATCAATAAAAAATAATGCATAGAGGCTTTGATATAAAAAAAAATAATGCATAGAGGCTTTGATATAAAAAAAATAATGCATAGAGGCTTTGATATAACTGTAGCTGTTTCCTTTAGCATCTTGTGGCTTATAATATCACTACCACTCGCTTTATTTATATCTATTTTTTTCAAAATATATTTTATTTCCTGCTCAGTTATAGTAATAGTTTCTAATGAAGCATCTGTTTGAGGAATATATTGTGGTAAAGTTGCACGTGCATCATCAACGGAGGAAATTGATGCAAAAAATCATTTAAACAATTAGCCTTGTCTTTATACGAAATGGAATATACAATTTCACCATTTGGCAAGGTTGTTTTCAACGGAGGTATTATTTCTGAAATTTTATTAGTTCTTATAAAATTCTTTAAAAGTTTCCAATATTTTCTGGGATTATTATTTTTTTCTTCGATTAAAGTGAATTCGATATTATTAAAAAATCGCTCTTTCGCATATTTTTTTGTCAAATTATTAACTTTGTTTTTTTAACTTTTTATAACTTTAATAATCTGACGCCTAATTGTTTTTTAGTGCTTGACGTTTTTTACGGTCACGTTGCCTTGACGTACGTCTTATGTCTGAATCATACCCAGGTTTATCATGTGGTCGTATAGTCACATATTTGAAAGGGGTGTATAATCAAACTAGCTCCATAAATTTGGAAGTGAAATGTTGACAGGCAATATCAACCTTATAATTGTAAAGAAAAGACCAGTCGGTGTTCGGAATAAGAACGTTTTATCTGGGGGAATCTGTCATTTTGTAAATCCAAACACGTCTGGTGAATGTCGAATTAATAAGTTGACAAAACTGTATATGTATATATGTGTCATAATGGTCAGTGACGTCACGGAGCGTTTCTATAATAGCAGAATCGTGTGTTTCTATAGCTCTCGAAATAACGATGGGATCTATTTATGTCGAAGTTCTGTCTGTAACACGAACGGGTTCATTTATAACATTGGTCAAATTATTAAGTAACAAAATGTCTTTCAAACGATGATTATTTGGGGCCATTTGATCTTTATTTGTTTATATCACCCAAAATAATAACACTATTTGAAATTTCAAAGGCCTTTTCGTTACTAATATTTAAGTCATCCCAAAACTGTACAGGGCCGTTTGGTTGTCGGTATAGGGTACAGATAAGAATAGTTTTATTTTGATTTTTTATTTCTATCCAAATCCAGTCTGAAAGAGGATTTTCTAATTCTTCAACTCTCTTTGCATTTAAATTATTTGAAACATAAACGAAGAGCCCTCCGAAATGCGCAGTGCTTTCCTTCTTATATACATCAGAATGTGTATCAATGTATAATATATCATCAGATACCATTTCAGTAAGATGTGTTTCGGTAAAACACAATATATCAAAGTCTTGAAAATTATCTTTAATAAATTCTAATTTGTTTCGTATGCTACGAATATTATCTGGAAATGTGGAGCTCTTGTCCAGTGGTAGAGCATCGGTCCCATGACTTCAAGGTCGTGAGTTCGATCCTCCGCCACGGCTATGTGTGGTTTCCTTGACTAAGATACCTTTCACGCATATGCTTAGGCCTAGTACTGGTTCTACCCAGGAAGACTTCGAGCGTGCCTTGTATAAATTGTCATAACTTATTTGGCAATCGAAGTAAAATGAACAAGTTTAAATTTAATGACTGAGCAATTCTCAACATGCAATAACATCCTACTCTTTGTGTGCCATATGTGCGCTTTGCATATTGGCAACTCATTAATGGCATATATTAGCATAGTAATTACGTTATGCAAAAAGTGGAACTCGTTTATTTTAACACAATTTACGAGCGAATGTTACTTTTTTCAATTAAGTTGTTAATTTCTTGCTTACTCTTATTGAAATGAAATGTGTTGGTGATATCGTTTGTCGAATTAAAAACTTAAGAAAATAACTCGGATATATTTTCCAACACGTGAAACAGCACTACATCTATATATTTGCCGTGGCATATCTAGGGATGGGGACGAGGGACAATAGGTTCGTACTAACACACACCTGAGATTTAAAAATACTGTTTAAAAAACAATACGCCCAAGAGTGATGAATTGCTCTACTGAAAACAAATCGCTAAAAAATGTATTTTGTTAAATTGTGGTTATATAACTATTGCGCTAGTTTGGTTAAGATTCCTTGAAAAATGGGATTGATATCGCGTCTACAATACTAAAAAAGGTTAAAAGAAGGACGGACAATTCACAATGAGATAAATCCAGCTGGTCTTTGGCCAGTAGAGCAGGAAAATTGGAGTGCTGTCAACTCTCTTAGAGGAACTCCATACATTGCTGCATATCAGATATCTAATGTCTATGGCTTGTACTTATAAACCATGTGGCGGGGTCAAAAACTCGTCAGAGATCATATAACTACTGTGCAAGATTGGTTAATATTCGTTGAAAAATGGGGAGTGGTGGTGGTGGTGGTGGGGGGGGGGGGGGGGTGCTATCGCGTCTAAAAGAAATCAGGCAGAAGACGGACGACAGAGAACGGACAAAGGACTATTAACCATTGCTGGCCTTTGGTCAGAAGGTTGCTATCATGTATACACGAACATTATAACATTTTCCCTATAAAATTCTTTGTAAAACAGTGATCACTTCGGTCGGCCCAATAAAACCCCGGAAACCTGACTTTTATTGGGTCTCCATACAATGCTGCATGTGAAATATCTAAAGTCTATGGCTTAAACTTTCAGAGAAATAACTTTTAAAGTTTCCTTTGAAATGTGCTTATAAGCTCAGTGGCGCAGATTTTGTGGTCAAATCTGGCTGGTTCAGTTACTTGTCCGAGATCTTGCAGTTATATGATTTCTGTACCAGATTGGTTAAGATTCAATAAAAAATCGGGATGCTATCGCGTCTGCAAGAAAAAGTTAACGGATGGACGACGGAAAAATCTTCACCGTCCTTAATCAAAATTACACCATGACGAAATATATAAAATACTGAAATCTGGATCCACCTTTTCTTTTTATGATTAATGGAAATATACACCATTGCATTTAAACACCAAAGTTCTTAAAAGTACAGGCATCCTGGCTTTAATGAATATTCATACGCCTTCCTGACTTGATTGATATTATTGTAGCGTCGGTTTATTTTATGTATCTTTTTTTAAAATATAACATGATAGAATGTCAACAATATGTTTTTGGTTCGATTTGTTTCTGCATCTTATATAAACGACATGGGGAAAAGTAGTCCATTGCGTATGTAATCATTTTGGCAGTGATCAAGATTGCAAAGCTTGATTACGACGACATTAGCACATCAAAGTTCTTGAAAGTACTGATAGCCGTGTTTAAATGAATATTCGTATGCATTACTAATTTGAATAATATTATAGGAATAAAAAAGTAGTCCCTGTCGCGTATTTTCGTTTTGGCGGTGACCAAAAGGCTGCAAAACTTGAACTCGACGACATAAGCAGGGCTATGAATTTGGCGTTAAAGTCTGGCAAAAAAAGCAGAACACAATTTCGATTAGGGTTTTGGAAAATTATTTTGTCATTTTCTTATTTTTTAATATATATTTCTTCCCACAAAATTAAGAAAATACTATTGAATCAGTGTATATTTCTATTTTCTAACCAGTAGACATATGTCGCACGTAGTTTGCGAGATTGTCTGAGGTCTGAGATGCAATTTGTTTTTGACAACTCAAAGTTACTCAGTTCTTTTCCTTGACATGGTATCTTTAATATCAGTATTGTAGTCATGATTCTTATTAATTAAGAATAAGGTGATGGTGAAAAGAATCCGCAATCGCATTTCTTTTTGGCAAATAATATACATTATATCTAAAACGGAATACAAGAAACATGGAACTGACCCTGGCGTGTCTTCCTCTAGACTTTGGTTGAAGCAGCAAACAAGCCACTATCACTGCCTCACCCACCAAACGAAGCATGAAGGAAGGGTGTGATTTTCATTTTTTTTTCCATACCAAGATCCTAAAGACAACTGTAAAACGCCTGTTTGTCAGACCAACTTGATTTAAGTAGCCTTTTTGTGTAAATCGGGGACTCGTTTCGCTAACCTTCGCAAGTCTTAAGAATTTCGTACGAACAACTTGTGACATCCAGGATCGTTTCATTTGCGTTGCAAATTTTAGAAAGAGTACTTTTTATAAAGCTTACAAAAGATCGTAAAATAAGTAAACGACTCATTAAATTAATTGACCGATGTTTTTTTATAACTTCAAAATTTACACTAAGAAATTCGAGGCTTTCGAATATTATTGAAACGAGCTCTAGGTGAGTTACAGGCAATGTATTGAACTATTGTACCTCCGTTATATCCGGATACAGAAAGGTCCTTCATTGGCAAATTTCAGTATCAGAGTAGTGATTTTACACGTGTCCGACTCTTTGTACTTTAACTTGACACGGTATTAGTGCCGTCGACTGAACCGGGACACGATATATATATATATATGGATAAATATGTCCTTTATATAGCTTGTGAGTAGTAGAAGTGGTAGTATATATATATATATATATATATATATCATGCATTGTGAATGAGCATCTGAAAAGATCCCAAAAATAGTAAAATTCCGTTGTTGTGAATTTAATTATCTCCCTTTATGAAATTAAATATATATTAATTCACTGTATCTATATATGATTCAACGGGTTTATAAATCTGTCCTTTATATAGCATGTGAGTAGTCATGAATCTTAAACTTGATCCTACTCATATAAAGCTATCAGTTCATGTATGTAAATGTGTCCACCCTGTCCAGATGTGTTGCATGTAATTCCATAGTATATAAGTCATTGTCGACACCATTTTTTTTTTTTGGTTTTGCAGAGGCCTTGATATTTACATTTATGTCTTGGTATATATATATATATATACACTTGTTTATATGTTAAATTAATGTTGTACTTTGTAAATATGTTGAGGGCCTCATGGAAGATTGAATTTATTCAAATGAGTTTTCTCGTTAATACCTTTATTATTATTATCATTATCCCTGCTTTTCGTACATACTCGGCCAATTCCGTCATCCTTCGGTTTTTGTTTAATCGGCGAGGTGGTCTGAATGAATCATTGTATCATTGCAAGCGGTCTTCAGTTCACTTTTCGTTTAGTTTATCTTATTTCTGAGAAATTTACGGTGTTCCGTTTGGACCATCGTATTTTTATTTTTTAACCCAAACCACAACGCTCGAAACCACGATGATGAAAGTCGAAACTACGATGTTGAAAACGCAAAACTACGATGGTGAAAGTCGAAATTCGAAACCACGATGGTGAAAGTCGAAATCACGATAGTGAAAATACGAAACTACGATGATGAAAGCACGATATCACGAAACTACGATGGTGAAAACGCGATGGAAATTCGCGTTTACCCCATTGTGATTTCGACTTTCACCATCGTAGTTTCGACCATCGACTTTCATCATCGTAGTTTCAACTTTCACCATCGTGTTTTCGAATTTCACCATCGTACTTTCGACTTTTCATCATCGTAGTTTCGACTTTCATCATCGTAGTTTCGACTTTCACCATCGTGGTTTCGACTTTCGACTTTCATCATCGTAGTTTCGACTTTCATCATCGTAGTTTCGACTTTCATCATCGTAGTTTCGACTTTCACCATCGTGGTTTCGACCTTCTACCTTCGACTTCCTGTTGCGCATGTCATTCATATGCATATTTTTATCAACACGTCATGTCGTCTGGTGAAGGTTTCCTTTTATAATTATTGATTCAAATACCCATTGATACATTAACCATCACCATAATTTCTTTGTAGGAGTATCCCCTTTCAAAATATCTGGAGATATAGCCATCCATTGTAATTGTTGTATTGAGATCGCATTGCATATGGGCAATAGGAAACCGAAGGTCGAATGTCGAAACTGCGATGGTGAAAGTCGAAACCACGATGATGAAAGTCGAAATCACGATGGTGAAAGTTGAAACTACGATGATGAAGGTCGAAAGTACGATGATGAAAGTCGAAAGTCGAAAGTACGATGGTGGAAGTCGAAACTACGATGATGAAAGTCGAAACTACGATGGTGAAAGTCGAAACTGCGATGATGAAAGTCGAAACCACGATGGTGAAAGTCGAAACTGCGATGGTGAAAGTCAAAAGTCGAAAGTCGAAACAACGATGGTGAAAGTCGAAACAACGATGGTGAAAGTCGAAATTAAGATGATGAAAGTCGAAAGTACGATGGTGAATGTCGAAACCACGATGGTGAAAGTCAAAACTACGATAATGAAAGTCGAAGGTCGAAACTACGATGGTGAAAGTCGAAACCACGATAGTGAAAACGCAATATTACATCGCGTTTTCACCATCGTAGTTTCGTGATTTCATGTTTTCATCATCGTAGTTTCGTATTTTCAGCATCGTAGTTTCAACTTTCGACTTTCGTGGTATGGGGTTCAGAAATAAAAAAAATGCGATGGTCCAAACGGAACACCATAGAAATTCGTTAATACAAAGGTCGGCATTTTCATTTTATTTGTCGGTGTTTTAACAAAACCCAATTCTGGCCAATTGGTGGCATTATCGGCGGTACGCGATTTAGTATGTACTTAGTCAACAAAATTAAAGAATTTTACACTACATAGACAAAATACAATATAAATTATTAAACAGAATATCGATAATATATGATATTTGATATACATGAGCAGTTTAACTGCTAAGATTGAAAAAATATCGGCAATAGGCCTCTTTAAGGAATGAATTTCATTTGTTGAACGTTCATGGATCATGAACTTAATGAGCCACGTGCAAACCGGTAAACTATCTCGCTTAGTGTATGTTCATGTCATCGCCTTCTACCTAATGCTACATAATATATATATTACACTCTATGATATTCACATCTCGTGAATAATATATCATTATGTATCTATTACACTCTATGATATTCACACCTCATGAATAATATATCATTATGTATCTATTACACTCTATGATATTCACATCTCGTGAATAATATATCAGTATGTATCTATTACACTCTATGATATTCACATCTCGTGAATAATATATCATTATGTATCTATTAAACTCTATGATATTCACATCTCATGAATAATATATCATTATGTATCTATTACACTCTATGATATTCACATCTCATGAATAATATATCATTATGTATCTATTACACTCTATGATATTCACATCTCATGAATAATATATCATTATGTATCTATTAAACTCTATGATATTCACATCTCATGAATAATATATCATTATGTATCTATTACACTCTATGATATTCACATCTCATGAATAATATATCATTATGTATCTATTACACTCTATGATATTCACATCTCATGAATAATATATCAGTATGTATCTATTACACTCTATGATATTCACATCTCATGAATAATATATCATTATGTATCTATTAAACTCTATGATATTCACATCTCATGAATAATAAATCAGTATGTATCTATTACACTCTATGATATTCACATCTCATGAATAATAAATCATTATGTATCTATTCAATGCATGCATGAGCTACAGTCTGACATTCTGTTGAAACTGTCATGGCTGCAACAATCAATATTGCTCACGTTAATCCGCACCTCTATACGGCTGCACGCATCCAACAGACAACAAAAGAAATGTTATATCAAATGGAATTTAATGTCCATCATTATTTCAAATTTTTGTTTGTGTCTGTAATAATTAATTCAATTACGTGTATCCGTAATCAACAAGTCCAACTTTTTTTTCTTATTGCATTGCTAAATTATTCACTACGTATCACTACGTATCAAATAACATAGCAATTAATTCCCAAATGCGTCTAATAATCTTTTGTCGTCTGCTACTAAAGGTGCGCAAAAGCAATTTTCTCCAATAGAGAAACCCGTGCTCATATTTATCAGACGTTTGATAAAAAGTCATCTATGAAGCACAGCTAGAGAAAGTTTATTATGTTTATATATGTTTAATGTTGTAACCATAATGATGTTTTAATAAAGAATAAAACCTACAATGTGTCAAACATTCGAACTTTGTAATTTTCTCTTGAAAACATCTTAACAGTAGCTATATTGTTTTTAATGTTTAAGTCATCTCGCCAGGGCAGTCCCGCTGTTTATTTTTCCGGTGACGAACCAATTGCTGTATTTCAACTTTTAACCCAGGTCGGGATTTATGGCCATGTAATCTAAACCTGTTTGTTGGTTATTGCACTAATATTTGAAATGGACTGCAGTATTTATATGGATTACCCTGGTGTTTGTTTTAACAGTTCCTTTTCATGGGAGTGTTTACTAATGCACAATTAAAACTTTCATTTAATTATGCATGGGCAACACTTTTGATTTTCACCTATCACTTAGATAAATAGCATTATTTATATGTAAAAGCGTCACAGAGCAAAAATCCAAAATCGTCACATACATAAACTCCACAAAACATGATCTCAAACGGCACAAACAAATATTTTGATCAGGATTTACTATCCCCGTACTTTACTGCACGTAAACGGGTTCATGAAAATAAACCCACGTGTCAATTGTGATTTTAATTGGAACCGTAAGTATTTGTACTTTGGGATCAGCTGCGTGTCATTGAGAAGCAAAGCCTAGGTTAACAAACACTTGTTCTTATTTGTTTGAGGTAAATCCCCAGCCTATGTGAAGTACATTACTTCCAATCATTATAGATGTCGTTGTTTTGAAATAATATTGTCGTCACTGTCTTTTGTTGGGAAGATGTCAATATTTAACTTTGGTATTAAAACGTCGAATGCAAATCTGAGCTCAGTCAGATTCCACCGTATAAAACAAATAACCTACAGGTATAAATACCGGTTGGGATTGTTATCCAGTTTTTAAATGAAAAAGTTTCACGTGAAGAAACTTAAAGAAAGTCATTTAAACAGCAGCAAAGAAAAAGATCGTGTTTTCTTGTTTAAAAAAAAACAACGTAATAAATCTAAAGTTACATAACGGTGATTACAAACTGTTAACTTAAAACCGGATAGGCGATTCAGTGAAACAGTTACTTTAACTAGTTTTACTATTATAAAAAAGGATTCAGATATCTCTAACTGTGACCATGCATGGTGATAAGATGCAGTTTGGTAAACTGGACGTGCTGCCGAAAGGTTCAGTAACATTTCAAGCAGTGCTGTCTGAGATTGAACATGAGAAGGAGGTGGAATTTTCAGACACAGAGAGTCATGACAGTACTACAACACCGAGATCACGTGCCAACTCTCATTCTCGTGCAGCAATGAACAAACTTACCGCATCAAACTGGTTTACAGCGAGAGCAAGATTGACAAAACCATCCATGTACAAGGTTATCATGATGGCGACATTGAAACAGAGGAATACTCACACCTAACGGAACATGGCGCGAAATGTACTACCTTGCATCCAATACCGCCACCCTACGCTTTAGGCAATCGGTGAGGTGTTTCGACTGATTACTTTGGTGAAAATCCAAATACGGTTACTCTGATATTAATAAACAAAAGCGTGTTGAAAGAAAATACATTCTACTGATAGTGAAAGATGTAAACTGAATTTGTTAACTAAAGAAGATAAATTGTGTACAAGTTTACACAGATAGCATCTTTGTAATAAAACCGAAAACACGATGAACGGAAAGGATGAAGAATTCTGATAACGTAAAACTTTGTCGGATCGTAATGAATGACAGAAGTGTGAACAAACAATTCTAACCAGTTTCTGTACTGATGGAGTTCAAAACGTTTGACTTTGTGGAAGCTTTTGACACTAAAATATTTTGTTTTAAAAGAAATGACATTTATTTAGTTAAATGTCGTATAATAGTTTATTTTAGGTGA
Organism: Panopea generosa; assembly: GCA_029582155.1. NCBI lineage: Eukaryota > Metazoa > Mollusca > Bivalvia > Adapedonta > Hiatellidae > Panopea > Panopea generosa. Next base: position 48,305,692 of record CM055901.1, read on the forward strand.
TTTGTAGTTTGTTAGTTGATTGGATAACGTATTATATCATTAGTCAATTTAAACTTAAATAATTCAATAAAATAAAATTATATAATTCAATAAAACAAAATTATATTGTTCAATAATCTAAACAACTATAATCAGTTTTCAAGCTAAATGCTGATAATTTGCCAAATAGTCAATTAATATGCTAAATGATTACAGTTTGCTTAATAGTCAATGTGAGTGCATAACTGTTATTGGTAACTGACTATAGTAAATATGTTTGTTGATGACTGGTCAATAGTTTATATACATGTTTATTATAATATACACAATAAATGAAAATGTACATGTATGTTTTTGTTTTACTACTTCTCCCTTTCCCAAATACACGTACCGGGGCCCTTACAAGCAAACTATTTATTTTTAACAAGATGACAACACATTTTCTTAAGAAAGTTATATACGGAATTATCATAAAACTGTTTAATGGCATCCGCCATTCAAACAGTGAATAGGAATAAAACATGTGCACCCAGCGATGAATTAATAAATGATTTCTGTTCGAATCGTTGGGTATTTTAGCTGGGCACATTACAGATATACTTTATTTAATGCTGTTTTTTTTCCACAAAAATAGTCAGAAGGGTTCATTGTACATTTACACAAAAGGGGGATAAAAGTACTGTTACCAGTTGTAGAGGTATTATTTTAATGAGCAACTTTGGCAGTTTGTTTACTAGCGTTTTAAATACCAGAGTTGTTATTTCATTTTTTTTATATAAAATAATGATGTCATTTATGACGCGCAATTTGCATTTAGAAAAGGCCACTCCACTGTCGATGTTAAATTTCTATTAAAAAATTTAATCGATACAGTATTGAACAATAAAGGTAAATTATACTGTGCTTTTATAGATTTAAAACAGCGTTCGACTCCGTAAATCGAAATGTATTATGGTTAATATTATACTGACTAGGGTTTAGCGGTTAATTACTCACAATAATTCGTGTTATGTTTTTTTTATTTTGTTTTTAATGGGGTTTAACGCCATTTACAACACATTTTAGGTTATATATGGCATATCCAGTTTTATTGGTGGATGAAGACCTCAGACGGAGTCAAGACTGAGTAGAACCACCGTCCTTCGCAAGTAACTGGAAACTTTTTAACATAAAGTTTTTGGAGCGAGATGAAGCATTCAAAAGACACAGACATCACAACATCATCAGTATAAGTAATATCATAATCATTATACTGGTAAGCACAAAGCATAAACTGAAGTATACTCCAGCGGTTAAATAGTTCCATTCTCTCCATAGTAACCTGGGCCGAAAGTAGTTTATAGAGTCAAACTGGTGTTTTAAGTGTAACGGAAAACATATAATCAGTGTTTCTAAGGATAATTACATTTTAGCTCTTCTGGCCAAGACCAGCATTGAATCCTAACCAAACTTGTACAGCAGTTAGATAACAACAAGACCACAAATGTCCCCGCCACAGGACCCATATACATAAAAAATACATTGGCTGTAAACCGTAGATATTTTATATGTGGCATTGCACAGAGGTCCCTAAAATGGCTGTTGAAGTCAGGTATCTTGGGTTAAATTTGGAACCGCCACAGGGGTTATACATACGGTTATAGAGAATAACTTAACCAAACATGCTTACCAGAAACTGTTATAATGTAGCCACAATTTTTAATCAGCCGGATTCGACCACACATGCCCCCGCCACATGGCTTATAAGCATACTTTAAGGGAAACCTTAAAAACAGCATTTTCACATTTGGAGCCAGCATAGACGTCACTGTTTCAGAAAGAGTTAAATACGGAAAATGTTGACATTTTCGTGATTTTCAGATTCGATCAAAATGTCCCCGTCGCAGGGTTTATAAGCACATCTTAAGCGAAATTATAAATCACACATTTTCTGTGAAAGTTGAAAACCTTGATCTTAGATATTCTCTGAGATTATCTGAGATTTAATTTGGACGCGTCATACGCCATGGACTTACAAGCACAATTTAGGAGGAACTTACAAAAGAACATTTCCTTTGTCGTTCAGGAATGTCATTCAGGCGGTCTTGGCCATTTTGTTTTATATTTCAGTTTATCTTTGTTTATCCTATATAACCCATTTCCAGAATGTATCAAGAAAATGTTTGCATTTTAAAAATTGTGTTGTCAAAGTACTTTCGTGTATGAAAAAAGAGAGCAAATAGTTTGATACACACCATATCGCCACATTACTGCAAAAAGGCGACACGTGTCTTCTAATTTGATATACATTTTGCAAATCGCCTTGAAACGACCAGTGTCAAACACTATACACCGTTGTCTGCTATGACGACGGGAGGAAAGCTATGTTTGGTGCACTAGTCAAACAGACATAAGCACCAAATTGACGGTTTTATTACTGACCGTTCCAAGGCGGTGTTTCTGTTGTATTTTCTTTTGTATGTTTAACTTGTTAACTTGTTTGTAATTTGTAAGTTGTTGAAATGTTATTACCGTTACTGAAAAGCTTAGTCTAGGTGGAGCTCGTGGTTCAGTGGTAGAGCATCGAACCCAGAAACGGTAACGGTGGGGTGTCATTAACATTGTTTTCGTATATGCTTAGTACCGGTGTCATATTGTATTTTAACCCGCCTTAAATTCACCCGCGAGAGAAAGTATAATCTTTTGCTATAATATATTCACAACCCCCCTCTCCCCTTATAATACCCCCCCCCCCCCCCCACCCATAACCCCCAAATTTTATCAAAATTGATCACCACTACTTTTTGGGATAAAAAATCATCAAACTTCAATGTTAACATGCATTTTGAAGAAAAGAGAGGCGGGTGAAAATATTATAGAATTTTACTTTAATATTTTCACCCCACCTCCCCAGCCCACTCTTAAAAATACACTTTTATCCCATATTGATTATCTACACTATAATGACTATACTTGAACAAACAAAAGTAATCATACTGAGATAGAAGTGAAAGGTATTTTTGTAAGAATAGCGGGGCGGGTGAACACTGATATTATAGCCATTATATCCATACTGGCTATAATATTTTCACCCATCCCTCTTTCCTCATCAGATAAAATATTTCAATAAAGCAAATATATTTTTGTCTGATAAAGCATATAATTCATACCATTGAATGTATAAATCATTTAAAACTGAAGTTAAGAAAAATGGGATGAGTGGGAGGGGGTGAAAATATAATGGCCATAATATTTTCACCCGGATGAAAATATAACTATAATATTTTCACCCCTCTGTTGTTTTTTTTTCTTTTAAGTTTCCTTCATCATAAATGCAAGTTTTATGCTTTCTTTATCATAATTAGTAGTTGTGTTCATTTTTAAAAGAATATAAAAAAATATAATTGGTAGGGGGGGGGGGGGGGGGGGGGGGGCGTGAAAATATAATGATTATATTATTTTCACCCACCCCTATCCCCTGTTATTTTTTCTTTAAAGTTTGTTTTATCATATGTACAACTTTAATGCTTTCTTTATCAAAATAAGAAGTGCTTATTTTTTTAAAAAATATATATTTGGGGGTGGTGGGTAATGACATACTGGCTATAATATTTTCACCCAACCCTCTTTCCTCATTAGATAAAATATTTCAATAAAGCAAATATAGGGGGGTGGGGGGATATTATAGCAAAATTCTATAACATTTTCGCCCGCAGGTGAAACTATTATACAGGTGATAATATTATCTGACATCGGTTCTACCCAGGAAGACTTAGAGTGTGACTTGTATAATAAATTGTAATATTTTAATCTTTCGATATGTAGAAAGCAACGAAAAAATGTAAAATAGGCGCATATTAAGTTGTTTTTTTTTCAATTTATTAAAATATTACTAAATATACTTGTAACATCATGATATATGTATATGTATTGTGTATAAGTGAATGCAATGTAATATGTTTTTACAATGTAAATGATGATGTAAATATTGATTAAAAGTTTTATATTTAAAAAAAAAATAAATACATGTTATTGTTTCACACTTGAAATAAAATAAATAAGTTTACTTAGTCTCCTATTGGACGCGTATTTTTTTTATTTCCATATACAGTTTTTTTTTAATATATTTCAACAATATTTGACATTTTTTTCAAAAAAAACAACTGTATATTGAAATGAAAAATAAAAACAGATATCAATAATTGTGGGCTTTATATCCTTACGTATACATGTACTAGTTTAATATTTTGTCACGATTTATTCCAAATTATTTCAAAATTATTAAGATATGTTATTCATTAACATTACCAAATTCTATACAGAACGAAAACCGAACGGCATTTTAACACCGCGTTTAATATAGTCAATGATATGCTAACACATATTTATTATATCGGCACTTTCGAAATGAAAAGATCAAAACCAACACGTGAAAGGTCCGATTGATTCTCAAGTATTTATCTTTCTTCTTTATGTCGGTAGAGTCCGAAAATATACAGCATAAATGAGGACTGTACTATCATCGTAAAGAAATAGTTTATACCAATACAAAATTGATCGCATAGTATCAAATTTCGTAGTGAGGATTTGTCCTACATATGCCCTACATTTGCCCTACATGTGCCCTTCATGTGTCCGCCATTTGTCCTACATTTGCCCTACATGTGTCCTACATTTGTACTACATTCGTCCTACATGTGTCCTACTTTTGTCCTCCATTTGTCTTACATTTTTCCTGGATTTGTCCTACATTCGCCTACATGTGTCCTACATTTGTATTACATTTGTCATACATGTGTCCTACATTTGTCCTACATTTGTTCTCAATTTGCCCTACATTTTTCCTACATTTGCCCTACATAAGTCTTATACATTTCTTCATATAACGCAGATTTATTCAATGGGACAAATTGTCAATCAAGGAACACCTTTTTGCGTAAACGTTATGTAAAATTAGCAGTATGGCTAAACGTTAACGATAGTACCATTATATGAAGTGATTTGCTTATCGGTTATTTGAAAGCAGTGATATACTTGACAATGATTGTAAAGAAAATCACTAGGAGTAACACAAATGTTCTTTGATAGGCAATCAAAGTGAATTATTAAAACGGATGCCAAATGTAATACAGATTTTTTATTCAGGTTTATAACAACAAATGTATGTTATCATTAAGAATAACTATTAGTAGACAACTTGACAAATGTTGATATGTTTACCATGATCTAGTTTTATCCACATTAACATAAGTAATAATTAAAAAAACAAATATGCAAAAATGTATACTGCGTTAAGTAAAACGGCCAACATAAATGTATACAGCAACACTTTACGTTTCTAACTATCTACTTAGTCAAATAAAAGTTAGTAAACACGACAATATAAGATATAATTTAAAACTTTGCATGAACTCCAACCAAAAGAATAATATAGCAGGCTCGGTTTTAATGTGTCTCTTCATGAGGCCTAATTAAACATGCAGCCTACCTTACTTCCTTTAGAACAGTTTATGGGCATGCTATTATCAAACAACACCGAATGGCCTCTTTTAAGTTCAAGGTATTAGAAGTAACTAAAGGAATCACACCATTGAATCAATGTGATTTTTACGGCCGCCACAAGCAATGTAAGCACGTGCAGCATAATAAAGGCAGGACCATGAAGGGAACAAGAACCTGTACCCATTGACCCTTTATTAGTTAAAGGGACATTCAGCAATTTTGAAATATTTCAATTAACTTTTTTTTTTGGAAAATGACAAATCAATATGAAATTCATTTTGAAAGAGGCATAACTCTTTTTAATGAATGAAAAGCATCAGATTTCGCTAATCTCCCGTCATAAATGACAAAATGTAAAACTAATATTTTAGTTTAGTCTGTTTTAACCGGAAAGATAGAAAACTATTCAAAGGAAGTATCTATTTGTATTTTTGTTTCTATTTGCTATATCCATTTTTAAAAATAAGCGTGATTTAAGCGACCCGGAGCCCAAACCTTGACACTGCATGAATGCGTTTACTCACCATAAATGAAGTTCGTATACGTGCCAAATTATGTATAAGATAACTTAAATAAGCGGACATTAGCCACGCAGTTGTTACATCGCTCCCTTGTTGATTTACATTTAATATATTAAACATTTGTTCTACAATTAGCGATAGTGTCCCTCCCTCCTTTTTCGTTATGATTTCTTAATATTTCCGTTATTAGTTCTTATTATTTCCATTATAAGTTCTTATTATTTCCATTATAAGTTCTTAATATTTCCGCTATAAGTTCTTATTATTTCCATTATAAGTTCTTAATATTTCCGCTATAAGTTCTTATTATTTCCATTATAAGTTCTTATTATTTCCATTATAAGTTCTTAATATTTCCATTAAAAAAGTTTTAAATATTTCCATTAAAAAAATCATATATCCATTATGTTTTTTTATTCCTTGATCATATCTTTAACATAATCTCGATTTTCGCTTAGGGTATCGTCACAAATCTACCTCTTACCCATGCAGTCGTGGGTTCGAGCTCAAAACAGAATGTCAAATATGCCATATATAATCTACAATGGCGTTAACGCCCCTTAAGATATTGCCTTTTTTATTTTTGAGTTGTCTTAAAGTAATTTCATATACATTGTTATATATTATTCTACTGGTTTGTACGTTATTACGTTTTACAGATTTAAAATATAAACACACAAACCAATAGAAAATTATCTTTTAAAAAGATCAATATAACTAGGTACATCCACTAGTGCATCTGCCAAAACAGTTTAGTGACACGTGCTAAATTCAAAATAATTTGAGTGCAGGAATAATCTGCTCGTTTTCTTCTTCTTAAATTACCAACGCCGGCAACAATACATTGTGTGAAATCAATTTATCTTATTCAAAATTGCCTCTTTATATTATTAACGTTCTTTTAATTTTGCCCTGCGAATGTTAACCAATTATTTTGTTTACAGTTTGCTATCTATTTATGTGAACATGGTCTTTGTGAAACATGTGAATAGTTGGGGACTTAATTATATTTCAAAATCGTATAAAGACATATTAATAGGAAATTTATATTGTGTTGATTCAAACTAAGTTTAAAATTATATTTCGACTTGGGCGAACAACGTGGTCTGATGTTACCCGATCTTATATAATGTATTCTAGTTATTTTTTTTTATTAAAATTTCACTGAATAATAACTGTACAAGTGAATTTGGAAGAGTGCTTTAGCTATGAGGCCCGTAAAACATGCATAGAAAATAATAAAGATAAAACAATATATCGTGTATATCACCCGGTAAAACCCGGAGTTTAAACTCGACATCTCATGTTTTTTTTCTCCAAATTATCGTCTCCAAAACTGACATCCGTTTTGCAACTTCTTATACATAGCATTATCACCATTATAACTGTCTACATGTTGTAGTGGGTGTGATGCCAATGCCACATTTTTTTTACATATACTCTTACTTTTTATATTAGTTAGTCTAAACTTATTTACTCTACTTCGATTGTGAAACAAGTTATTACAAATCACGTTCGAAGTCTTCTTGGGTAGTACCAATATTTAGCATATGAGGAAAAGTGTCTTGCTCAAGGACACCACACATAGCCGTGGTGGATGATCGAACCCACGACACTCTGATCATGGGTTCGATGCTCTACCTTTGGACCACGCGTTTAACTATTGAATTAGTTAGCCCTTTATAAAACTTTTACACAAAATAAATGTTACCTCCTCGGAAAGGTCTATGGAAAACATATTTACTCAAAAAGTACAGTCATACTGTAATTTACTAGTCAGAGAGTACATCCATACTGTTATTTTCTAGTCAAATAGTACAGCCCTACTGTTATTTACTTGTCAAATAGTACAGCCCTATTGTTATTCACTTGTCATATAGTACAACCTTACTGTTATTTACTAGTCAGATAATACATCCCTACTATTATTTACTAGTCAGATAGTAGAGCCCCACTGTTATTTACTAGTCAAACAGTACAACCCTACTGTTATTTACTATGTATATAATACAGCCTTACTGTTATTTACTAGTCATATAGTACAGCCCTACTGTTATTTACTACTCAAATAGTACAGCCCTTCTGTTATTTACTAATCAGATAAAACATCCCTACTATTATTTACTAGTCATATAGTAGAGCCCCACAGTTATTTACTAGTCAAACAGTACAACCCTACTGTTATTTGCTAGTCAGATAATACATCCGTACTATTATTTACTAGTCATATAGTACAGCCCTACTGTTATGTTATTTACTAGTCAAATAGTACAGCCCTACTGTTATTTACTAGTGAAATAGTACAGCCCTACTGTTATTTACTAGTGAAATAGTACAGTCCTAATGTTTTACACTAGTCAAATAGTACAGCCCTATTGTTATGTACTATTCAAATAGTACAGTCCTACTGTTATTTACTTGTCAAAAAGTACAGCCCTACTGTTATATACTAGTCAGATAGTGCAGTCATACTGTTATTTACTAGTCAAATAGTACAACCCTACTGTTATATACTAGTCAGATAGAGCAGCCATACTGTTATTTACTAGTCAAATAGTACAACCCTGCTGTTATATACTAGTCAAATAGTGCAGCCCTACTAGTATATACTAGTCAGATAGTGCAGTCCTTCTGTTATTTTTAGTCAAATAAAACAGCCCTAATGTTATTTACTAGTTAGATAGTACAGCCCAACTGTTATTTACTAGTCAGATAATACATCCCTACTGTTATTTACTAGTCAAATAGTACAGTCCTACTGTTATTTACTAGTCAAATAGTACAGTACTATTGTTATTTACTAGTCAAAAAGTACAGTCCTACTGTTATTAACTATTTAAATAGTACAGTCCTACTGTTATTTACTAGTCAAATAGTACAGTCATACTGCTATATATTTGTTCGACAGTACGACTCTACTGTTATTTACTAGTCAGATAGTACACCCCTACTGTTATATTCTAGTCAAAAAGTACAATCCTACTGTTATTTACTAGTCAAATAGTGCAGTCATACTGTTATATACTAGTCAAACAGTACAATCCTACTGTTATTTACTAGTCAAATAGTACAGTCATACTGTTATATACTAGTCAGACAATACGACTCTTCTGTTATTTACTAGTCAGATAGTACACCCCTACTGATATATACTAGTCAAACAGTACAACCCTATTGTTATTTACTAGTCAAAAAGTACAGTCATACTGTTATATACTAGTCAAACAGTACAACCCTACTGTTATTTACAAGTCAAACGGTACAGCCATACTATTATTTACTAGTCAAACAGTACAACCCTACTGTTATTTACTTGTCAAATAGTACATTCATACTGTTATATACTAGTCAGACAGTAAGACTCTGCTGTTATTTACTAGTCAGATAGTACACCATACTGTTATATATTAGTCAAACAGTACAACCCTACTGTTATTTACTAGTCAAATAGTGCAGTCATACTGTTATATACTAGTCAAACAGTACAACCCTACTGTTATTTACTAGTCAAATAGTACAGTCATACTGTTATATACTAGTCAGACAGTACGACTCTACTGTTATTTACTAGTCAGATAGTACACCCCTACTGTTATATACTAGTCAAACAGTACAACCCTACTGTTATTTACTAGTCAAACAGTACAGCCATACTGCTATTTACTAGTCAGATAGTACGCACATACTTTCATTTACAAGTCAAACAGTACAGCCCCACTGTTATTTACTAGTCAAATAATTTCATATGAAGTATTCCATAAAATAATGGCTTCGTTTCGGGGTTTTTTTTTCTTCTGTGATTATTTAATTGAATAGATTTGACTTTATACTATATATAATTACGAACGCAAATAAAAGATAGCTCTAAGATCGATTTCGTTAAAATTTCTTATAAATGTTTTCATAAATATACACTTAACCTGTCAAAAAGCAATTGACATATCTAACAACATCGGCTCTAACCTAACATCCATGCTTTATTCCGAGGGCCTCCGTACATGCCAAGTAAACAGTATAATTAGATCCTACAATTGTTCATTGTGAGACCACAGTTGTGGATATGTCTCTTCCCAGTGTAATGGGATTAATTTGTAATTCTAATTTCAATCACATAAGCATAACAAAGTAAACGGAAATGAAAGGGATGATTTGAAAAGAATGTACTTTTCTTCAATTTCTGATCTGACATTTAAATAACGGACAGCGTGTTACATCATGCTAAAATAAAAACAACCTTAAATTCTTAACCCCTGGTTTGATATCACATTACATATACGTTTACCATAAAGGACCGAGTACAGTTGTCTTACTGTCTTTATAAGCGACTTGATGATGTAAGTGGAGGACAATTTAATACATCGGAGGTAAAATAATAGAAATTAAATATTAATTTGGCCGGAACCAGGTAGTTGGTTCGAGTCATAAGTGTCGTTCCAGACATCCGTGTTCGAGTCAACGAAGTTTTATAATACTAGTTATTTAAGGAAGAAAGAGATTAAAATTGGACTAGATTGATATTCAGAAAAGCTGAGAAAGGATCATTCATTACTGAAGTGACAAAATTGATTCCCAATGGGTATATCAACCGAATTTGGAGACGGTGGAATGACTGGTATTGAAGTGATGGAGACACCGCCGTTTAAACATGACCCAGGTTCGATACAGCACAATGTCGGCGCAAGCAGTGAACATTTTGATATGATTTACAAACCTGAATTACCCAAGGGTTCGGCAACATTCCAAGAAGTACTAAACGAAATCAAGTGTGAACAAGAAGCCAAACGTGCAGTGATAGAAAAGACACTAAACGCTTTCACAACAGCCCGTAAAACGAAAGCAGTGCACACCAACGAAAAGGCGGAGAAGAATCATATGTGGAAACTAGCTTCAATGAAATTCTTAAAAAAAACAAAATCACAGAAGGAGTTATTGTTCAATAAATTAAAACCAAAACTAGACTCATGAGGGGGGGGGGGGGAAACAAATTATAACACACGTGTCATGTTAAACACGTGTGTTTAATGTATACCGACCAACAATCAGCAAATTGTGTTATGTACATAGCAACTGGAATTTGTTTAATAAAATATGCATGCAATTAGTCTTAAGATTAGATTTGCCTTATTAGTGGAATTATGAATATTGTATAGTGCTGAAAAATACACTTCGGCGCATGGGGCCAATAACTGCACGATCTCGTGTGTCCATTAGTGGGATTATGAATATTTTATAGTGCTGCAAAATACGCTTTGTCGCATGGGGCAAATAACTGCATGGTCTCGTGTGTCCATTAGAGGAATTATGAATACTGTATAGTGCTGCAAAATAAACTTCGGCGCATGGGGCCAATAACTGCACGATCTCTTGTGTCCATTAGTGGGATTATGAATATTGTATAGTGCTGCAAAATACGCTTTGTCGCATGGGGCAAATAACTGCATGGTCTCCTGTGTCCATTAGAGGAATTATGAATACTGTATAGTGCTGCAAAATACACTTTGTCGCATGGGGCTAATAACTGCACGGTCTCGTGTGTCCATTAGTTGAATTATGAGTACTGCATAGTTCTGCAAAATACACTTCGTCGCATGGGGCCAATAACTGCACGGTCTCGTGTGTCCATTAGCGGAATTATGAATACTGTATAGTGCTGCAAAATACACTTCGTCGAATGGGCCAATAACTGCACGGTCTCGTGTGTCCATTATCAGTATTATGAATACTGTAAAGTGCTGCAAAATACACTTCGTCGCATGGGGCCAATGACTGCACGGTTTCGTGTGTCCATAAGCAGAATTATGAATACTGTATAGTGCAGCAAAATACACTTCGTCGCATGGGGACAATAACTGCACGGTCTCATGTGTCCATTACCGGAATTATGAAAACTGAATAATGCTGCAAAATACACTTCGTCGCATGGGGCCAATAACTGCACGGTCTCGTGTGTCCATTAGCGGAATTATGATTACTGCATAGTGCTGTAAAATACACTTCGTCGTATGGAGACAATAACTGCACGGTTTCGTGTGTCCATTAGCAGAATTATGAATACTGTATAGTGCTGCAAAATACACTTCGTCGCATGGGGCCAATAACTGCACGGTCTCGTGTGTCCATTACCGGAATTATGGATACTGTATAGTGCAGCAAAATACACTTCGGTGCATGGAGACAATAACTGCACGGTTTCGTGTGTCCATTAGCAGAATTATGAAAAATGTATAGTGCTGCAAAATACACTTCGTCGAATGGGCCAATAACTGCACGGTCTCGTGTGTCCATTAGTGGAATTATGATTACTGTATAGTGCTACAAAATACACTTTGTCGCATGGAGACAATAACTGCACGGTCTCGTGTGTCCATTAGCGGAATTGTGATTACTGCATAGTGCTGCAAAATACACTTCGGCGCATGGAGACAATAACTGCACGGTCTCGTGTGTCCATTAGTGGAATTGTGATTACTGTACAGTGCTACAAAATACACTTTGTCGCATGGGGCCAATAACTGCACGGTCTCGTGTGTCCATTAGCGGAATTATGATTACTGCATAGTGCTGTAAAATACACTTCGTCGTATGGAGACAATAACTGCATGGTCTCGTTTGTCCATTAGTGGAATTATGATTACTGTAAAGTGCTGCAATATACACTTTGTCGCATGGGGCCAATAACTGGACGGTCTCGTGTGTCCATTAGTGGAATTATGATTACTGCATAGCGCTGTAAAATATACTTCGGCGCATGATGACAATAACTGCACGATCTCGTGTGTCCATTAGTGGAATTATGATTACTGCATAGTGCTACAAAATACACTTCGTCGCATGGAGACAATAACTGCACGGTCTCGTGTGTCCATAAGCAGAATTATGAATACTGTATAGTGCTGCAAAATACACTTCGGCGCATGGAGACAATAACTGCGCGGTCTCGTGTGTCCATTAGTGGAATTGTGATTACTGTACAGTGCTACAAAATACACTTTGTCGCATGGGGCCAATAACTGCACGGTCTCGTGTGTCCGTTAGCGGAATTATGAGTACTGTATAGGGCTACAAAATACACTTTGTCGCATGGAGACAATAACTGCGCGGTCTCGTGTGTCCATTAGCGGAATTATGAGTACTGTATAGTGCTGCAAAATACACTTCGGCGCATGGAGACAATAACTGCACGGTCTCGTGTGTCCATTTGCGGAATTATGAGTACTGTATAGTGCTGCAAAATACACTTGGGCGCATGGAGACAATAACTGCACGGTCTCGTGTGTCCAATAGCGGAATTATGAATACTGTATAGTGCTGCAAAATACACTTCGGCGCATGGAGACAATAACTGCACGGTCTTGTGTGTCCATTAGCGGAATTATGAATACTGTATAGTGCTGTAAAATACACTTCGGCGCATGGGGACAGTAACTGCACGGTCTCGTGTGTCCATTAGTGGAATTATGATTACTGTATAGTGCTGCAAAATACACTTTGTCGCATGGGGCCAATAACTGAACGGTCTCGTGTGTCCATTAGCGAAATTATGAGTACTGTATAGTGCTGAAAAATACATTTCGTCGCATAGAGACAATAACTGCACGGCATGTGTGACTATTAGCGGCACTATGAGTACTGTATACACTTTGTCGCATGGAGACAATAACTGCACAGTCTCGTTTGTATAATATTTGTATAATATATAAGTTGAACTACAGAGCACATGCATGAAGTTATAGTTGAATAGATAGGTAACATTTCGGTAAACCCATTTCTTTCATACCAGGTAGGGTTATCTGCATTTTACCAATGTAAGATTATAAAAGTCTGACATGGATTAAGGGGTTCGGATAGAAAAACTGTTTTGGCTGGAAAGAGGCTCTACCTTAAACACATGTAAGATTTTTATACTCTTAGCTGATCAGTTAAATTAGAACTGTAGAAGGAATCCTATAACACTTAGTATGTGATGGATATAATGTTATATTGATGGGGAAAATCTGTTTGAAATACGGTTTATAAAAATATCACTAACCTACCATTCAATAGACATTATCTATTTATCGGCTACAGCTATCCATTATTTATTCAAATTGTAAGTTTAATCCAGATATATACATACACTATCAATTACATTTAACTTTGAGTTAAATATACTTTATACAATATTTAATTTTTACCCGATATGTTTAAATTTGATAGTTATCATGTGTACTGAAAATGTGTTCGTTCTTTAATATACAGTTATCATTGAATAATTGAATTGCCATACGATTATCTCATTTTCTTTTAAAAAGATAAAAGGTTATATGATATTGATTCATTGATTGTATAATTCATAACGTGTCAGACTTGGAGAAAAATAGTTTAAAACAAATCGTGAGCAATTGATTGTATTTCTTTTATTCTGGTTGCATTATGTGCTTCCAATTATCCTTTTATGAGATACAATTTCTAGTTAAATTACATAGAGGATCTCATTTACTATTGCATTTATTAAACAAATTGGTAAAACTACAGTTTACGAGGCTCTGTCGAGCGTTATATCGTTTTACCAACGAGGTTAATAAATTTAATAATAAATGAGCACGAATATAATATTCATTTTATCACACAATTCAGGAAAATTGTATTTAACATTTATTTCCCAGAGTACCTCTACCACCCCATCCATCGTATACGTTATATGAGAGTTTACTACGGCGCATTTACGGTGATAAATACACACGATAAAATGGTACTTTATGTTATTTTTGTGCACGCTGTTGGGCAGTGTGGTGGGAAAACCCCTTTATTTTCATAGTATTATTTCGTTTTTAAATTAAAGATATAGCCGATACGAGCGGCATTATACTCAAGTTTCAAGCAAGCATGTGTTTTTGAATGGGAACATGACCGTTTCCTCAAATATTCGAGAAAAGTGACGGAATGAACCACTTTCAGATTTTAAAACACGTAATTAACAGATCCATTTATTACTTCGGAAGCAAATCTGGGACAATTTTATGTGTTTTATATTTGTTTTATATATCAATAAATCAAGTTATATCGTTAAAAAATACAAGTTGATGCTATAAAGCTGCTAAACGCCAAAAGTTGCTTAGTACGTAGCATAAGTAGGTGCCTCGTATATTGTACGCTACATAAATTGAGACATTGTGTGTCATTCAGCGGTATTCTAATTACACGAAATACTACTTTTATCCAACTATCTGAGGGTTGTTATTCAGTTTGTAATTATTTATAAACGCCATTATGCGACTACCCCACGGAAGCGCATCCTGTTCCCAATGTGATGCTATGTCATAGCATGTTAAAAGTGCGGCATTTGGCGGAAGATGGGTTTGCGACATTAACGTCTCACACCCTATTACATTGCCCATAGGGCTCAATTGTAACATTTCTGTCCAAACCATAGCGAAAAAAAACCCACAAAATTTGCAGCATGTGTCTGGAATCAATTGCTTCACCGGTTCAAGATCTGTGATTTTAAAGGAAAAACAGCTTACATTGATCAGGTGTTTTTTTTTAATTCAATGGTTTTGTGATACCACGATGCGGTTCGGACCAACAATTCTAAAATGACACAAAATTGCCTAGAAATCTGGTATCATCATTCTAAAATACTGAGCATTTAACACATGGTAGGAAAAAATAAATCGCTGCAATACAAGACCTGAAAAAAAAAAAAGAGAATTAAAGCTTAATTTCTATCTCCGGAGTACTCAAGGGAAAAAATAGTGGTGTGAGTCCTTTAGCGACATTTTAACATTACCACAGACCCTAGCCACAGTGCTTGTTTAATACAACACTCATTGTTTGTGTATTCATTGTGCTCATATATTCATGGGTGTAGGAGCGTTTCAATTAGGAGATTTGTGTGCGTGCATGCGTGCGTGCGTGCGTGCGTGCGTGCGTGCGTGCGTGCGTGCGTGCGTGCGTGCGTAAACGGGTCACAAATTGGTCACCTGTGGTACACGGTACTGTACCGAAACAAGCAAAAAGTAAGACATATTGACGGTTTTGTATCGGAGAAAGTATATAGAACATGAGTAAGCACACTCCAGAATGAAAGATGGTAAATTTAGAGAAACAGACTAATACGGGAATGCACAGCATAAAAAACTTTAGGATGAAGAACGAAAGTTTTAGCAGACAAATTTGAAACCAGAACGGAGTACTAATAGTGTTTGAAAAACCAGTTATCAAATATGATATCCATATTAGATATGGATCCAAACCGGTTTATTCAAAACCAAGAAAAGACAGTAAAAGACGCCCAATCCTCCACAACCACATCCCACTGGATGGGTTGTCCTCAAATCAATGAGGATTTCAAAATTAGGCTTTTCGCATTATTACCAAACCGCCGAAACGTATGGATATAACATACACATTTCGAGGTAATTTATATTCACCAGCAAAATTTTTTAATCGGTTACAACGATTTGCATAATATAAAACGTATATGAAACGTATGAATTAAGTCTAGTTCCGGTCAACTAGAATAACGCTCCTTTCAAGACCTAACAGCTTTAAAATGTGTTAATTCTTACACAATTATTAGGCTCCAAAGTGGTCTAATGGTGTACACCTTTGACTGTCACTCAGGATGTCGTATGTTCAAACCGCAATGAAAGCTAAAAAAAATACAAAAATAATAATACATTTATTTTATTCTTTTTTATCTTTTTTTATTGAAACTGTTACTGGTATTCAACTAATACACTTGAAAAATATGTCAACTTTAGGCAACGACAAAATCACAATCTCTCTCGCAATCCTGCGATGTAGAAATATTCATATTGTGTTTGTATGAAAAGCGATATTATTATGCTGAGGTATCGGACATGTTGAAGTAGTTATTCTATTATATTGTCCTGTTTGCTTTTACAGGAGGCATAATCACAACAATATTTAGCTCGTGGCATGCATTTCCTGCGTTTTTCTGATATTTCAGACATTTTAATCGTTCAAATCTATAACGCAAATTACATTTTATACAATTGCCCATTCTTACACTATTATCTTGAATACACATTGGTGGCATTTTAGACCCGACATAGCAGTACATATCAACTCTTAGTAATACACTGTAAGACAACTATTTACTGGGCATTATGATACATTCATACTACATTTATTATATGTGAAGGATGTGTCATATTTTTGCAAGAGTAGTTCATATTTTAGGAATAACTTTATTATTTTTACAATAACACTAATAAACATGTGACACTCCTCAAATTGTATAGGAGGCAAGTGCCTCCATTTGCCGCAGTCTGTGGCTCATATATTTTAAATGTGTTAATTGTAAAAAGTTTAGAATAGGTGTTTCAAAATTAGGAGTATCCTCGCATAGATGATCGATTGAAACAGGCAGATGAACCTCAAAGTACACCAGTAAACAAAAGAAAATGTGTTATTTGTAATGTTTTAGAGGATGAATTTCATTTTGCTTTAGAATGTGTCATGTATACTGACCTAAGAAAATATCAAATACCAAGGTATTATTGGAGGCTTCCAAACATGATAAAATTTGAGGAATTATTTAATTCTGAAAACAAACGTGTTATCAATAAGTTAATAATAATAATAATAATAATAGTAATAATAATAATAATAATAATAATAAAACTAATAATAATCATAATAATCATAATAATAATAATACTAAAGAGATGCTCAATATATGTGCATATGTCCAATGAAATTTATAGTCAACACGAGACATAACACAATAAACACTATCTATGTATAACTTTTAACCGACATGTATAGTCGACATGAGACATAACACAATAAACACTAGCTATGTATAGCTATTGACCGACATTTATAGTCGGCATAAGACATAACAAAATAAACACTATAAATGTGTAGCTATTGACCGACATTTATAGTCGGCATAAGACATAACACAATTAACACTAGCTATGTGTAGCTATTGGCCGACGTTTACATAATACTTAAGAGAGGCTTAATATATATGTGCATATGTCCAATGAAATTTATAGTCAACACGAGACATAACACAATAAACACTAGCTATGTATAGCTATTGATCGACATTCATATTCGGCATGAGACATTACACAATACACACTAGCTATGTATAGCTATTGACCGACATTTATAGTCGACACGAGATATAACACAATAAACACTAGCTATGTATAGCTATTGACCGACATTTGTAGTGTGCAACAGACATAACACAATAGACACTAGCTATATATAGCTATTGACCGACATTCAATAATCAACAAGAGACATAACGCAATAAACACTAGCTTTGTATAGGGCATGAGACCAAACACAATAAACACTAGCTATGTATAGCTATTGACCGACATTTATAGTCTGCATGATACATAACACAATAAACACTAGCTATGTATATCTATTGACCGACATTTATAGTCGACATAAGACATAACACAATAAACACTATGTATAGCTATTGACCGACATTTATAGTCGACATAAGACATAACACAATAAACACTATGTATAGCTATTGACCGACATTTATAGTCGACATAAGACATAACACAATAAACACTAGCTATGTATAGTTATTGACCGGCGTTTACATAATACTTAAGAGAGGCTCAATATATGTGCATATGTCCAATGAATGGTCTTGTATTTAGTTTTCGCCAAGATCATTCTTCTTCTGTTTGAGACGAATATGTTTATTAAAAATACAATATATATTAAACTTAAATTATAATACATAATTAATCTTATTTTCGTTTTCGTATAGGGTTAAACGTATCGGTAATAATATAGTATACGAGTACATTTCAGTGATTATATGTTTGTATGTGAATACATGTGTGTCTATCGTCTGTTTTGCATGTAAAGGATAATTATTAAAAGCAAGGTTAAACTATTTTAAAATACATATATATCAACTACAATTGTTGTTTATGTGCGTATATGGATGTATATATGCACCTATAAAGTATATGAGTGATATGCATTACATTTGAAACAATCGTAAATTACTTAACATGTATGCTATCCATTGCTATTTAATATACTAATTTATGCTTGCCGTCATGTATGTAAAATATGTCCTCATGGGTTTACAACCTTATGGAAATAAGAAAATAAAACTTGTATATTCGGACAAGTCGGAAAGTAGTTCGGTAATTTACGTATGAGAACCAACAAGTAATTTATAAGTGATCTTTTTATAACTTTTATTTCAATTTAGTTGTACAATATATACATGCATTTAGAAATTTCTTATAGCTATTACGTGTCTGTGTGAACTGACTGAGTAACGAGCAGTGCCCACTAAACCAGATAATTTATTCGAATGTGTGGTTCAAAGCACAATGGCCGGTTTAACGTGATTAATAAAATTGATCAAACAGAAATCCTTTTCAACCATTTTTTTCAGTTTCTCTTTTAATTATCATTTGAAATACTTCACATTAAATCACCACACACAGTCATTACACCTCTGTACTAAATGGTAAAATATAACGTGCAACATAATCAGTAAATGTGAAGTTTCAGCATTTAAAAATATCGCTGAGGAAAATTTCAAAACGACATGTTTAGTGAAACCTGTGTCAACAACTCAATGGCTACCAAACATTAAGATCACTTGTACCAATATGTATTTATAGGCGTGCACAACAATATAATCTTAATTGAACTAAATTATTAATAATTATATAGCGGCATATCATTAAACATCTAGCAGGTTAATAATCTGTATTTAAAATGTACAAAGTTATATCAAGATATTAGTGGTTTATAATTATTCCAAATACTATCAAAAATGTGTTTTTTACAATTTATTTTACAAGACACCGCTCTGTATAATACGTATTTATAATGTGCGTTTTTAAAGTTGTCAAGTGTAGGTTTAACTGTTTTAAAATTCTGAGTGTAAAAACATTTCTTTGCTCTTTATTTCCGAACGTAATGTCTGTATTTGTCCAATTTAAATGAATGCCTAGAAATTTTTTTCGCTAATATGGTTCATTAAATGTTTAGAAATGTCACATTTGATAAATATATGTTTAATTGTTTCTATTTCTCCGTTGCATAAGCAAAATAAGTGTCATTGCACTTGGTTAATATAAAAAAAATATATATCATAGGTTTATAACACTCCCGTACCGTAAATAATGTGACAACCACTGATAGATATATACTATTCTATTTATATTTTTAACTAACGTACGAGAATCTGCATTTAAATTTAAATATATATATATTACACATAATATGAATCAATTTTTTACAAATAAAATGTATACAAATCCTCAGTCATTCTTAACACATTTTGTCTCACCACTAATAGTATGTGTGTGTAATGCTTAACTCAACGGCAAAGCAAATGATGGACCTGTTGAGAGATCGAACCCACGACTCTATGATATATGAATTTGAACAATTAGTGTGTAGTAATCCATATAACTGATTTAGAGGTCGGAAGTACACACATTAACGTTTTGATTACATGGACGTGACAATTGACACAGTCGCCAATTTAACAAAACGGCAATATATTTAGACATTGTAAATTTGCTGTTCCTGTATTTGTTCAGCTTGGCGCACATTTAATGGTTCAAATTTACATTTGAAAGCAAGCATTGATGATTTGCCTAACATCATGTAAACGAGTGTCAATAACGGGTGTCTTGTCAATAGTGTGTTGCCGTCCTTATAAAATGATATATATGAACTTTTACACGTATTACCAGCGAAAGTTGTCTAATAGTTAGGTCAAATAGACAAACGAAAATTATTTAGAAATTCAGATATATTAAAACAGTTTTTATTTTGAATGACATACGTATATAAATTTATGTCGAACAAGAGACGTACAAATCCAAGTACACTCCAATTATATCAGTACAAGTACGAGGGACAATTAATATATTATGTCAATACACGGCTTCCGTAGAATAGAAATATCATTACTGCATAGGGAAAAGGCGTGCATTTCAAGGTTGGTTAAATACCAATTTGAAGACGAAATATCTGAAAAAATATACTAAACAGAAAAGCTAACCTGCCACCATTTTATGTTCCTGACATTTTATGTATTTTCTCAAAAAGTATCAAAGCAATTCTCTTTTTTTTTGATATTTGAACTAAAAAATAATAAAAAAAAAACATTTCGGCTATGTAAAAAATACTGAATTGTCTGTTAATGTCATATACAAACTGAAATAGAACTACGTCATATTTTGACGATTATTTTGGATAAACAAAAGTGGCGGGTTAGACAACATACAAAGCTTAAAGTAACTCCAAAGCAGATACATTTTAGTTGCATAACAGACCTTCGTTACTTTAAGAACGCGAGTGGGTAAAATAATGGCAAAAATGACACTAAATTAGACAAACGCACATTCCAGTTGATATAGCAACAAAGCAAAACATTGCCATTGTGCAGGTATCATATTGTTTCCGAAACAGCTCATAAGCAGAGTGTCCAGAAGCTTGCCTCTATAACATTTTAACCAAAACGTTTAAAACAATTTGTTTTTGGTTGGTAGTTTATTGCTGACATTTTAGTAAAAATCGAAACGTTTTAAAAGTGCAAACGATCTAAAAAAAACAACATATTTGTTATTCATTAAAATTCAGAGAAAATTACGGGAGACGGACATGAACCTCTTAAAATGGTCCATTAAAACAACAGACAAAACCAGAGATTGCTAAATGAAAACTAGCCCAGAAAGGTATTTTATTTTACTGGACCTGTGGTTCAGTAGAGAAAATACGAAGCAGTTTTACAGAGATAAAAAGTATTTAAGTATTAAATAAAGTAGGTACTACTATGGCATGCCAAGCATTGCAATATTGTATAACTCATTTTCTTGTTGTGACTTAACATTTTTATTGTTAAAGTGTACATATATAATGTGAGATTCTATATTTATATTATTCGTTAAATATTCTTATTGTTTTACTGAGAACATAAGTATAAGAAAATTGTAACATACATATAAAGTTAAGGAACACAACTGAATTATATTATACAATAAGAATAAAAACGGGCGCACACATGCACGTAAAAATAAGAAAAAGTTTTACAAATAGAAAAAAGTATGGCACTATAAATCATAGGAAAATATTTTAGCCCTTTAAAATAGTGTCCCGGAGTGAAGCTTGCTTCTTGGCGATTCAAGCTCAAATTCCTGGAGGGAGACGGACAACTTAAACACTATGCTTATGTTCACATAGACATTTTACAGCGTGTTTGTCCCCCTGAAGTTGCGTGTTGTAAAGGTGAAATAAATCTTACATCTATCTACAGATGTACACATTAAAGGATTAAAACGTAGCAACAGCTAAGCAACACAATCAAATTATCTAAATACCAATTATTTATATGTCAACCGCGTTGTTCGATAAGGTTTTAGTTTAACGGTTAGTAGAGTATGTTCTTTTGTGAACAGCATTAAAATGTCAACGTTGGTGGTGTAGAGGAGATTGGGTTCACCAAAGAAAAGTGAGATGAGGTGAGTGTAACATTGCATATGTTGGAGACTGGTCCGATCAGTATGGTACAAACAAGGGGTACTGACGAGTTATGCATATTCGAGAGCGGGTTTTATAAACGAAAAATATATTGTTTTCCACGGATTTTCTATTTAATACTATTTTTTATCATATTTACATTATTTATCTTGACATATGGTGTGCCACGAGATAGAAAGTCGTAGTTACAAGATAGTTACGCCGTCGCCACCAGGTACTAACTCCGGCGTGGGAACGAGATAGTAAGTCGTGGGAACGAGATAGTAAGTTGTAACCACCAGATAGTAAGTCGTGGGAATGTGATAGTAAGTCGTGGTCACGAGATGATTAAGTCGTTGCCACGAGATAGTAAGTCGTATCTACGAGATAGCCTAGTCGCGGGAACGAGACAGTAAGTCGTGGTCACGAGATAATTAAGTCATGGCCACGAGATAGTAAGCCGTATCAACGAGAGAGCCTAGTCGCGGTAACGAGACAGTAAGTCGTGGTCACGAGAAAATTAAGTCATGGCCACGAGATAGTAAGTCGTATCTACGAGATAGCCTAGTCGCGAGAACGAGACAGTAAGTCGCGGCCACGAGATAATTACGTCATGGCCACGAGATAGTAAGTATTATCAACGAGATAGCCTAGTCGCGGGAACGAGATACGAATACTTGCCCACGAGATAGCTACGTCACAGGCAAAATATAGTAAACAAATTAGTAAGCTGTGGTCCCCGGGGGTTGGGGGTGTCGGGGACACTTGACCTGAAAAAGGGTACATATGTCCCTTGTAAACTTCAAAACATAGGCACAAACTTTTCATTGCAGCCACACATGTGGCGGTCAAAACTCTACATTCAAACCAATTGTAAGGGTCAAAACTCTACATTCAAACCAACTGTAAGGGTCAAAACTCTACATTCAAACCAACTGTAAGGGTCAAAACTCTACATTCAAACACATAATATAAGGGTCAAAGCTTTACATTTTATCTAAATAAAACTTTGTGTACACAACGGTATAAGCACGTGTTGAATTATGTATTTTTGTAGCAAAATCCCTGTGCACTGTGTCTACTCTCCAATCTACCAAGATGTTCCAAGCCTGGAACTCCTAGGCAGGAGGGGGTTGGACCCCAGATTGAACCAGGGGTTACTAATCTACAGTATGTGTCCAGAAAGGAGGGTCATTGCTCGACATCGCATTATACAAAAGAAATAGGGGTCAAAACTCTACATTATATGTCCACAAAGAGAGGTTAAAACGTTGGCACATATGTAATAACCAAAATATATGGGAGTGCCCCCGGGCGGGGTAGTGGCCACGCTCAGATGACTATATCGTTTTCGTAGTTATCACATTGATTGATTATTACAATAAACAGCACGAAAACGGTCGGACACATATACACACAGACGCACGGACGCAGGCACAAATGAGAAAATGTTTTATAAATAGATAAATGCGGTACTACAAAGGAATGCATTGTAGCCAATTTTTGTGTCCCTGATAGTATACCTCCTGTCGATTCAAGCTAAAAATAGGAAGGGGAACAACTTAAACATACTATACCTTTTAACAGCGGCATTTGCCTCCCCTTAAGTTGCTTTTATGCTAAGGGGAAATAAATCGTACAGCCATAAACAGATGCACACATCAAAAGATAAAAGCTGATTCAAATATTGTTTTACTCTCGTAGAAAATACCCCCCCCTCCCTCTCTCTCTCTCTCTCTCTCTCTCTCTCTCTCTCTCTCTCTCTCTCTCTCTCTCTCTCTCTCTCTCTCTCTCTCTCTCTCTATATATATATATACATCTTTACACAACACTGAATTACAATATTTATTAATATCAATCATACATTTCGTATTTACCAGGATATTGACCATGTTTGAAACAACAAACCTGTCAAACTTGTCACATACCTTATGAAATTATTTAAATTACGATAATTATTTTTTTAGGTTTCAACTCATTAATTTTCGAAAAATTGACGGAGATCCTGTAGCTATTATTTGTAATAGTATCGGCTAATATTTTGCCGTATACAATGTCTTTAATTTTATTGTTCTGATCTTGCAGATCTAAGTATACATTTCCCCTTTAGCTATTATCTAATATATTAGCTAATATTTGGAATAAATTGTTTTCGGTGAAGTTGAAAAATAGCGACGTTATATGGGAACACGTTTTGTTGAGTGTAACCTTTATTATTAAAATACTCCGAGTATCTAATTAAATGCCCGCAGGATTAATGTTTGTTTCTTTTCGCCGTTAGACTTAAATCGTAGTTATAATCATCGTTTGTTTGAACTTCAATTACGATATAATTAAATATATTTAATTCTTATTGACACAAATATGTCTAAAAATTAACTGCTTATTAACAAATAATATAAGCATTGTCTTCTGCCATTAAACATCATGTTTTCTTCAATGTTTCATAACGTTAATATATATTAATTATATCATACGTAACCGAATTGGCTTCGTGCTACTAGCATTTCTCTAGGCAGTTCGTAATTAATTGTAACGCTGTCGTTTCGCGTCGTAGCTTTAAGGGCTATGGATAGAGTATCAATTATAGGTCATTCTTTATTGTATAGAACTTCTGAGTGTCCTTGCGGAAAAACTGCATGTTTTCTCTTTTCTTGGCACACGAAGAATGCACAATAAACTACTAACTACTATTACTAATACTCCGACAACATTACATATTTTTGATACGATTAATGCTACTACTACTACAACTACTACTACTACTGCTGCTGCTGCTGCTCTCGCTATTACTACTACTACTACTACTACTACTACTACTACTACTACTACTACTACTACTACTACTACTACTACTACTAGTACTTCAACTATTCAATTACTACCACTACTACTACTTCTACTTACTACTACTGCTGCTGCTGCTGCTATTACTACTACTACTACTATTACTACTTCTACTACAACTTCTGCTGCTGTTGCTACTATTACTACTACTACTTCTATTACAGCTATTCAATAACTACTACTACTAGTACTACTACTATTACTACTTCTGTTACAACTTCTGCTTCTGCTTCTGCTGCTGCTACTATTACTACTACTTCTATTACAGCTATTCAATTAATACTACTACTACTACTACTACAACTATTCAATTACTACAACAACAACTACTACTACTACTACTACTACTACTACTACTACTACTACCACCACCACCACCACCACCACCACCACCACCACCACCACCACTACTACTACTACTACTACTTCTATTTCTACTACTATTCAATGACTACTATTACTATTACTACTACTACTACTACTACTTCTACTACTACTACTACTACTACTACTACTACTACTACTACTACTACTACTATTACTACTTCTACTACTATTACTACTACTACTGCTGCTACTACTACTACTTCTACTACTACTACAACTACTACTGCTGCTACTACTACTACTACTACTACTACTACTACTACTACTACTACTTCTACTACTGCTACAACTACTACTACTGTTGTTGTTGCTATTACTACTTCTACTACTACTACTGCTATTAATACTACTACTTCTAATAATAATCATACTACAACTACTACTACTACTACTACTACTACTACTACTACTACTACTACTACTACTACTACTACTACTACTACAACTACTAGTTGTAGAAATTATTGGGTGATGTATTCCAAGTTCGAGCTGTCTTTGGCGGGCATCAAAATCCTGTTTACAATAGATTGCATCAAACTATTTAAATGGGACATACAACAATTTTCATATCTCAGCATGTGTGCAGATCCGTAGTTTTGTTTCAATTCGGAAAGGAGCATAATTCTTGTAATTTGATGAAATATATCATTTTTCTAATATTTGCGGTCATATATGGCAAAAAGTGCTTCTATTTTTATCAGTTTGATACTGAATAAACACTCCGAGTAAATATGAATTTGTATTCAAAGTTTCAAAACCAACGTTTCTATAAACTGTTTATAATTTTTAAAATATGAAGTAAGTATCGATTCCTCATTTTGATATTTAAGACTTAGTGGCTGTAATTCTGTAAATATATAGATATGTATGGTTTCTGGTATCTCTTTCTCTGAGTAAAGATGGACCGGCTTGCATCGGCTTGTCCTTCAGACAGACATGTCTCAGCTTAATACTTTGAATGACTTGTTTCATGTAGTTATATGTTTTGTCAAACATGTATTATGTAAAACCTTGTAACAAAGCGCAATAAAGAACATATAATTTGACCATAGTTGGCCATTTCAAATCAAGATGCGACATGACCTGCGACCTGTTATAAAGCCTGCGTATATCGGATACTGCGCAGTTTACGTCAGTGAAGTGTTCGATATCGAGGCTTGTGGTAAACAGACGGGAATTGCTAATACTGGCTTGTTGGATTATTTTTCCGTGTCAGTGATTTATAATTGGTTTAAGGATAATAACGTACAAGGTTAAAGGTACAGTTTTACATTTTAATAATCATTTAATAGTTTTGAAGTTCAGGCATGCGCTCGTTCTTTGCATTATTTTATTATTATTTTTATTTTTTTGTGCTATTTTCAACAAAACTGACCTTCGGTAAATCACTTTAGTATTGACATTCTTTATTTGTCTGAAAATACAATGTTTCTTACTTAAAAACATTATAACTGCATATCAATTAATAAGAATGAAGATATTTGAAACTATTTCCCCATTTTAAAGTAGTTGAGATTCATAAACGTGTTGCGGAATGTCGGTTTAAGAATTACGACTTGTTGATTCAAACTTGAACAAGCACATATATATCTATAGCATAGGTATACATACTAATAAAAGTAAACACACCGTGGCTTAAGAAATCTCAATAAAAATCGACTTGTATATCGATCAATAAAATCTTAAATTTAATGTAATACTTGAACCGATTGCCGGAATGGTGTATATATATTATGTAGGTTTAATTTATGTAAAATGGTGGTTAGAGCGAAATTTGAGACCTGCTGGTATAAACACACTGACGCTTACACTTGAAAATCTCTGCAAAAAATTGATAGTGTATATATAAAAGTTGATTTTCACTTAATAAATATCTTGGGTAAATGTTTTAATCGCTAAAGTATACATACTGTAGAGATACTATGCGATAAACTTGAACTCGAGCGGCATATCCTCCCCGGAACTTATCTTGACATTAAACAAATCTTCCGGTCTTCAATCACACAATCTCAAACCACTTTGTTTAAAAAAAAACGTTTCTCTCTCTTTCTTTTAGTTTTCGTTTGACAATAAATTACTGGGCATATGGATGATGGTGCATTGTAATTTACGGTACAAGCCAATTGATACGCCAGTAATCAGGTCAAGGCGGGGGTCAGTAGATTACTACAATCGCTGGTCTTGATTGATATGTAGACAACACTAGTGACAACTTACATACTTGACTATACTTGACCATTTCAAATTAAGATACGACACGTATTTATGACAAAAACGGGAAGCTGAAACATACAAACAAGCGTGTTTAAAACGGGAAGCTAAAACATGCAAACACACGCGATAAAAACGGTTGATACATTTTTAGGATCTGTCGATAAAAAAAATAATTTTATACTAGATATTATATCAATAAACATGTAAATTGCCATGACCATCAGTTAAAAACAATTGATTGAGAAGAGAAAAATAACAAAAATATCTACATATATGAAAAATATATAAACATATTAAAAGAAATTCACAATTAATACACGTACGTGCGTATGACTACTGTATATTCAATTCAAATCAATCTAATTTTCTTGTTCAGCACAAACATCTTACAAAGTTTTTCGCCTTAACAATTTTGGCGATTATATAATGAGTACAGCATGTTATCTAATAACACTTATATAAACATGTATTAAAAATTTCACATCTGTATTCTGAGGTCTATCTTCCCATATGTTTCTACATGTAATATTATTATATATATATCAATTTAATTACGAAGCATACGTGTGATGCATAAGATAATGGAAATACATTTTAGTAAAATAATGTATTGGTGATCTTACAAGAACCGATCATTATAGCACACTATATAAATTATGATTGATTCCGTGTACATGTAACGATTTTTGATCTCTAATACACGAGTCATGTGTCATTATCACTAATTATTTATTCATAAGTGGAGGTTGACATTTATCCTGTATTAATTGTCCTGCCGATTGTGTACTGCTTAATGAGCTGGGATAACAAACGTGTGATATTCTACACTCACCAGGGAATACATGATCCCAATAATAAATTATTAAAGCCCGTTATAAACGACTACAAATCGCTCGGCGCTTTATCATCGAGTATCACAATCCGAAGTTCGAATTCCCTTGCTGATGCTACGATTGTGCAA
The DNA here is from genome assembly GCA_029582155.1 of Panopea generosa. Classification (NCBI taxonomy): domain Eukaryota; kingdom Metazoa; phylum Mollusca; class Bivalvia; order Adapedonta; family Hiatellidae; genus Panopea; species Panopea generosa. Next base: position 48,334,576 of record CM055901.1, read on the forward strand.
AATGAAATTGTTTTGTTTTATATTACATGGAAACCATTTTAAGATAAATAGAGGCATCTGAGAGAGGGAGAGAAAAAGAGAGTAAAATGTCGTGTCTTCAATGTGGGTCGAATGAGTCAAATGAATTCGTTTGAACTGTTGTAGTTGAACCATCCAAAATATTCTAACATATCGTACATAGGTGCAAGTATTGATGTTTAATAGAGCATGCTTCCTGAGTATCAGAAAAAAAACACGTTTTTTCTCTCTCAGAAAGAACAATATCTCGCGTAAACGAAATACTACATACTAACTTGATATGACAGAATACGTCAAAGGTCACTTAAGTGTTTTACCACTTATTCAAATGATACATTTTTATGATAACATACATTTTAACAATGCCACTTATATCTTTTACGTGCTCTTTTCATGAGCGTTCATGCGTATTTTTAAGTATGCATTGTATATGCATACCAGTATCGTTTAACATGCATGTTGCATATATATGGCCTTACATGTACTTTCCGGGCCACGTGTATGTTACATTTATTTAGATGGACATTACGTGTGCTTTATATATTTAAATGGATATAGATGTAAATGTATATCCTATATCATATACTATTTTAGATGTGAACATTATATATACACGTATTAAAGTATTCATTATGGGCTAATTATTATTGCGTATTTCAAGTGTCGTATTTCAAGTGTATTTCCGGGAAAAAGATAACTAGTGATACATAACCTAAAACAAGCCAACAAGTCTGTAAACTATGAGTCATTAATAAATATAAAACATAGTTTTATTTAAGGATTTAACCAACATTTACACCCGAAACTATATCACATCCTATCTGTCATGAGTGCAATTATATAGTAAGTAACAGTAAGTAACGTGAGTATATCCATTATTGCCGCCTTATCCCCGGACATGTATTATCCGGCCACATACATCTCTGACAAAACATGCTACTGGTTGAAACTTATTTTTTTTATGCAATTTATTTCGTTTGTATCAATGTGTTGATGATTTTTTTAGTTTGCTTATGGTTGTGATGATGATGATTGTGGTTTTTATAATGATGATGAACATGCTATTTTGTTAACTGTTACTGATGCTGCTCTTGATGGTAACGACACCGACGACGACGACGACGACGACGACGACGATGATGATGATGGTGATGATGATGATAGACATAGCTATACCTAAACTATTATTATACCCCGCCCCACACACCACATGAGTGAAAATAATAAATGTGCATATATATCTCACGTTATTCTATCACTAATTGTTAACACGGAGGAATTTAAGGACATAAAATACATCTCATCAAGAACAATAATATGTAAACTCTTAATATATAATGTGTTAGGCGAGTTACTATCGAGTTTATGACAACACAATAGCTGTAGATTAAAGAGACTTAATGATCTGCACGTTTTTGTGCGAGCTACATGCGCTGTGATACATGTTTCGTACCTGGGGTGACCTTATCATCTTGATATCACAAGTTGGTTTTATTTTTCTTCTGTCGTTAAATGCAATTATGCTGAACACCATGAGGCGTACTTGCTCGGTGGTTAATGCGTCTGGGCTTGTATGTGCAAATAGTAGATACGACCTCATTGGTTCCCATTCCCTCCTCCAACACACACGCACGTACGCACGCACGCACGCACGCACACACATGCACACACGCACTCCAGCGATTTCTTATATATGCTCATCGTTCGGAAATATACATATATAAATCAATAAAGATATGCTTAATAAAAATAAAACATAAAAACAGTTTTTTCTTTTCTCTGTCGTTTAAAATCCCGTGGGGGTGGTGCTTGGATAATATGTAGTTCATGTTTGATAACGTGGACTATATAACTAAACAAGTGGAGATTATGACACATTTTAGTTCTTATTTAAAATCATGTCATCATAACTATACAATTAAACAGGACGAGACTTGGACAATTTGCAGTTTTTATTTGAACAACAAATTAATACATTTCCATTACTTTGGTTTAACGGCGTCTTAATACAAAATGTTTTGTGGGATTTTTTAGCTACTGAAAAAAAAACAACGATAATACAAAATATTGACTATATGTTTAAAAACAAAACTATTTTAATATATATTAATTGAACACCACTAAATTCAGCAATAAGAAATCATGTACCTAATGGCCTTTGTACCTTTTTACTAGGGAGCTTTGAGGCAGGTATGCGATACAACTGGGAGAATAACGTGTCTGTAAGTGCAAACATTAAAATTAAAGATATAATACCTTTCCCATATCAAAGAATGGTGTAGTATATTGAAGTTACAGATGGGCTTATCAACAGTTCTCTAGTTACCGTTTTATCTAAGCTACCTGGGGATATGTAGCGGCTTATCTCCCTTCCCATCTACCCAGCATACAGCTTATCTCACTTGCATAGCTGTCAGTTATAAACATATATCGAAAGATCAGTCGGTTAATTTACAACACAGAACTTATTTGAACTAACATTCGTGAATTATCTATTTCATGAAATAACATTTGAAAAATAAGAAGAAGAATGTGGGAATTAATTAACATATGAGTTTTGACATTGAATCATTTGAGGTAGAAATTGAAACGAAATTGTTTTCCCATTGACATCATAGCTATTTTCTCATGACCTAGATAATATATCATTACATTCTCGCTGGTGTACCTTTTAATCACCAATCGTATAAATAGGTTGATGTGTTGTTTGGTTTGTAGCTTAATGCTAAACACAAGGCAATGAAACTTGTAATTTGCCATTTTTTAAGTATTTGGTATGACTTGACCGGGAGTTGAACTCACAACCTCAAACTCTAAACCCCCAGTACAATAAAAATGTTATAACACTACCAGTGTTGTTAATACGGTGTGTCTTAATTAAAAAAAAATCGAGTGTCCCTACCATTATTACTTTAAAATCATTCATTTTACATTGATTGTTAAACAAGTTCTTGCAACGTGTACAAATTCTCTGTCTGGATCCGGCACTTACCAAAACCTGAAGACTAAATCTAGTTTAACGAAAGTTCACTGTTAAGCATGAATGGAATGTATTGAAACTTGCAATATGTTTTATTGACCACTCAAATGTAATCAATTTCAACTGGTGTATAGTCGTTGGTGTCTATTCTGCGATTCATTACAAGAAACGGAACGGTGATAAGATGGCAAGCATGTCGACCTCTCACAAGTTTTATTTCTACATGTCTGTGATTAAGAAGATGGTAAAATATTTTTGTTGGCACCCAGAGGTTTGCGGTAATTTTCAAAGCAAACAGGCCGTCAAATTAAGACAGCGAGTAATCGAAGTTTGCAAACATTCCTGGAAAGTTAATTACAACTGCTTGAAGGATAATCATGAGTGAAGAACTAAGTGATAGAAATCCAAGGGAGAAGATTCTGTTGAACGCATAATGACATGTTGCTGTACTTTTTTCTGAATTCATTTTTAATTGCTGATAACGTGTTTCGGAATATATATATACAGTCAAGGGAAGAAGCAAAATTGGCCTTTTAGACAGGTTGTTGCTTAATACAAGTTAATTTGTATGAAAGCATAGAAATTGCTAATAGTAAATGTGGCTGCTTAAGACAAGTGATTGCTTAATAGAGGTGACCGCTTACACAGGTTTGATTATATTTTGATAAAGGTATCAATGAATAAATTAATTACATTTAGTCGTGTACCATCATCAAACATTAATAGTTCAAACATTTATAAATGCATAAAGCATTGACTTCAATCAATGAATGTATCAATTAAAAGCAATTTTAAAAAGGCGCAGCTCTCGTCACAACATTCGTAAATTGTTATTCTGACCTTGTTTAATCAGTTTAAGACATATTTAACCATGAAACTTCATAATAACTATGTATTCTTTATTGTAAAAGAAATAAAATCAAAATCACTGTCGGAGATCTGTTGTTAAGCCACCTGCTCGTGACTAATCTGTTGGTTCTAAAACCGACAAAAGACAAAGACAAAGAAGTAGCGATTGCGTTTTTAGATGATACGAATGATTACAAAACCAAAATAAATTAAAATAATAATTTTAACAAGGGTTCTAAACAAAGGATAAGAAACATAAGAAAAGAAATCCAATTCTCTTTATACATCTATAGAGTGGGTATTTGGTTTATATAAAAACTACATGCATTAGACACATAAGGAACCGTTACAGCCAAGACAATGAAAAACCTGATACCTTTCCAGTGTGCTGCTATGTAGAATCTCATAAAATAGCTCGGCTACGGCCAGTTTATGGTCTACTAATGGCTCCCTGACAAAGAACGGCAATATTTGACAGGACAGCGGAGAATATTTCATTAGCAGAAAATCGCTTAAGGAGGATAATAAAAGGGGAAAAAAAGAACTCTACGTTCGGCAAATCGATGCTCATTTAATAATGAAAAATATCTCTGATACAAAGTTTCTTAATATAACAGTATATACAATGTTAATTGAATTTTAAATTGGTTTCTGATTTCTAACATTAATTAAGTATACTTCAATGAAAATGAAGCAATGTGTTATCATTTCACACAAAACAATAACAAATGTTTATCATTTCATCTGAGACATGTTATTTGGATACTAGAGTATGCATGATGGAAACACAGAAAATACGTTACTTCTAGTTCGTAAAATATCGAACAGTTTTTTTTTTCGTTTTTTTTCTCCGAAATAATAATGTACTTCATCATCATCAATAACAGCAACAGCAGCACTACATACAGCAGAAGCAATAGAAGTAAACCAAATATGTTCTATTCATCATCATCATCATCATCATCATCATCATCATCATCATCATCACCATCATCATCATCACCATCATCATCATTATCATCATTATCATCATTTTCATCATCATCTTCATCATCATTGTTATTATTATTATCAATTCTTAAAGAAGAAATATATGTGCATGTATATTTTTTTTTGTTGATATAACATTTGTCTCTGCGCCAACGTTCGTTAACATGTTATAATGTTTAGTTTGTATTATTGAAAATTTTGTCATACGGTTAAATGTGTTCAGATTTAAAATTACAAATTGTCAATAAATCTAAGTTTTTGGTAAAACTATCATTTAAAAAATGTTGAAACAGTTTCTTTGCTTTTTTATTTGCATTTTTTAAAAAACAAACAACACGAATTTCGAAGACACTAATTGAATCACTGAAACTAGCTACAGGGTTTTGACTTTAAACAATTTGACTAGAACAAACCCGGATGTAACAAAGCTGGTAGTCTGAACACGGATTAACATGTAACAAAATGTGTAACAACGTGTAACGTGTAACAACATGTTACAGCCGTTCATAATTGGGGGTTCCTGAGACTAATGGTTTCTTTGAACAAGCCTTATGGTATTATTTGGATATTAAGCTTTCCTTTTTCGCAGGTAAAGCGTCTTTGAAATGATAGGTCAGGAAAACACACAATATTTGTACCCTGCATTTGGTAGGATTACACTGATATGGCACATTTTTCTATATCAGCTTCCTTGTCCAATTCCGCTTACTTAACATCTGTGAAAATAAAAATGTATTTTAATTGGAAATAATCTCATGTTGTCTGTTTATGTCAGTGATATGTTTTTAAAAAATAAATTTAGATTATCTCATTTTGTTTACAAAAGATCTATGTTCTGTTATAATGAAGCTCTTTTCATATTTACGAAAAGTCAGGCTTTCGACTCGTGAGGACTTTTTACAGATATGATGGCAAACACTGATTGACATGCACGTATAATCAATAGAAAATGCACGATGGTTTTAAATTTAAAAATGCATATCCTTCACGCACGCACGCACGCACGCACGCACGCACCCACGCACCCGCACACTCACGCACACGCACACACATACATACCCATATACAAACAAACATAATAACTGAAAGTCAAATATATAATTTTTCAAAATGTTTAACCGTGTACAAAAAAAACTAAATTGTTAAACTCGGACGGGTACTATGAAGGAAACTTAACATTTCAACATTATTTGTTCAAAATGTTAAATATTTACATATATACCAAATTTTTTATTCTGTTTTTTTTTTTTTAACATTCGAAAGAAGAAAATATGCATGTATTGAGCTGTATTTTCTATTACTTTTAATTTCATTTTTTTCTGATCTACCCAAAACGCTTTATCAATAGAAATGTTTAAATTATGGTTATGGATACATGTATAACACGCTTGCTTTCAAATTTCAATAATTCTATAAAAATTATCATATTTGGATGCTTACATGCTTACAATAACAGCTTAGAATATATTTTCTTGAATAAGTGTATATGTCACATTCCAAAACAAAATGAAATTCGTTCTCTAATACATTACACATAACATATTTTCTTTCTTTAACTGGTGTATTTTGAGGTTTAGTCCACTTGCCTGTTTAAATAAATACTATATTCTGAATTCAAATACATATACATTCAAAACAACAGTTAAGTCACCACTTTCACGCAATTATAACTTTAATACAAAATAACTTTTCGAAGTTTGTTTATAGATTTAACTATATTTATCAAAGTCTTTACTTATCGAAGGCTTTAGAGTAACTTCAGTATGTTTATGCATTTATTCCATGTTCATGAAATAAAAGCAATTTTTGTGTAGTTAAACAACTGATAAATAACTGAAACTATGTAAATTATGAGAGAGTACACCATTGAATATAAAACGGTTTAAAAAGCTCATAACATGTCGTCACTGTATCCGCAGTCCCTTTTGGAAATTACCTCCCATTTCATTGAAATAAAAACGATTTAGGATGACGTATATCACTTGAGACTCGGTAAACTTGATTTGATCACCAATTCTGTTTGTTACAGACTCAAATTTAATTCCAGGGTGTGTCATTAAATAATATATCCACATGCAGGCACAATATACCCTATTGCACCCTATTGGATTTCCTATGTATTTTACTGATTAAATTTAGAGTGAACACCGTTTCCTTATTCGAATAATTTCGCTTTTCTTCCCTTTATAACATGTATTAATTACTTATATATTTAATACCATTTTATTGAAAAAGTTCTAAATCAAAATATTATAACATTGAAAAATCTCAACGTTTGGAAAGACATTCTACCGAATTCTCCAACATGAAATAAAATCACTCCTAGCAAACGTTTACAAAATTGCATTATATGAACTCCTCCTGTAGATTTACTTGGAATGAATCCCCAACCCTCACTACTATAATTCAGAATTGTGAAAACAATGTATTATATAAGTCTAATTCGTGTAAAACAAAAAATGTTGGTAAATTTATACAAATGTTTAGGTCCCACTACACACACAGGTTTAGAATTTCCGCGGTAAAACACTGTCCACATAGCATCTTTATTAAAGAATATTTTCATAGCAGGAATGTTACACATAAAATGCACAATAACTAGTAATTTGATAAGTTTTTTAAAGACAATGCAGTGACACCCTAAGACTTTTTTTTTATATAAATTAGTCCTCCAATGCTCATTCATATATGCGGGGTCGTGAGTTCGAACCCCCCGCCCGGCAACAGTCTCCGTGATGATTGATATACGACATTGTGTCTCATTATCATTCGTCTCTCACTACTGATTCAAGTGGGAAAGTTATCAGTTACTTGCAGAGATGGGTGTGTGCTCGAGTACTGGTAAATTCCAGGAAACAGTGGTTAGGTTAACTGATCGTCTGTTAGCCCTCGATGGCATAAAAATGACGCTAAATATACAATCAATCAATCAATCAATCAATCAATCAATCAATCAATCATTCATATATGCACCCGTTTAAATCCTATACGAGTCTTTTTTTTAACACCAGTGATGTCCTGTTGTCGTGTATGCTATGCTAGTTTTTGCTTTACTCGTCTGCAGCGTGAAATCGCAGTCCCTATGACCCATTTTGAACATATTTCAAAATAAATTACATACGATTTTAAGTGCAAGATCCGTGGCAAAAGGGACGCAAGCATGTAGAAAATGTTTTCATTTTAAAACTTGCTTAAGCCTTGACCTGATAACGTATTTCGTCTGAGAATTATCCACCTGAAGTAAAAACAATTCCTTAATACGTAAATCTATTTACTGTTTGTACTGTATTATCATTATAATAGAATCTAATATTTTCTGGTAGTCGTTCACTTTTTGTTAAAATCATAATTGTGTGTTAACCACCAATATCCATATGCTACAGTTTACAGTTTATTTATTTGGTAACATTGACCGCTGGCCCAAAATACAAAATACAAACAGTACAATTTTACAAAAGTGACAAATATACAAACAATAAATGCAAAGGTAGCATTACAATGGATATCACTTAAGTAACTATAGAATATTAAATTCTAGTTGTCTAGTGCTCATTGCGTGATACAAATATTTAGCGATTGACAAAATTTCATCTGTTTACAATATTCTAGCAATAAATTTAAACAAGTTTGTGTTTCAGTGTATATTCCCCTGTAGAGATATGTTATTTATGATACAGTAAGACAGGCCTACGGATAGAGTGTTGTTAACTGAATTGTAAAATTTCATTTTAATTTGAAGTAGTGTTTCTTTTGATAAGGTACTGACTGGTCAAGAGAATTACCAGTCTCTGAAAATTTATATACAATTCTCTGAGATTGGCTATGAAAACTGCTTAAATGATTCTGAGATTGAACAAATTAATGAAAACATTCTGATATCAAGTTTATTTCTAATTACTTTGTATTATATTCTTTGTGTGGTTCAATAAAAAAATGAATTAGAATTGGAAAATTACCTTTTTTCGTCTTTTTAGGATCATCCCATTTCACCGTGCATCCGGGCACAAAACTAATACTAATTTAACATTTATGCATAGAATAAGACAGATCTTGCAACAGCTTCATGGAGACTTATGTACGCTATGATCTTGTTAAGTCGGACCACGCCTGTCACCGAACTGCTGGAGGGAAATCATTCAAATAGTCCGCCGTTTAAACATTTAAAGTCCATCTTTTTGAAACACGTCAGTTGGGTACCCCCTTAACCATCGAGTGATATTTACTGTGCATTTCTTCGTAGATAAGAACCTTCGTTGTTTATGTTTCATGTTGTAATCTTACTTATAGAACTACTAATTGTGAACTAAATGATCAAACGAAAGGACGTATTAACTGAAAACGGATCATATAAAATATAGTAAGCTAGATGAAATTTAACATCAAGATGTTTCCAAAAGGTAATATTATTATCATTGTTATTATCATTATTATCATTATTATTATTATTATCATTGTTATTATCATTATTATCATCATTATTATTATTATTATTATTATTATCATTACTATTATAAGTGGTAGTAGTAGTATTATTAGTAGTAGTAGTAGTAGTAGTAGTAGTAGTAGTAGTAGTAGTAGTAGTAGTAATAGTATTAGTAGTAGTAGTAGTAGTAGTAGTAGTAGTAGTAGGAATAGTAGTAGTAGTAGTAGTAGTAGTAGAAATAGTAGTAGTAGTAGTAGTAGTAGTAATAGTAGTAGTAATAGTAGTAGTAGTAGTAGTAGTAGTAGTAGTAGTAGAAATAGTAGTAGTAGTAGTAGTAGTAGTAGTAGTAGTATAAGTAGAAGTAGTAGTAGTAGTAGTAGTAACTGAATAGCTGTAATAGAAGTAGTAGTAATAGTAGCAGCAACAGAAGTTGTAGTAGAAGTAGTAATAGTAGTAGTTTTATTTTTATTATTAGTATTAATATTATCATCATCATCCTCATCAGTAGAAGTAGTTTATAGTTGTAGCCGTTAACCGTTTGACAGGGTGTAACTTGGTATCCGTTTTTATTTGTTACTAAAACTTGATTATTATCTCACGAGTTAATATATTTATTCTTAGTATTAGCTTAGTATTTTTTTAATTTAAGGACCAAGTTTCAACATGTCGCAGGAACTATTGGACTTAGAAGAACTTGTCCGAATCTGGGTCAATGATTTTCCTCTCGACAAAAGTCAAAAGAAGGATGCAGACGACATATTGTCGACCGACATAAACTGGAATCGCGTGCGGATCCGACATGGAAAAACGGAATATTTCGACCAAATAAAACAGTCGACACCAAAGACGCACGTTCTCTTTACGGCACACTTTGCCAACGACACGGACCAATCGCAAGTGTACACTCTCAAAACAGAACGACGGACAAAATCAACATGCAATATATCCATGGAAAAATGCTATACGATCGGATTTAACTTAGATATAAAACTCTTACCGCCGAATCCCGTGATCGAAGCAAATGCTGGATTTAAAGGTGAAATGTGCGTGAAAAACGCAGATGCTGAGTCTTTTGAAGAAGAGCTCGTCTGGTCAGTTGATAACCAGATAAGCGTTCCGCCAAAATTCAAAACGAAAGCAGATCTTGTTCTAAAAGAGGACGAGTACACAAGTAGTTTTAAGTGTGAAACAAAGTTTGAAGGTAAAATCCACGTGACACTTCGGAATAAAAAAGATAATACGCCAATTACAACTTTGACGGGTGACGTACGCCATATTTTCCGAGCTGATCAAGGATTCCGGGTGGACAAAACCGGGATATATTATATATCGCAAGGTCGATGTAAGTGTAGATTTGGAATTGAACAACATGTTAAACTGAGCCAGATTGCCCTCAAAGATTGCCCAGAAACAGACGAGAACGACAATGACCATGAGTAACCCAAAAGGATGTTAATCAAATGACAGTGAACTATGGCGAAAGTAAAATTAAATTGCCATAGTGTCATACAGGTAAAGTTGATAATGACAATTGTTTAAAAGAAAAAAAAACCTGTGATTACAAGGATAGAAAACCATTTAAATTCGAGTATAAATGGAACACTATTAGTCATTCGTATGTAAACAAGAAATACAGCAGTTATTAACTGTTACGCGTGTTTTGGTGACAATAAAGAAGAAAGGTCTAGTGCCAGTTTAAATCTGAATAATCCTTCTTTGTAATCATTTACCGCTGAACAAAATCACAAGCTATAGTGAGTTGTGATTGCATTTTTTTAATTTCATATTATTTCATCAAAAGTATTATGGTCTCCTACCTCACTGGAGAAGATAAACAAGGGTTGTGTTAGAAGAAAAAAATTACTAACAGAAGGACATGTATGAATCCATCTACGTAATTATTAACCTTGATAGGACACAATATTTGCTGTAAATTTGCGTGCGTGTGTGTGTATATATAATAATATAAATATAAGAAAAAAAGATGCTAGATTCATAGTTTATAATTGTGGTCATTACGCTGTATGCACAGTCAGTTCTGCTGTAATGTTGGCAAATCCAGCCAGTACAAATGTGCCAGGGTTGAACATTCCTAAATTGAAGTGAATTCTGTAGTCGTCTGTATGTGGTAGTAGACGTTACCTGATACCGTAAAGTGCTTTTACTTACAGTTAACCCATAATTAAATCACATATAATCAACTGGGATATTAGTTTTATCTGAAAGTAAATGAACTAATCGGTAACATGGAAGTGTACACATTACATATATGGAAATTTAACTGCTGTGGAATTCAAACGCTGTTTCGCAGGAGGTTTATAAACAGTACATGCGATGTCGTGAAATATCAAGATAAAAAATGAGCAAATCCTATATGCGTATATATACTTTGGACCTAAAACATTTTTTTTATATGAATAAGCCTAACCATGTTTGTTGGGTTAACTTCACAAACAAGTTTTAATTAGCTTTAATTGGGGAATATACGTGAAGTATGCGCCTGTCTCGTGTACAAGTATAATCAATTAAAATGATTCAATTAGTACGCGCGTATACATTCCAGAGTAGAGACTTAAATATAGGACCCCAAGGCCATGGTTGGAGTGACATGTATGACAGATGGGCTATGATGCAGGGTTGGGTTATACACCCAATGTACCTGTACTCGCACGGTACGTCACCATCATTCATAAAATCACACGTCAACTTTAATATGTTAAAAGCATGATCGAATGAACAGCATGTGAACAGTTCAAGCCAATATATCAAGCTTAAGGAATCATGGAATGAACTAAAGTTATATGAATCACGTCTTGCGAAATGCATTCACAATTTTCAAACCTGATTCATGAATTATTCGCACTTATTTAATAAAGTAAAAACCTCTGTAATATAAGCTGGTGGTAAATACAGATCTAACAATGTATATGGAACCCACATGTAGAGACAAAATGAATCAGGTTAATAACTTATAACAGTATATATGATGTACATAAGTAATAAGTATATACGATATATATCGCAGAAAATGCGGAAATCATATCATAATATCATATTGAAGTATGTATTATATATATAAATCTATACTGTGATGTTTAAAATTTTAAAATAAATAAATAAAAATGGTTTAATTGAAATGTAATTCGACCTCGCTATTTCCTTCCCTCTCCGTATTATCGAGATTGTATGATTAAAAAAATTCATGGAATGCGTATAATTCTGATTTACATAGCTTTTACATTATAAAAACATGTTTCATGGAACCAGCATGAATTATAATGACAGCCACACTGGCATAGCCCACACTAATTTACATATTTTACCAATTAATTAAGTAAATGCATTGAAACATATTCCATTAAAGTAGAAGAAAGAGAGTGAGAGCTCGTGCAAAAAAAATGAATTCTGATTCATACATCGCTTCTGGGCAGAAGATGACGTGCACGATAATTTCAGTTCCCACGTGCATGACCTGTGAAATAGGATTTCAATTTTGTCAAATAAACTACAATAATGACTTGCGTGACGAGCTGCACGACAGCCGCGAGCTGTGCAGCTTCCTGACTACGGGAGTTCTCCTTCTTCACTAAGTGGTGCCAAGAGCCAATTTGTCGGCTGCTTGGATTGATTTTTTCTGAATTGATATGCAATATGACCCTGGAGAGTTTCATTAACACTTACAGACCTCGGAGAATGATTGGTTTCCGACACGTCTGAGGGGTAAATTGATAAAGTGGGCACACAAGTAACCACCGTTACTTATCACTTACACGGTTCATGAATATACCAAGTGGATTTACCATGGAATATATCGAAGAAATCAGACACCGTTATTTTGTAAATATTTCCTAAATATTATATATCATATCGAATGCATCCTGGTTGCTCCTTGAAAGAGCTGTTTTTCATATAAGAACTCACACCGTTCTGTATTTTGTGCGTATTGATATATATATATATTCCTTAATAATATATATATATATATATATATATATATATATATATATATATATATATATATATATACGTGCTTTTGTTTTCATTAATGTAGACTAAGGTAATAACCTACAGTCAGTTATCTTACATGAGGAAGAGACCCCCGCCTTAAAAAACAACGTGATATATTTTACATTTGTAAACACGTTTCCTTCACGTTTGCTTATGACATGCCTCAAGCAAACACTGTCGTGTTGTATTCTATACTTGGAGGAGTGTTGATCGCGATTTTTAACACCATACATTTCTATATATGCACTATGGCATGAGATGATTTGAGAACGGCATAAATAGTTTGCCCTACCTGTATGCATTTTCTTCGTCTTACTACTAGTATTTTACAACAAAAAAAAAAATGAATAGGCTAAATGAAAAAATAATCACATCTACTCCCTAATTTATCATGAATCGAAAAAGCAAAATAGAATTGACAATGAAAATGTAAGTTTGTAATGTACATGAAAGGTAATTAATCAATAAATTAAGCATGTTGACTCGTAGGTAAGTCTCCAATATGGTATCCATGAAGCGTACAAGTGGTGGGTTAGCTGTTCCGTTCAGTATATGATTATTTGCTCCATCAGGCATCTGACATCTTTATTAAAGTTCTAATTTAGCGTAACCATAAAACAAGTTGAACAGTAAACGTTATTGCTGATATAATCATCAAGTATGATAAGTGTAACTTTGTCATTACACTCATAATGACGAGTGACTTAGTCAACAATCTGTGAAGATCGGATGATACAGTTGCTGTAGCAACAACGTATCTCGCTGGTGAAGTGTTAATGGCAGTACTAAGTATGAAGTAATAAGTTTTTACATATAAGTTGTTGCGTGAAGTACTAAGTAAAATGTTATTTATCTTAAAATTACACTTGAGAAACCGAAATAATACTTTTTTGTTTGAGTTCTAGTTGTTTTTGTTATAATTTATTGATAATATCAAGTATGGGACAAATGGTATTTCCTTTTTTTATTTATACAATTTATTCTTCATAGTTTAAATAAACATTTAAAAAAAATACTATTTTAATATTTCTGAACGTAATTTCTTAAAAGTCTGGGACTATAAATGACTTTTTTACACTAGTTTATAACATATGCTACATGTCATGGTGGTTGTTAATATAGACAGACAGTATACATTAAAGAAATGTATGTACAACGCAAATTTATTTAGCTTCGAATAGGTTTCGGATTGCTCCATACCATGTGACATACAGATTGTATTATACACTTCGGAATAAATGATTAATTTTTCACACTCTTCGTGGACTGACTGTGGAGTTGTTTCAGATTTCATATAATTTTAATAAGATTGGACAAACCATAGTTGAAGTCGATTATGAAAAATAATACTAAACATGTCTTTTTTTCAAAATTTATTTTCGAAATAAAAAAACATGAAACTGCAACACACTGGCAGAATAGAGGGGGGTCAGTTGGTCCTGCGTTTCACAAAAAGCTATTTTATGAAATACTGAGTGAATAAATTCTTATTTGGAGTCGTTGTCTAGCATTTACAATAACAAAATATCTGCAGTAATTATGCATTATAAAATTAATATGACCGCTGTTACTATTAGCAAATATCTTAAAATAACATATCGTTTCTGGAACCCCCCCCCCCCCCCCCTCCCAATTCATACTTATGAGCATCAGCTTAAGATCTTTGAAAAATACACAAATGATGGCCCTTGGATAACGACTGGTTCTGCCCGGAAGATGTTGAATGTTGTTTTAAACTTATATAAGGACAACTAATATAGCCTTCTTTGCAAACAAATAGCCAGTGGTTTGATATTTTGGATAAGTCTTATGCTTATGAAACTTTATACCAGTTACACAAATCATGTCCCTATGGTAACACTAGAAATGTGTCCATATCAGTTTGACCTTGAACGAACATTCTAACAGATGGGTATTCAAGTGGCTTCTATGCACCCAGCTAATTTTAGCCACATAAAAGCATTTTTAGACACATTTTTTTTCCAACTGTTTTTCAATCTTAAAATAAAACTAACCCAAAGTCCAAGACACCCATTCGTGTGTGCGGAGGACCAAACAAACAATTGGATTGACAGGGGCAACACTTAGTTCCCCTTCACCATACTCTGAATGGTGTGTATGGCCCCACCCAGGGTTCTGTTAAATAGTAAACATCGCGTTTTGGAGAGAAAAGGTGTAAGCCCACCATTGTTTGTTGTTTATTCTATAGTAAATAATAAAAGTTTGAAGGCTCGGCATTCATAGAGAAACCCAATCGAAAGTTGTGAAACTTACATTTTACTTTTTTTCAACCTCTGCATTACCAAAATATGATGAGAAAAGTAGGGGTCATGTGTCATATTAGAGCTTTTTTTCTGCTCAGTGTGTACACTATTGACAAAGTGAAAGTAGACTTCCGAAATCATGTACTCATACCCCAATTTCCAAGCATCAATTCACAATTCAAACCCGACAATGCTGTCAAAATGTTCAAAATACATCAATTATGTCATTCAAATAAAAAATTAACATTAAAATAAGGAAAATGCATTTTTAAAGAAGAAGAAACGAGGATTATTTATAACTGCCATTATGTGACTTCCACAAGGAGGCACTTCCTTTTTCTAATGGTGTTACTGTGCCAAAACCAAAAATTATCTATCTCTAATGCTACATTGACTTTGAAACTGAGAATATATATTGTAAAGAAATGCATGTGATTAAATAAATGTAAAATTCTTATGCCACAGTTGAGTGACTGGCCAAAGTGGTGTTCTCGAATGAAAAAGATTGATCATGGAAAAAGAGTTTAAGTTCCAACTAATGTTGAAGATTATATTGGCATACAGCAAAATGAAATGGTTGCAAAACAAAAATAATATCCAATAATTCATTACACCAGTATTTTATTAATTTTCTATAAATGCATGTTTATAATAAAATAGAAGTACAAGTAAATGGTAAAGTTAACTTATAAAGAGATAAATAGAACAGATGATTGTAAATAGGAAAATGAAACATTTTCAGCAACAGCAAGATCGTTAAATATTACAGCCAGTAGTCAGATGCTGGTAAACATTTGTAAAAATTGACAACTGACAATAAAAGTACATGTTAAACAAATAATCAAACACATTCTTCAAATTGCCAAAGCTTATTATAGTTAAATTTATTAAATGCTAATCTGTCAGACAAGGTTCACAACTGACAAAATCTACAATTGTCAAAAAAAATTCACAGCTGTCAAACAGAATACATAACTGACAGATAAAGTTAATTGATATCTGTTAATCAAATGAGCTAAGTTTGACACTGTCAAATAAGGTCCAAGACTATCAGATCTGACAAAGTCGACAACTGTGAGACAGATAATACTGACAGCTGTCTGACAAAGTTCATTATTATTATTATTATACTATTGTCATCAGATGTATTATAAAACTAACGAACAAAACCCAGTAGCTGTCTGATAAAGACAGACAAATGGCAATGGTTGTAGCTGTTTAAATAAAGCCCACAAGATTCAAACTACTAAGCCAAAGATGCTTGACAATGTCCACAAATTTTAAACTAAGTCATAAATGTTTGACAAAATCCTCAAGGTTCAAACTTAGCTATGAATATCTGACAATGTCCGTAAGTTCAAAACTAAATCATAAATGTTTGACAAAATCTACAAGATTCAAACTAAGCCATAAATATTTGACAAAGTTCACAAGTTCAACCTAAGTCATAAAATGTTTGACACTGTCCATTAGTTTTACACTAAGTCATAAAGTCATAAATGTTTTACAAAGCTCACAAGTTTCAAACTTAGTCATAAATGTTTGACAAAGTTCACAAGTTTCAAACTAAGCCAAAAATGTTGGACAATGTTTATTAGTTTCAAACTTAGTCATAAGTGTCTGACAGAGTTAAATGTTCAAACTAAGCCAAAGATGTTTTACAAAGTAAACAAGTTGCAAACTACATTGTAAATCATAAGTGTTTGGCAGAGTTAAACATTCAAACTAAGTCATAAATGTTTGACAATGTTCATTAGTTCCAAACTTAGTTACACGGTTCACAAATGCCAGAAAAATCTCAAATAATTTTAAAGTCCACAGGTGTCAATTTGTTTGAATAATTAGCATAATTTTTATGTCATCAAGGGCTAACAGACAATCAGTTATCCTTACATTCCTTACCGGGACCCTAGAAGATTAATCAGTACTCGTGCACATCAATTTCGCAAGTAATTGATAAATTTCCCACTTGAATCAAAGGTGAGACAAATGACAATGAAACAAATGTCATACCCATATATAAACAATAATCACAGAGACTATGGCCTGGCAGGGTAGTTGTCAGAAAAAAAAATGTTATAATGAGCTACGTGAAAATGATTGCATATATTCGAAGTATAAAACAATATAGAGTAACATAAGAACAATAATATAACCCTTAAATGTTCCCATAATGTGACTGAAAGACATGCTACAATAAACGCTAATAAAAAAAGAAGAGACAGAATTTTTCAACCATCTTAATCTAAATTCCATACAAAACATTTTTTATCAAAACTTTTACTCATGTCGGCCTTGTCTCATTATTATAGAGTATTATATTCATACATCAAACAAATCTTTACATCTATAAATATATAGGAAATATTAATCTCCTCGTATTAACACCTGAAAATTTACATTTAGATAGAAATATTAAAAGTTAGAGAAAAAGCTAGTTGTTTCAACTTTCGAAAATAGCAGTAAAAACCCTTTGTAAAAACAAATTGCTATTTTCTTGGCTTTTTTCCCCCAATCATACCTATAAAATTTAATAATAATATATTCCCCCTATTTACATATGTGACTATCAATGTATGAAATAGGAAGGCTTTTATCCATTGAGAAGATTCAGTTATGCCAGCTTACAAAAATGAACAAAATTAAAAGTTTACATGCATACATTTTATTTTATTATCTACATCAGAAAATTCATCTCAATCACTAGGTGTCCCTTTCAAGCCAAAACAGATACAAACAAAATATTTTTATACAACAAATCCATTGTATAAATACCTTTGACTTAAAGTTAGAGAAGAAAATCACAAGGCCTTTAGTTAGATGAACAACTACCTGAAACTATGTCCAATATAAACATAGAATATTTCTCTGCACATGAAACAGAAAATAAGTGATACCTGCAGAAATCAATTCATTTAAATGGTATTCTAATTTCCTGAACTGAAGTTTCAATTGAGCTTATATAAACATCTTTGGAGTCTGCTTCCTGGGTAGAACCCGTACTGAGTGCTGTGTTTTGATAGGTCATCTGATCGAACTGGGGTTTGAACCCACAACCTCTAGTGTGAGCAGACATGTTATTCACTGCATAACCACATTGTATACAGTCAAACCTATGTTAGTGGTCACCTCTATTAAGCAGCCACTTGTCTTAAACAGCCACATTATCTATTCATCATTTTTTATGATTTTAGTTTTAATAGAACCTGTATTTAGCAACAAACTCCTTTGAAGGGTCATTATTGCTCTTTCTCTTGAGTGACTGCTTAAGACAGGTTTATATATAGTCAAACCTGTATTAAGCAGCCAGTCAAGGGAAGGAGCAAAAGTGACCTTTTAAGACAGGTTGTTGCTTAATACAGGTTAATTCATTATGAAAGCATAGAAATAGGAAATAGAAAATATGGTTGCTTAAGACAGGTGGCTGCTTAACAGAGGTGACCGCTCACACAGGTGTGACTTTACATTAAACCTTACAGTAGTGATTACAAGGTTCTTCATTTGCTGCAGGCAGATCCTGTAAAAAATGCATGTAGCAGAGAACTCAGGTTACATAATTCTATATAATTGTATGTTAACATACATATGATTATAATCAAATGTGTATACATATATGAAAATTAATCAGGTATACATTCAGATCACTATAAACAATTCACAGTTAAATGAATCATTTCTTATTGCATTTTTTTTTATATAGAACACAGAAGAATTATTTTTAATACATTAATATATGTACATACAAAATGATAATAACATACTGGTGACTAATTAAGGCAATTTACCAAACAATATATAGAACATCATAAAAAAAAACATGTATGGGTGTAAAAAATCACTTTTTAACTATTTTTATTGCAATTCCAAATTCATTAATCTACAAAAAAATAATTTCCAGCATTGAAAATGTTTTAAAATGCAACAAACATGGAGATACAACCATAAACTTAACAAGTGAATAACCAAAACTTCACAAAATATTTTTCAATTTTCAAAATTTCTATTTTTTTATTACAATGAAATTTGTTTGCTATATTTTTTAAAATATTGTTATAGGACTACCCATAAAATCATTACAATTACGGTATACCAGTAAATCTCAAACATCGGTCACTACATGTACCGGTATTCACATCCCATACAAAATATATATATATATACCGGTATACATGTAATCCTTGTTTTATACTGGTTTCGAATCTCAACTTTTAAGAAAGGTTGTCTTTATTTCCAAACCAAATCGTAACAGATGAAAGTTGACTAGGAGATAAGATATCATGAAAGAAATGTAAAATAAATATCTTACCTGAAAATAATATGCAACAAAAATATGACAAGCTTCAATGCGAGTTAATAATAAACCTAATATCAATAAAAAATGGATATCTCAATTTCACTTATCAAAGGGAGTATATTAGGAAAACAAAGCTATAAATGTCTTTAAAACATAATATTATTAATAGAATGGATAAAAAGCATCTCATTAGCATAAATAAAGAAAAGCCAAATGGTTTGGTATAGGAAATCCACCAAACATGATAAAATTGATATCTTAATTGGAGTGGTAAAACTTGAAACAAAATCCACATTCTAAAAACAGACATTATTTAAATACTGCTTGACAACCTTCATGCCGTCATACAGACTCAAAACAAAATGAAATCATGTGACTGCGGTAATACATCACGAAATATGTTGAAATTTTAGGCGGAAAATCTATTTTAGTCTAACCTAGGTGTGTAACCCAAGTTATGAAATCCCTTTTGATTGTATTCTTTTGGCATGTTAAAATATGTATCCTCTTGGCAATACAGGGTCAGTGAGTATTATTTTAAATAGATATGATATATTGGAAACGAGAGTTGTAAGAAGACAACAAAGCTTGCCCCTGGGTGTCTAAATCCAAAAAGGGCCATAACTGTGCCATAATGCAATCCAGAGTTATGGTTCTTGTCTGTGTGTGTTCCACTGATGATGGTGAACACACATGCAAAAGTTCATTCACATCCAATGAGTGGTTGCACAGAGATCTTAAACTTAAACGCAAAAGTTTAACCGGGGTGTTTCCAGATGCCTACGACGCCAACCTTGGACTTCGTCCCGGCGAGCTAAAAAATGGTTTTAGGCAATTTCAACATTTTGAAAAATCCCGATATATTTCCCTTTAATAGATTAAAAGCACATTTTTGGGTTTTCATCGATTGATTAAAACATTTGTCTAGTTTCATGTTCCTGAAGCCTGAAGGATTTCTCGAGTACATTAAACTAGACATGTTTTTATCATCTACTGTGCTTTAAATATTTACATTTACATGATATGTTCTATGTGTTTTCAATAAAACTATTACGTTATATTGCCATTTTCATATTAAAAAATCAGACTTTATACTGTATGCAATTAAACCGCAAAGTCAATGTCCTGATTGAAACAGTGATGTTGTCAACACACTGAATGAGTACACACATTTACATGGCAACTTAAGGCAAGTGAAACTCATGACACATGACAATGTACCAGCCAAACAAGATCAAGCAACCAATAAAATGCAAACTGGTCCTTTTCAGCTCTGTCCAGCTGCAAATCTTTTTCATTGAAAAATGAAACGCAGTTAATCCATATTAGTTCATTTAGACCAATTGCAGCAGAAATGTAATATTGCATGTTATTACATACTTGGACAAAAGACACATTTGAACAACTTTTAACAATCTCAGATTCAGTCACAGTGTAGCTGAAATTCAGTTCCCATTTCCCTATTAAAAATACCAGTAATGCTTTAAGTAAAAAATAACACTGGCTATGCATGAATATTACAAGAGGAGATAAAATACAGAACATGCTGCATTATGATTTAGCTGGACCCCAGCAGTTTCAAGACCATTTTCCAACTCTGGGTACCAGCAGATAAAATAAAAAAACATTAGGATTTATCTGGTTCCTCCTCTTCTTCAGCAGTTTCAAGTCCATTTTCCAATTCTGGGTACCAGGATTTGTTCTGTTCCTTGTGCAGAAACAACAAGACACGATCATCCTCAACCTGAAAATTATAGAAAAGCAGCAAAAATAAATTCTCAGGAATTCTATATAAAAAACAATGAATGTCTACAATGTATACTGAGAGGATAAAGAAATGCCGGGTCAATGTCCAATCATATTGACAAAATCATCAATGAAATAACGTTAAATATCTAAAATTTAATATCGCTTACAATACAATGTAGTTTGATACTGTGGCTCTATTTTACCTGGCAATTCTTCAGTATACATGCATGTTCTTTAATTGAGCGACTGGTAATATGACAAATAAGATCAAATCAGGTGACTGATTCTTAAAAATTGTCTTTTGGTGAAAATTGAAATTTTATCTGAACCACATTTTAGATTTTATTTGCACAAAAATGAACTTAAGTTTGTTTTCAATCTATCTGTTGAGTCTTGAATTCACTGTTGTAACAATGTAAAAACCAGTTTTAGAACAATAAAATTTGAATTTACATGCATATTACATTTACATCTCTTTGATATAGTTGTTACATTTCATGTCTATGACATCTACTCCATAACAATGTATAGATGTACTAAAGACCACAAGGTTGGTCTAGAGTAGAACATTTGCCTCACATGCGAAAGGTCGTGGGTTCAATCCCCAGCCTGATCATACCAAAGACTTGAAAAAATTGTACTAGATGCTTCCTCACTTGGCACATAGCATTTAGAGGATAGTTCTAGGTCTGGTTGACCCGGTGTCAGTATAGTAGTCAGTCTAAAGTAGACACTGTCGCCAAATGACTGGAAAATTGTTTAAAGTGATATTAAACACCATAAAACAACATAGATGTACTGTAGATATCTGGTTTCTGGTAAATCACGATGGTTTCTGAAGTTATGTTCAACTGAATCTATAAACCAGTATATATAAGCTGCCAATTATTTGTTATATTGTGCGATATGAAGCAATTATCATGTGTATGTAACCTATCAAATGGGAAAATATCTAAATATTCCTACTAGTTTATAAAAAAGCTGTTACTCATAAGGAAAAGGGTCTAGGAGTAAAACCTTGTCCAACTGAATATTTAGAAAAAAATATAGCCAGTCTGGGACTCAAACTGTATACCTAACTGTCAGATCAAGACAATGACTGGTCACAATTTGCTCACATTTTTCTGTACAGGCAGGTTACATAATATTGTGTCAGTTAGAGCATATTGGCAAGTATACAGCTGCATAAATATACTATTTTTTACTCATTACCTCCTAAAGTTGAAAGAATATTAAAAATACAAACTTCAAAATAACTCTTGGCGCAGTCTATCTCATGGGGCAGTTTCTTTATGTTTAACTGTAAGTTCTTCCCCTTCATTCCACCTTTTTCTCCGTTGATTGTCACACACAGAGACCTGAAGATAAATGTGGGTTTATAATAGTGCATTAGCTCGTCTACAGTTTAGTCATCTTTTGATAGATCAGGGTCCAACTTCTTTTAAGATTAAAATGAAATAACTCAGAAGATTCAATTAATATCAATGACTTAATTACATTGTTCATAATCTCTGATTAGTATTAAAACCCAAAAGAAATTGACCGCATGCTCTGGCTGAAACAAACAAGTATCAAAGGTTGTAAATGTGTCTGAAAGTCACTTTTTTTAAATACGGTAAAAATTTGAGGTTTTCAGTCGCAGTTTTAGATGAAAAAGTCTCCTTAATTAAATATTCTTGGGTCCATTTTGTTCTCTAACAATAATACACCAAATCTGAATGCCAAATATAATTCATAAGGAGTTGAAAATTGTACAAAAAAAAAAAAAAAATCCAATTTTATTTTCTGGTTCTCAGATCAAGATTAGATTGATGAATTCATCAATCTAATCTTGATCTGAGAACCAGAAAACAAACTCGGACTGAAAATTTTGTTTCTTTAAATTGGTTTTTTTTTTATATTATGAATTATACAACCAAACCCTTTCAACAGGGCCATTTTTGACAATGAGACATTTCAAAATAATCAATATAATACTCTTAAAATACTGCTTAATTTTCTGTCACACTATTAAACCACCAACACCTACTTCTGAGTACATCATGCAACTTCTGAATGCATCATGCAGGTGTTTCCAGTACAATACTTCTGCTAGTAATTCTCAAATCGTGCATATTATTCTATGCCTGTAATATATTCTCGCTTCATTTGTATAAAAGGTCACAGAAACTGTCTTTTATTCACTGATGTCAGCAAATTTGTTTGAATGTGATAAACTCCATTTTAGATTAATAAATATTTTATGCACAATATAAACATGGTAGTCATACATTTAATATACATACTAAGTAAAAAGTGAAAAGTATTCAGAAAACAGTTTCAATAGCTTTTATGTATCGGTTCCCTAACTTCATTTCTTTTTTATTGGTAGAGGAAGACCACTAAATGAATCTGTGTGGAACAACCATCCACAAGTTACTGGTAAACCTTCTCACATAAAGTTCTTGGACTGAGCCAGGCTCATACCCTGGAGTTTGTTTGAATTGGCTTAATTACTATTCTAAACATGCAACAGGTTATATATGGCATATCTAGCTTTATAAGTTATCTTGAAATGGTGCCCTAGATCCCTTGGACACTATTGCCAGAAAGATAACATACTTACTGATTTTCAAATTCAACATTCAATTTAGCATTTGATGGTTTCTTGACTGTTTTAGGCAGTAACCCTTTCCTAACGATCTCTCGGGTTGTACTGAGATTCTTAGCAGCAACAATTACTCTCACAAACCCATCTTTCTTCTTTTCGTCACAAGCTGAAAACAGGAAATAATGCAAATGTTAAAAGTTAAATTAAAGGTCATAATAGACAGTTAATTGTGAGCAGGATGATTAAAAAATTGAAAAAGTCCAGAGGGCAAACACAAAAGCTTACAGTACCATGAGCTAAAAACGAAAATCTGATTCTAGATGGTGCATTATAGAGGATTTTACATGAGTTCTAATTTATTATTGAATTTATCAAACGAGTTGAAAATACATATTATGCAAGGCTTTGCCGAGCATTTTACCATTTTTCCCAACATGTTTAAAAATTCAATTATCAATGAGCATGATTGTAAGATTCGTTATATCACATAACTCAGGACAAAGGTACATTTACCTTTTTTTTGTGGATCATCTACATAAAGAATGAGAAAAAATTGGGCATACCGATATTTGTTTCCGTCAGTTATCATAAGACGCAACGTCTCAAAACAACATCAATTAAATAAGACAAATTGACGTCATCGTCTATTGGGCCAAGTCGGAGAGTACTTCGACAATTTATGTACAAGAGCTGAGAAACAATGCATGAGTGATCACTTTTATATTAACCTAGTGTAATATCAGTTCTGATTCATCACTGATATTACACTAGGTTAATATAAAATATTATGTCATGGATTAATTACACTCCTACACCATAAACTTTGTGATAAATATATATTAATATATCCAATACCATCAAAAATGTGGTGTAGGTATTTCTAAGAAAAGAAAATGGAACACAACATTTCTTTTTTTAATATAAAAAAATGAGAGATAAAGCAAGTACAGAATGTTAATGTTTCAGGGGAGACAACTGCTACCAATTGTCAAAAACATTACGTCAACAGTTAGACAGGCTGTCACTATGCAATTTAAAATGAAAGGTAAAGCCAGTAACAGTATAACGGTCTGCTTTTGTCAAAACAATGTTTATAATTTTGAAAACGTGATCTTTTTAACTTTAACAAATTTGTTTTGGGCAGTTTCTTTATTTCTTATTAATGCAGACGTCAGTGTAACTTAATAATAACTAAAAAATGAGCTTAATATATATCTATAAATTTCATTTGGTGCAAGTAACAGGCAGCAAGACACACCGTAAGCTGGCTCGGAATATGTTACTGTCTCGGTATCAGCCATTTTGTTTACCGTTTACAGCACTTCCGGATATAGGTGATGCGCAAAAATAAAAATTATTAGATTTTTTTCTTAAACTGCTTCCAGCAATCATAAATTGATTATTTTATTGAAAGTCTCGTTTTCGGGGAAAGTTGCCATTTGAATCATTGTCGGACGAAGCGTACATATATATATTTTTTAACTGCTAAACTGTTCAAATGTGTAGTATGTTATTTTTTTTTTATCTCTAGACACCAATAAATGTCATATGTAAATAATATTTATGCATTTAACCAATACATAATATTTATGAATTATAATACGTCTCTGATTTAACTACATAATGTATTGTTGTTGTTTTTGTTCAGTGAGTCCAGTGTTACAGTATATCTTTTATATTGTATTATTTGGTTAAATAATGTACTTATTAAAGTATTTAAATTGCATTTATGATATGACGTTAAAAGTCATCAAGCTGGGCCCAAATTCACCAATATACCCGGTAATCTCAAACTCAGACTCAAGCATATTGATGAATTTAGCCCCAGGTCCCGTCCCTATTTGTACTGTTGTCACGACGTTACTGTAAATATAATCATATAAGTAATTAGAAATAAATAATTTGATAATAAGAAAAGAATGTGCAAAAGAAAAAACAAAGTTTTCATTGAAGATAAATGAAATAATATAATGTAATTGGCAATTTATTATTCAATATAAAACAAACATTGTAAAAAGTGTTTTCTGTGTCAGGTAACGGTACATAAAGGCAGTGGTATGGAAAAACAGTGGTACGCTTCGTCCTGCACCCTGTGGGATCCCCCGGGGAAGGCGCTCCCTATATCTTGGTTAGTACATATGTGCCACCGTTTTGACCCCTCTTTTTTGACATATGATGTAGAGTGTTGACATCTACTTCTTTTGCATAATGCGATGTAGAGCTTTGACGCTCTTTTCTGGACACATAATATAGACTTTTGACCCCTTGTTCAATCTTGGGTTCATTCTCAAACAAATATTTGGTCCAAAAGACATATGTTTCTTTTTATTCTTAATGAAATCCAGAAGTTTAGGCCAGTGTGCAGACAATGTTTTATTTAGATTAAATGTCGAGTTTTTATCCCTATAACTGGTTATAATTTAGAGTTTTGACTATCAAATTATAGGCAGCAATGTAGAGTTTGTGCCTATGTTTTGAAGTTTACATAAAGTTATGCTTTTTTTACTCAGCAAGGCGTCATGGTCTTCTTCTCCGTTACTTTATGATTATTATAGGAAGATAGGTAGCCTCGTTTCCGAGGGAGGTTTCGGGCATGTACATCACTGATTAACATAGAAGTTCAGTAATATATCTTACGTGCACTGGGCATGGCTTTCCCTATACACGGATCAACTGCTTTAAATCCCACCCGAAGGACTGCATGCTTTCACAGTACCTTGCCCGAATAAGGTTGACTGTGGGAGTGTGTTTGAAAAGAACCAGATGAAACACCACCGGAATTTGATCCGAGGACCTCTGGGTCTTGGAGCAAGCATGCTAACCATAAGACCATCACAACTCTTGTAAGAACCTGTTCCAAAATTATTTGTTAAATAAATAAATTTAAACTGTTGCTGTTTCTATCTCTTCTACCCAAAGAACAGAAGGGCCTACTAACCAATTGCCAGAGTGTGTGTGGCGCCAAACAAACTTGCCAGAACGAACAAGAAACAAGAATTATTGTCTTTGAATTATTAAAAAAATCCGCTGATTATTGCTTTGTAAACACTATAACACCAGCAGTTATTATCCCATTAAAACAGACCAAAATTGCTAGCAATGTTAACTTGATAAGTTAAATACGAGACTAATTATTTTCTATAAAATTGTTTACCACTTACAAGGACTTGTATCTATATCTTGTATCTTACCCTTTTGATATATTAATTCTGAGACAGACAGACAGACAGACAGACAGACAGACAGACAGACAGACAGACAGACAGACAGACAGACAGACAGACAGACAGACAGACAGACAGACAGACAGACAGACAGACAGACAGACAGACAGACAGACAGACAGACAGACAGACAGACAGACAGACAGACAGACAGACAGACAGACAGACAGACAGACAGACAGGCAGGCAGGCAGGCAGGCAGGCAGGCAGGCAGGCAGGCAGGCAGGCAGGCAGGCAGGCAAACAAACAAACATTTAAACCAACGATTCCTTCTCTCTTTACCCACGTACAAGTCCTTTATTGTTGCGAAATGCCTTACCTGCTGCTGTTACGGCAGAAACAATACAGATATTGAGGTCACGGTTAACCATACCCATGCCGGATGTACACTGATACTACGGAGGATCCGGGTATGTATATACTTTTAACGCTATTAACAGTAATTCTCTTTTTTTCTAACACTGTATAAATATCTTTTAAATTCACTCTAAATTTGCATGCGGCACATCGTACGCAGGACATAAATGGTCAAGCATGACCGAGTTCTGAAAACCTAAAGAAGAAGAACGCCATTGAGCCATACGTATGGGGCGCCGTTTTACTGTTTAACCTCAAAAAGTGATATCATATACATGTATTTGAATAAGTGATATCACCTTTTCCAAACGAATACGTGATATCACTTATTCGAATACGTGATATCACTTATTCGATTTATCAAGCAAGAAAAAAACAGACTGATCCCTGCTTAAATGATTCAGCAGTGAATACATGATGAAAACGATTCAGCGGATATAGATATATGTGGTCCAGCAGTGAATGTATCATTTAATATGGCTGATGCAGCCAAAGAGTGTAGTTAAGAATTTATATAAAAAAAAAATATTATTAAAATTTGTGGATCTACATTAAGCGTTACCTCTTGGCCTAAAAGTATTAATAGTTGACCTATATAGATTGTCAATAGGCCTAGCAACAAGCTCTTCGTCCTCAGACTCTGGAGCCGCAATTTCATTATCAATGGTAGCGAGGGCTGTGTTAATTATGCCTTGCATGTAACCGGTAGCCATCTTGTTTGATTGCAGGTGACTGAAGAGGCCCCTCAGCCACCAAAATAAATGGTCTTATAAAATGATTAAAAGATAAACCAATATATTCTACATTCACAATAATATACTTTATAACAGACTATTTTTTTACACAATATATTTGATATTTCCGTTTTATTCTCGTTATAGATCTACATCTATATTTCATTAAAATTTAATATATTAACATCCTTGTGAGAAATCATTGTCTATATTGATTTCGAATAAGTGATATATCACTTATTCATTTTGAATAGATGACATCACTTATTCGAATAGGTGACATCACTTTTTGAATAGGTGAAATCATTCATTCGTTTAGAAAATATGATATCACTTATTTGAATTGGTGATATCTCTTATTCGAATAAGTGATGCTACCTCGAATAAGTGATATCACCTATTCGAATAAGTGATATCACTTATTGAGGTTAAATAGTAAAACGGCACCCCATACATACCACGTGTCTCCCCAGTGTAGCAACGCTTATGACATTACAGCTGTTGAAAGCGCCGCTAAACGCCATACAACACCAACATCGTGAATATTTTCTTTTCTTTTTTTCTCAGTTTTATTTTTTATTTTAGTATATATAGCTAATGTTTGTATTTAGCTCTATATGTCATGCCGGCTCGAAATAAAATTGAATTAAAGACAGACATTATATTTACCATTACTTGAGATATTGGCACAGTTATTAGAGCACAATCACTTTAAAACTGTTTTATTTTATTTGAATAAATGTTTGGCGATATTTGCGCATACCCTGTATAAACGCATGTTTTTCTCAGGGCATATTTTACCATTACACCGCAAAATGGTCGCCAAATAAACGGAAGTTGCATGTGGTGAAGAAAATTAAAATACTTTTGTATTTTATTGTTAAAACTGTGGTAACATTATGACTTAAAATGCAAGTCTCTAATCCAAATAATGTTAAAATCTATAACCTGAGTGCTGGGAAATCTCTGCCGGAGGTAAGAACAGAAATATGAAGTGAAGGCCAAATTTATTATGTTGAAACAGTGGGTGGGGTAACTGTTTACATTCACTGTTTACATGCAACTTTTTTAGTTTCTTTTAGTATAGAGGAACAATTAAGTCTTGAATGGCTTTTTTAGGATTTGTTTCTTAAATATTGGTACCCAAGTAAATGCCCCTAGGGGAAATATGGTATGTATCCCTTGTATGTCTAATACTGCGATATACATATTACCGCAATGCCCATATATAACATTATCTTACACATGCACACTTAGAGTTCCTTACCTGGTGACAGTGTGACAATTGAAATGGATTGGTGCACTTAAAATACTGTACACAGCACAGAGCTCCAGATAATTTTTTAAGCTGATGAGTAATTATTCATCAGAATCATAGTAGATGAATATTCCTGAGTTTTTCAGAATAGAAATAGCTTTTAGAAGGATTATTCAGGTCAGTAACGGAACTTTATTATTGTTTATAATTCATGTTATCATTTACATGGTTGATGAAATTTTAGACTCGCAGTCATAGGTGTAAGTATTGATAAGTATTCAGAAGATGGTTACAACTTTAATAAGCTCTGTCACAACAGACTATTTCACTAAGTCTGAACAATTAAGATATTTAACGTTGTGAGAAAGCAACTTTTCACATGACAATGTATTAAACACAACACATTCTGATTAAACACTCTTTTAAGTTTTAATTAAAAGGCTTTCCCACAGGCCATTGAAGCACAGGAGCACCCAAATGCTTGAACATCACATTCATTTCAAAATACTTGAATAATATTTAAATTTGATGCATTAAAAATGATTGAAATTGTTTATTGCTTTATTTGTCTTTTATTTCGATTTTGTTGAGTGGCCTGTTTTCTTTGTGAAAATGTACTTATGCCACTACTCAACACCTTTGTTCTGTTTCAATGTGCTATGCAATACCTTTTGAAAATGTTTTATGGAGGACCTTCCAAGTTCATGCGCAAGAATATGGATTTATTTGATGACTGCTCATAACGCATATAGAAAGAAATTAGTAATAAAATAATAATTGTAAATTAACTAAATTGTTTTAATTCAAAAATAAAAAAGATAAATACCATTTATTTAAAATTTCTTATCTGTACAAGTTCTGCATGGACACTGATCGACACAGAGAAACTCTTGATTGACACCTCGAGTAATGGCGTATGTACATGTAGTGAGAAATCAAGATCCTCAGTAAACTGTGTGTAAATGTTTGCAATAAATTCTTCCGTGGGATGGAAAAATGACATGGTTGTACAAAAATCTATTTATATGTATATAACACATGGTAAAAAAGTACCATTTAATTTACTTTCTCTGTATATGGTATTGCAGTGGATCACTGATAGAAGAAAAAGAACTCTCCAGAAGCAAGATGTTGGTATGTATTAAAACTGAACATTTGTCCACTTTTTAGCTCTACTGGCAGAAGCTTATGTCATAGTATATTGATTTGTACACCATCCTTTATGTTTGTTTGTCTATAATTTTTTCTTTGAATCTTAACCAAACTTGCACAGCAATTAATGCCAATTATATAACAACAAGATAAGCACATTTAAAGCGAAACTGAAAGGATGATTTTCTTTGAAAGTTCAATACCTTGACCTTATATTATATTCTACATGTAGCTTTTCGTGGTGGACCTGCAGGTTTGTGGAAGCCATGATGCATAAATAAAACAAAACTTTTTTATGAAGACACATGTATTAGCTACCACATTTTTTAGCTCACTTGAGCCGACGACTCACAGGTGAGCTTTTGTGATCGCCTGGTGTCCGTCGTCCGTCGTTAACTATTAGCTTCTTCTCTGAAGCCACTGGGCCAATAACTTCACAGAAATGTTCCTTGGGTGACCCTCTACCAAGTTTGTTCAAGCCATCTTAATTCGTAAAAAAAAATGGCCGCCAGGGGCGGGACAAGTTTAATTAGTAAAAACTTAAAAAAAATCTTCTTGTCAGAAACTTCTTGCTCGATTTTAAAATAATTTCGCAGAAATGTTCCTTGGGTGACCCTTTACCAAGTTTGTTCAAGCTGTTGTGATTTGTTAAAAAACATGACCGCCACAGTGAGGTGCTAGTTTACTATATAGGCAGCTATTGTAAAAACTTCAAAAGACTTCTTGAATGTCAGAATCTACTGACCTGATTTCAATGTGATTTCACTGACATTTACCATGGGTGAACCTCTACCAAGTTTGTTCCAGCCATTGCGATTCATTGAAAAACATAATCGCCGGGAGAGGAGGCTGGTTTTCTTTATATGGATATATAATGAAAACTTTCTTTCGATATCTGATATCCGCACAAGGATACTATTGTTACCGCACAACTCTTCTACGCATCTGTTTCATCTTCAAAACAAATCAAAATTCTAACTACTCTACCATCTTGTTTTTCTGGAATTTTGAGTGTACATGTATTATATAATCTACTAAAGTTGGGTGTGTCAAGGTCACTCAGGTGAGGGATATAAGGCCATCTTAGCCCTCTTGTTTAACCATCCAGTTTTAGCCACAAATGGATTGGGGCTTGTAAGACAAAAAGCAACATGCATTTCATATTGGCCACCCAACCATAAATTTTACTGCTGTCCCTATTTTTTTTCCAGTTTCTAAAAAAAATATTTTTAGCTCATCAGAATGGTTTATAGATTAAAAACTAAGTTACAAGTTATTTGTGGCATTTAGAATACTTCCCCAAGCAGACATCATTTTGATATGACTGAAAAGTTGTTCAAAGTCTAGCTAAACACCATTCAATACAGTACAATGAATTTAATGTATCTATGCCAATAATATAACATTGTTTATGTTTCAAGAGGAACACCAATGATGCATACATTTTAGATAAACTACTTCTTGTTATAAAAAAAATGGAGACAAAAACATAAACAAGAAACACCACAAAATTCTTCAAATAGTTTAAACTGGAAGTGATTTTGGTAAAAAATTTGAATTGTTTGGGGATAAAAAAGCTAAAAAGTACTTCCACAAGACTCATTAGCTTTAGATTTAGGTTCTTTTGCATTAACTTTAAGACACTCTGTTTGTGAAAACAAAATAAGTTGTTGGGAAGATTGTTAAAAAGGTTCAGATTTTTTTGATGATACAATTATCAGATACAGGTAGAAAGTGTATTAGTAGATTGAGATATAAGTATATAAATATAATTATTAAATAAATAAACCTTTATCTTCAAATATTTCAAACTCAATTGCAGTCCAAAACTTGGTGAGTACAAAACTTATTGGGCATAGCAAAAAGTATATCTTGAGTGCACAATGAATTTAATTTTAGTGACTTTGTTATATTATACCATTAATCAGGTGCGTAGCTTCCTATAGGCACTGTAGGCACGTGCCAAAAGTGAAATAAAAAATCAGACCCATATGTTACTTCATTTTTCTTTATCAAAGTGAATAAACCTTAAAACATTACATTTATTTGGTAATAAAACAGTGAATCCATATTGCAGATCTCCAGCGACGTGTTGAGCTTATTCAGGATTTTGAGATGCCGACGGCCAGTAATTGTGTCCAGGTGTCCCCAGATGGACAGTATATATATGTGACAGGTACATTTAACATATAACTCTCCATGTACATATTGTTTTGATAGTTACATATATTTTTTTTAAAAAAAGTGCAACTAAGGACATGATAATAATATAAGACATTTAGATGAATACAAATTACAATTACATTTGAAAACAGACTGCTTTGATGATATGCACTTACAGATTAATTAGTGATTTTTTGTGGCCAAAATCAATATGGCTGATTTTATATATCAAACATGTTTTGAATGACATCTTTGAAACCACTGATTCAGTTTTAGCTCTACTGGCCAGATGGACTTATGCCATGGCAATTTATTTGTTTTCCATTCATCTATTGTCCATCCATTAACTTTTCTTGTAAACACTTCAACACTGTTAACGCTTCAGTTTTATCCAATCCTGACTAAGCTTTGTCAGGATGTTTATATCCATGAAAGCTCACAAGAGTTCTTGAACCGGCTACATAAGACCAGAATAAACAGAGTTATGGCCCTTGATTGTTGGAAAAATGCTGATATTTATTCCATAGACACTGAAGCACCTTCAGTATTGATGTGATCCTTATCAAACTTGGTTAACACTCAGATGAAACAACTATATTGGATCAGAATAGACAGAGTTATGGCCCTTGATTGATTAAAAAAGATGACTTTTGTCTTGTAAACACTTCTTGTTTTTTTTCTGATTTTGACCGAACTTAATCAGAATATTATTGCCAATGAAAGCTCAGATAGATTTTTGAATCAATAATCCAGGTTAGTGACCTTAAAGTTAAATATAATGTTATTATATTCAGGAACATACAAACCTCGTATGAGGTGTTATGATGTTCACCAGATGTCCATGAAGTTTGAGAGAGGTCTCGATTCAGATGTTGTCAAGTTTCATTTCCTCTCCGATGACTACACAAAGGTATGAAAGATAACAATCATTGTGGAGCAGTAAGTTTAATGCCATCATCAGAAATCACCATTTTTGTGTGTTCCTAATTAACAGAGTTTTTACTTGAGACAGTAATTTAAGTGCTGCCACACTGGGGTATCATGCCATAGACACATTGTATGATACCCCACTCAGTCATGTTAAACTGACACTGGGCCAACCAGACCTAGAACTCTAAATGCTCTAGTACCATTCTTCAAGTATTTGGTACGACCTGGCCGGGGATCGAACCCACAACCTTCCACATGTGAGGCAGACTCTACCACTAAACCACAGCTGCGGTATTTTAATGTTTATAACATTGTAAATGTTTATTTAGTTCCAGCTAATTAAGTACAGTTGTAAAGTTATGAAATGTACATAATATAATGATTTACCTGGGTTTGGCAAAGGCAAAATTCTATTTCTGTTTGCTGACATGACATCGGTAGAAATTATTGATATGTGAATATATTGAATGATGTGATATTTATCATAAAACCGTAGCTGTGACTTTTTACTCCAGATAAAGAAGTTATTCACTAATATAAAAGATGCTGGTATATTATATATATAAAAATGAGAGAATGCTATTTGGTTAGCCTCTTCAAAGCCATTTTCCTTTTATTTTATTGTTGAAGTGTCCTCCAAATGGTATAAGGTGCTGTCTGAACAGGCAGAAAAAGAAAAGAAACATAATTACATCAATAAAATAAAAAAAGATAGTTGACTATGTTTTTTGTTTACAGATAGCATTTCTACAGTGTGACAGATATATTGAGTTTCACTCCCAGTTTGGTAGATATTACAGGACCAGAATTCCCAAATATGGCCGTGACCTTGCCTACTACACAGCCAATTGTGATCTTTATATTGTGGGCGTCAGGTGGGTAACAGCATGTTATTAAGTATTAATAACAATAATAATTACCTTATTTGATTAAATAACTTGATGAGACTACATGTATGTCCAATCTTGACAGAGGGCCAGCCCACAATGGTTAGAAAAAGCATATACAGTCATTAAAGAACAGAAACCTTTTGTATATAGTAATGACTAAACCTCTCAAATTTCCTTAAGGTACATGGAGCGTGTTTCACCAACATTCATAAGTTTATGAACTTCTTAATGTAAAATTTAAAGTTACAATAAAAAGTCTGGAATTCATTAAGTGTTTCATTTTCATCATTTCATGAACTTTTGCTAGCCTTGTAAAAAGTATTCTTTTTAAAATATGGGAAAATACTATTCAAATGAAATGTTCCAAAGTGTCACAATTTGTTCATACAAACATCTTAAGACTTACGAAGGCTACCCAAACAGGTCCCTGATGATTTATCTGATAACAGTAAAGGTAAAGAGTACAGCATACTTTCCACTTATCTTATGACAATTTTGAAAATAGAGGCAGTATTGCAATTTTGCCCTTGTTCAGTGTTTTGTATAGGTTTTTCAAACAGTCTGTGTCCAAGAATATAGAACTTGATTTCATACTCAGCTAAAAAGTTCAATCTCATTAAAACAAAAAAGTAAATATCTGTATCTTTCTGCAGTTAATGTTTTCAATTTGAGCAGACTCAAGTGTTTATGCTATAATTTGTGTTTTTATTTGAATCCTTAAAATTTTGGTGTATGAAATTGAGTTGAACATGAAAAAGTTAATAAGCTTTGATCTGCTTTATTATCTATTAAGTAAAATGTACTACAGTTTTATTACATTTAAAAAACAAAACAAAAGAAGGCGGACACCTTTAAGTGTTTTCATCATATTAAGATATTATTTGAACTCTGTAAAATAAGATGTTATTGACAATTAAACTTGTCAATCTGAACTAATTAACAATTTTTCTTCCTGTGTTTCAGCCCAGAGATCTACAGAATCAATTTGGAACAAGGTAGATTTCTCAATCCCATACAGACCAATGCTCAGGAAGTCAACTGTTGTGAATTTAATGATGTACATCAGCTGTTTGTATGCGGAACATCAGAGGTATATAAAATAAAACAAGCGAATTTCATCATGTTTCAGCTTTCTTCATAACTTGCATTTCTTTTCCTTTAAAGAAAGTATACCACTTTTTTTCATAATCCTAGAATTAGCAAAAATTTATGTTATGGTTACTGTGTAAATGTCTTATATAGACATTATTTCAGATCTTATATGTGTTTCAGAGGTGGACAGATCTTGAAAAAGATGCTCGTCTTTACCCATTTGAATGATAAAAATATAAAATTTGATAAAAATCTCATAATTTTTTTTTTTAACAAAAGGTTAACCATCAGTCGAGCAGACCAGTGGAATTGTTCACTTATTTACTATTTAAAACTTTCTTAGGTTAATTAATAACATGCTTGGTGTTCTCTGTGGCTGAGTGGTCTAAACACTGTCTAATGACTGCTTCTCACTGTTGAGTTTGTGTGTTCAAACCCAACTTGTTTCAAAAACTTTATATGAGAAAGTTTGTTCTTTGCTATCCGAAGGATGGTGCTTCTTCTCAGATTAATTCTGAGTTCTTCTCCCACCAATAAAGACTGTGGCGTGGTCTAGTGGTAGAGCATCTGCCTCGCATGCAGAAGGTTATGGGTTCGATCCCCGGCCGGGTCATACCAAAGACTTTAAAAATGGTACTAGAAGCTCCCTCGCTTGACGCTCAGCATTAAAAGGAGAGTTCTAGGTCTGGTCGGCCTGGTGTCAGTATAATGTCACTGGGTGGGTCTCATACCATGTGTCTGCGGCATGATACTTCAGTGTGACAGCGCTAAGTATACTGTCTCAAGTAGACACCGTCGCGATATGACTGAAAAATTGTTGAAAGCGACGCTAAACACCATACAACCAACCAACCAACCAACCAACCAACCAACCCACCAATAAAACTTAATAAGCCATTTATAACCTGTCTTGTTGGAAATGGAGTTAAAACCATTAAAAATATGTATTTAAATATAAAATAATTACCTGAATTGAAATTATGATTTGAAATGATATGAGAAGGTATTACAGATTTTGTTTTCATTATTTGAAAAAAAAAATATAAAAAGAATCATCATGAAGTGGTAAATGGGTTTAATGAACCTTTGTTGTACAGAAAATATTTCTTTAGTATATCATTTTAACTTCAGGGCCATGTAGAATGTTTTGATCCTCGTGTGAGAACCAGAGTTGGTATATTAGACACAGCTCTCAGTAGCCACATAGAAGATTTGGAGTAAGTCCTCTCTCTCTCTCTCTCTCTCTCTATCTATCAGTCTTGATCAATCGATCAATACAGTATGTTGTGAACAATTCAATATCTTTCATAAAATCTGCATCAAATTTATTTAAATTATCAAATAACTAGACTTTTTGGTGGAATAAATGCAGTTCATTTATAAATCAGGTAGAGCTATTATCAGTTCTACAGCTCTGATTTTGTATTTCAATGTGTACACTTATACTAAGTGTACTTTAATAATCCATTTTGTGTTTTAACTTATTTTAAGTTGCATTTAGAAATAAAAGCAAACAATAAACTGTACAGCTTTAGTGACAAAATATAAAACTACATGTCAGTAATCATGTTTTGGGTAATGATTTCAATAATAATTTTATACAAAGATATTGGAATATTAAGTTCAAAAACTGTTTGTTTTATCAAATTGACAATGTCATAAATTGCAAACAATTATATTGTTATCTTTCAAAAACAACACATATCAAAGTTTCATATAAATGGAAAAGTAAAGCAAAAGCAAGATTGTTTTCTAATATTATTACCTGTAATTAAGTGGTTTATCATATCATACTGCATATCAGCCTACCTGTATCATGGTACGTATTGTTTCAGAAGTGTCCTGGCAATACACAGCCCAAATTGACATTATCTTTTAAGATTTAATCAGTTATCAGAGGTTTTCTTTTCATTATTTCTTGTTTCTTACTTTTTTCGTTGTACAGTTACCAGAAGAAATAAAATCCCAATTATTTTTAATTTCAGTATAAAAGGGCTACCATCCATCACTGCATTAAAATTTAGGAATGGACTACAAATGGGTGTGGGAACAAGCACGGGGCATGTAAGTAGATGAAAGCATATCTAACTTCAAGTGTCGTTAAACAATTAACCTAACGCGGGCTGTCAATCAAACAAGCTGATAATCCAATCAGCAATCAATATTTTTTCTTGCACCACCATTTTCCATAGACAAGCTGATGATCTCTAAGTTAACACTACATTGTATGCACTTGGACAAACAACACCACATGGCCAGTTGGTAGAGTGATGGTCACTGTCGTGTCTTGTCAGTTGTTATAAAAGGTATAACTAACTTGGCTTTGTATTAAATGATGTTTTCTATGATGACACAGTGAGGTCAATGTAAACTTCTTTAAAGTTATAAACAGGTTTATATTTAACATTATGAAAGGCAAGGTTTTATTGAGTATACACATCTGTACAAATCTGTATATTTTATGCAATATTAAGATATAATATTGTTATACCACCAACAGGTACTGCTGTATGACATGAGATCTGACAAACCATTGTTAGTAAAGGATCACCAGTATGATCTACCAATCAAGAAAATTCAGTTTCATGATGCCATGGATCTTGTGTTGTCTATAGATACAAAAATACTCAAGTTGTGGGACAGAAATACGGTAAATTTAACCTTCTACTTTGTAGGGTATGACAAGCTGCCATTGTAAGTATGTGTGGCTATTTTTCTCATGACAGTTATCCATTTGACTGTATCAGAAGATATAAGTCAAACCTGTCTGAAGCAGTCAGTCAAGGGGGGGAGGGGGGGGGGGGGGGGGGGGGGGGGGGGGGGGGGCTGCTCAGTAGAGGTGACCACTAACACAGGTTTGACTGTAATGGATGTTTTATAATGATTTGTTTAATCTTATATACAATTATGATCTATTGTGTATGTAAACAGTATATATTGTGAATGAGCTATCACTTCATGTATGTAAATTTGTCCACCCTGTCCAGATGTGTTGCATGTAATTCCATAGTATATAAGTCATGGTCGACACCAAATTTATTGGTTTGGCAGAGGCCTTGATATTGTATCTATGGTTTGCATTGTAGCTAGGCGCATTCGCCGTAGTCTGGTCTGTACATTTATGTCTTGGTTATTCACAAATAATTATCTCCATATATATATCATGCATTGTGAATGAGCATCTGAAAAGATCCCAAAAATCGTAAATTCCGTTGCTGTGAATTTAATTATCTCCCTATATGAAATTAAATATATATGAATTCACTGTATCTATATGATCCAACGGGTTTATAAATCTGTTCTTTATATAGCATGTGAGTAGTCATGAATCCTTAACTGGATCCTACTCATATAAAGCTATCACTTCATGTATGTAAATTTGTCCACCCTGTCCAGATGTGTTGCATGTAATTCCATAGTATATACGTCATGGTCGACACCAAATTTATTGGTTTGGCAGAGGCCTTGATATTGTATCTATGGTTTGCATTGTAGCTAGGCGCATTCGCCGTAGTCTGGTCTGTACATTTATGTCTTGGTTATTCACAAATAATTATCTCCATATATATAATTATATATTATTTTTATTTAGTTCTCCTGGTCATAGAAAATATACACTCTTTTACATATTTGATAGGGTCAAGAAGACATTTACATAAAAACTTTTTGTTGTATTCTCACAAATAAAAGATTCTTCTGATATTTATAGGATTCTTATTTCATCTGTGATTTAACTATTAGATTAAACAAGCTTACATAGTTGGCTGAACTAAAAAAAGTGTGATATAAAATACCCAATGTATCTAAATCCATAATTATCTCGGTCTGTAACACATCTGACTGTAAATCCAGGGGTCATGAGTTTGAATCCACAGTTATTGTGGTGATTGATCATATATCTCCCTGTTCTGAATGTGTGGGGAAGTAGTCTATGACTTTCTGAGATAGAGCAAGTTTAGTACATTGTAATTGCTAACAGCCTAGCGAATCCTAGGGAAGATGAATAAATGCACTGTTAATAAATAATCGCACATACATCCGTAGAGAAGTTATAATTTTACACTGCAAACATTCATTTTATATTTACATCTATTGCTTGTTGTTATTTCCAGGGTAAAGCTTTTACAGCAGTAGAGCCAGGTACCAACTTGAATGATATGTGTACTGTTCCTGGTTCCGGGCTTGTCTTCATGGCAAATGAAGCTCCAAAAGTCCTCTCATACTATATACCAGTAAGTGAAAACCTACAACCCATAAAACTGGGTACCAACTTCAATGATATGTGTTCCTGGTTCCAGACTTGTTTTCATGGCAAGTGAAGATAGAAAAATCTTCTTTTACTATAGTGTATATACTAGTAAGCCAAACTGTAAACCTGTAACTCAGCCCCATTTAGCTCAGTCGATGACATGTCTAACTATCAATCCAGGGCTGCATTCAGTTCAGTTAAACGTTGGTAACATAAGCTAACATATTTTTCTGCACATTCACTCAATCTCATATTAGCACAGCGATAATTTTAGGGAACCAGGCTTTAAACAGGTTTGCTATTTAATGGTGCTGAACACAGTCAAGGAAATGCAAGTAAGAATCCCCTCTCGGCCACAGTTTCAGTGGAGATTGATATACAACATTGCATCTCATCAGTCATCTCTGATCACTGGTTCAAGTTGGAAAGTTAATCAGTTACTTGCAGAGATCGGTGTGCTAAGCACTGGTTAACTCTCAGGGCACCTGGAAAAAGTTGTTGGGTTAACTGATCATCTGTTCGCCCTAGATGGCATAAAAATTAAAACAAACAAACCTGTAAGCTATATAACCGGTACAAGTCCATTTCTTTCATTAGTGTTTGATTGTCAGTCACCTCAGATGCAGAAATATGGGTATTTAAATCCTGGTCAGGTTATACATTAGACTTTTAAAGTCGATGCAAATTGTGTCTTTACTTGTATCGCAACACAATGGGGATAAGACTGATTGACCCAATTATTATGGTAGCAGTTTAAATATACAGTGTAAGGCATGCTTACAACAGTACAGTAGTTTATATAAATTGTTATTATTTAGAGTTACAAAAATTAGCTATGAAAGCTTTTAACTCAAGTGTACACAAGTAATTGATTTTATTTTACTTTCTCACAGTCACACAGGTACTTATTTAAAGATATACATCAAAATATAGTATGAGTAATATTTGGCTGAAAAATATTCCTCTCTCATCATATAATTCTCACATATTTTATTACTTTAAATATGTTAAATGTATTGTATTTTATCTTGATCAATATTTGTATACAAATACTTTGTCGGGAAGTGCCTTAATGAACGTTGCAAGAACTTGTAGCCCAACTTGAAGCTAATTTGTAATACATAAAGCAATAAAATATGTTTAAACCATTGTTCATGTAAATATAAATGTAATTGCTATTCTTCAGTCCCTGGGTACAGCCCCAAAATGGTGTTCCTTTCTGGATAACTTAACAGAAGAGTTGGAAGAGAGCAGTGCTGCAACAGGTAGACCTTCTTGACAAACAAAACACCAGATTTGTATTTATAATAAACAGGGGTGGTGGTGTGATGCATGTTGGTCAGTAAGCCAGAGGTTACTAGTTCAGTCCCAGGCTCCAACTGATGGTCTCTCATAAACAACATACAGTACTGGATTCAAGAGTGATTTATACAAGCTCTGAACTTTCTTCATAATCTGGCTATAGAAGAATAAAACAAATTAAATTGTTCATTGCATTTCATTCACAGTGTACTTGATTTAACTGAAAGCAGAGTGTGTTATATTTAATTTTTTTTTATTGGAGTTGTCAATTAGAATACAATTTGAAGTTTGTAGTGTATGACTAACACGGCAAACTTATTTATGTAACAAGAACCGCTGCCAACATGTACCAGTAACTTGTTGCACTATTTGGTTTATGGTTTAAACATATATATTTAACACCTCAAGGGTCCTCCATGGCCGAGTGGTCTAAGGTGCTGTCTCAAGATCACTTGCCTCTTACCACTAGGGTTGTAGGTTTGAGTCTCACTTGCTCCAAAAAACTGTATGTGAGAAAAGGTACCAGTTGGTCTACTGAGGTCTTCTTCCACCAGTAAAATAGGATATGCCATATATAAACCTCAAGTGTGTTGAAAATGGCGTTAAACTCCATTCATAAGAATTGCTCTACAGTTTAATGCTCCAAACGGTTGATAGATTGTTCATAACTTTTAAGTGTAATGAATTTTGGACTTGTTTTGTATTTCACTTTAAAAGAAGTAGATACCAGTACTTTTAATGCTGTCTTGTATTGCCAGTTTATGACGACTACAAATTTGTGACAAGGAAGGAGTTGGATGACTTCGGACTTACACATCTGATAGGTTCCAACCTTCTGCGAGCATACATGCATGGATTCTTTGTGGATATGAGACTTTATCACAAGGTAAAGTTCATAGACTTCTTGTCATTTGAACCTCCTACAGTTTGAAAGAAACTTTAAACACCTACATTCTAAATTAAAATAAGTAAAATAAACTATAATGAAACAACTGTAAAGGAAGTCTGTGATATTAAAACTAACATACTCGGTAATGCGGTCCACAGCAGCCATAGAGCTTGAACCTTGTAATAATGGGACTGCAGTGTATATAACAATCATTTTTATTCAATTGTGATAAAGTAATAACTCATGATATGCAGCAAATTAAATTGAAATACTTCTTATTAAATATATTTTAGTAAGTCCCATTCCCAAAAGTGGTAGCTTGCCTTTTGAATCAGTTGACAAGATCTTTATGTTAAGATAATAGTTGAAATAATTTTTGATACTTCTTCCAGGCCAAGTCTATAGCAGAACCATTTGCATATGAACAGTACAGGAAGAACAAGATCCGTGAGAAGATAGAGGAAGAAAGAGCAAACAGAGTGAGGTTAAAGGTAAGAAGATGAGTTAAATAGAGACAGACAATTTATATTGATATAGCAGGAATGGAGAGGTATTTGAAGTGTTAATGATATTCAGGGTAAGGAGATGGTCGACTGTGAAGGTCTATATATGCCGAGAACAGCAGAGAAGAGAGCGATTGTTAATACAGAAACATTTATGATTGTATAAATATAAATAGCTGTGGAGTGTGTGGTCCAGTGGCAGAACATTAGATACATGGTAATAGGGTCACGGGTTTGATCTTCTGCCAGGGTTATGTGTGGTGGTGCCCTTGAGCAAGACATTTTATCTGCATATGCAAAATGCTGGTTCTACCCAAGAAGACCATGATCATGGTCTGTCTTCCTGGTAAGTTGTTAGAACCCGTTTCACAATGGAGGTAAAATATTTAGGTCCAGGGCTATGTTCTGTTCGCTTAAATGTTTAATTTGTTTGCAAATGTTTTAAAACGGAAGTCAACTGAATGACTTGTTCGCTTTAAACATTTAGTAACATAGTAAACACCTCTAAGGGCTGTTTGCTTGTGTTTAATCATGTGACTTAAAAAGAAGTGAATGGACAGCACAGATGTAGTCCGATTTCTGTTTACTTTTCATTTGTTTGGTAATTGTTTGCGTTTATAAACAATAAACATTTGTAACCATGCTGAACGCAGCCCAGATTGTACAAATAAACAAACAGTTAACAGAAAAAAGCATACAGTGACACTTCCCTAACTTTCAAATAAAAAGCTGGAGTATATCGTATATATCAAGAAAACTGGTCCCAGTTGTGTGCATATTTCATAAACTTGAGTAATGATCCTTTGAACATATTTTCTGTAACAAAAATACCAAATAAGAATCAAGGACACCTGTGTTTTAAAATGTTCACATATTTTCTTGAGATACTTCACTGTATTTTAAATACATATATTGAAAAAATAAAAAATAATTGGTTGGAAAGAGTGTGAATAGTTAGAATTATTGTCACCTGTGTTTTAAAATGTTCACATATTTTCTTGAAGGTACTTCACTGTATTTTAAACACATATATTGAAAAAATAAAAAATAATTGGTTGGAAAGAGTGTGAATAATTGTAATTTTTGTCACCATGAACCTAAATTTCTCATTGTGAGGTTTTAATTCAGCAACTAATGCTTTTGATTTAATCAGAATTACTTTATGAGATTCAACTTTATGTCAGTTTATTGCACAAAATTTAATATGTTCAACATTTAGTATCTTTTTTGTTCCACAAGTTGTCAGTAAGGTATGTTTTGTTTCATAAGTTGGTTTAACCATTTGTTTTATATTTTACTGGGAACTATTTTACTGAAATTCATTTGAACAATTCATATATTCTGATGTCTTTATTTTCATAGAAATTACCAAGTGATGAACATTAGTTTGTTCCATGAGTGATTTTTGTTTTATAAGCTGATTTGACCATTTATTTTATATTTTATTGGGAACTATTTTCATTTGAAAATTCACATATTCTGATGTGTTTATTTTTACAGAAGTTGCCAAAGGTCAATAAAGAACTGGCGGAGAAACTACTGGATGCTGAA
This sequence comes from Panopea generosa, assembly GCA_029582155.1. NCBI lineage: Eukaryota > Metazoa > Mollusca > Bivalvia > Adapedonta > Hiatellidae > Panopea > Panopea generosa. Next base: position 48,379,035 of record CM055901.1, read on the forward strand.
GATAGTATTATGGCAAAGAAAACAGCCAATGTAATAAAATTTACCATAGCTATTTTATATATTGATGTGTTGGAACTTGACATAATGCAAATTTAGATGTCTATGTTTTTATGACAATAACAATGACTTACTGGTCATACTGGTCACTGATACCAAATGGCATGGTCATTCCTATTGTAAGACTGCTGCTGATAAGCAAACATGCTGAATACTATAGTGGTTGCTATTACCATAGTTACACAGGTGACCTCTTTATTACTGGTCACAGACACTGAATGTTATGGTCATCTTATTACCGGGCTGCTGCTGATAAGCAAACATGCTGAATACTATAGTGGTTGCTATTACTATAGTTACACAGGTGACTTCCACAGATGATTCTGGAGATTATGCTATTAGACCATCGGACAGGATTTTTTTGCAACCCTCTTCTCAGGGATGGATGCATTCACAAACTCAATGTGAAATTATTTTTATACCCCAGCAAATGAGTTTGAGAGGTTGATTGTGGAGTCAGTCGGTCGGCTGATCTGTCTGTCTGTCTGTCTGTTTGTCAGTCAGTTACATTTTTATACCCCAGCAAATGAGTTTAAGAGGTTGATTGTGGAGTCAATTGGTCGGCTGATGTGTCTGTCTGTCTGTCTGTTTGTCAGTCAGTTACTTTTGGAGCAACAATCTTAGCAGTTTTCAGGCAATTGTCTTGAAACTTTGTATATATGAGCAAAATCTAGTTTGTTTGCAGAACACAAATTTTGTGACACTGACCTAATTAAAGCCACATTCAGTCTAGTCTCATCATGCACATACAAGAAAGATTTTAAGTTTAGATTATAGCAAAAATAATATATACATGTATTTAATATGCAACAATTAAAGCATAATTTTTAAATTTTCTTTACAAATATACAGCGTGCTGGAATGACTCTACTGAAGGACGACAGATTCTCAGAAATGTTCCGTAACCCAGACTTCCAGATAAACACTGAGTCAGATGAATATAAGTTGCTGAACCCAGTTGTATCCAAATTGGACAAGGCAAAGAAAAAGAAAGAGAATCTCAGAAACCAGTTTCAGCAGGTTGGCGATGTAAGTTTATAGATGATCAGTTAGCCACTCACACTGCTCAGTTGTCATTGGTCAAAGTTTCTTTTATCAGTTTATCTTTAACAGTAAACACAACTTTGATCCAGCTTCACCAACATTAACGGCCTATATAAAGTAAATACTTAAAAAAAATATTTAAGTTATTAAGATAAGAGTATGTTGGGCACATTTAACCTAAATAGCATCTTGCTTCGTTTTTTTGAGGCACCAGATCATCTGGCGTCTCTTAAGAATCATACAAATGGATAAAATCATCTCATTTCATATGCACCGTCAAATTGCTCAAGAGAAAGTAGTTCTTGAATTTTAGCTCGCCGGGGTCATGACAAGAGCTCTCCTTGGACGTTGTCCCAGACGTTGTCCCAGCGAGCTAAAAATATGGGAGATTGCTTACCTTGAGAAACCCGATCTAGAAGCTAGCGCCTTCAAAAATCAGATCCTTTAAGTCGGCACATAGGTTACTGCAGTCCGGTTTATTAGGGATGTTTTAAGACTAAATAATTGATGTCTACTTTTATGAATTTTATATTTATTTGAAATACACAGATACGTAATGAAAATATTCTTCATTACAGAATCAAACATTAAATCAACAACTTATCAATTGTATTAACTTTGAAATATGAAAAGTTGTCCATTAAAAAAACTCCTTTTTTATACCATATTTTTATGGCAACAATATTCAAACAAACAAAAAATAGCGCCACTCAGGACCTTGAGTACTTTGATTTTTTTTTTTAACTTTTTCAAGTACCAGTACATAACAACTTAAAATTCTAAGTAAAGCTTTTACGTTCTCATATTTTCAGAATAACACCAATACAATTGTATATTGTAATACTATTAAAAGGAGTATATCTGACAGGAAAAAATGCTATAAATCTCTTAAAAAACAACAACAATTGAAATGGATAAAAAGCATCTCATTATCATTAATAAATAAAATTTGAATGGTTTGGTATTTCAAATCCAACAAACTATGACAAAATCGATATTTAAATTGAGTAGTTAACTTGAGACGAAATCGCCGTTTTAGACAGCACTTAAAAACTGCTGGATGACCTTCATGTTGTCATTCAGAATTTTTCTAAGATGAAACAATTTTTGTTACGTGTAAATGTGGTAAATGGATCAAATTAAAGTCTAAATGAAATCAAGTGACCAGTTTAATATGCCATGAAATATGTTGCAATTTTAAGTGGGCAATCAATTAAGTTTTTACATGTCTTTCTTCAGGATGGAGAAGATGTGGATATGAGTGAGAATGACAGCAGTTCAGATGACGAGCACACATGGACGAAGGAGGACAAATTGAAACGCAAGGAATACCTGCAGGAGCAGAAACTGATACAGAGGGCAGAGAGGAGACGAGAGAGAAAGGAGGAATCACTGAAACCAAAGTTTTATGAAATCAAGGAAGGTCAGGAGTATGGCAAAACAAGTGATGAGAGGAAAGAAAAGAAAGTGAAAAAGTGAGTCTTGTTGTTAATTAGACATTTAGTTTCACAATATCACTCTGGCTCCTTAAAGGAAGTCTGAACTTATATGTAGCAAATTATGATGTTTTACTGTTTTCATCAAAACCCAGGTTAAATGGTTACAATAATGTCTTTTTATCTCCATTGTACATCACATTTCTTTCTCATATACAAGTCCTGTTAATTAAAAAAATACTTTTTTTAGCAAACTGTAAATTGTTAAAACTTGTTAAATAAGGAAATATTTAAAAAAGTTTTCACATGACAGAAGAAATATTTTAGATGAGAAAAATATTAAATACATGTGGCATTGTTGGTAAATCAAGTTTCGAGATAAAACTTTAATAGATTTGTATGTTCATCGTCTTAACTTAGATAAATGGAAGAGCTTTATAGAAAATATTGAGCAGAAGAAGTGCCTTAAACAATTTGGTACTAGTAACAGTTGAGCATTATATTCTATCCCATTCACTGTCCACCCAAAATGAAAATAACATTGTCAAGTGATATAAATATTTCATTAGAAAAATATATAAAAGTACTATTAATAAGTTATGTGCATGTATCCTTTGTTTATATTTGATAGACAATCCGCAATACATTGATTTCTTTATTTGACAGGTTATCTCTGGCGGAGAGGCTTGAAGCAGCGGACCTGAAGGACAATGCTATCATTAGCGAGACTGGGGCTGTAGGAAATAAGGAGCTTAAGTTTTCTATACGGAAGGTAACTATTTGTATCTGTAGTTTATTTGGTACTATACAGTTTATGATATTAGGATGTTTATCAGTTGAACAGGTGTTTAAGTCAATGAAGAAAATGCAGAAGGGTATTATGTAACTAATGACACATCTTATTGGTAGCAGTTTAAAACAAAACCAAAATTGATTTCAAAAAGTCAATTCAGTGTTTAACTCGTTTCACACTTTGAGGTTAAATATATGAAAAAAAGTTTCAATATGTATATAGAAAGTGGTATACATGCTCGACCTAAATTTGTCATTCTTTGGAATTTGGTACATTGGTTGTGTGCAAGACTCAGGTCTGAAGCTCGTAGGTCAAGATCACACTTCAAGGTCAAACAAGAATGAATGAATAGGGTTTTACGGCGTACCAACACATTATAGGTTATTTGACGCCAACAGGAAGGAAGATTCCAGGTTCACTCTACATGTACAAAAACAATTAATCAACAGGGCTTCTAAAATTCCAAAATGTAAATCGGTCCAAGGTTTTTATTGCTGTAAGAATCACACTTTTTCCTTTTAAAACCACTCTACATTATGCCCTGCATGTATATATATATCCCAATACCCCACCCACCGCGCAATTTTATCAGTTCGTTTATTTTTCATGCTATCTGCGTTCAATTTGACTGAACGTTTCTAAATATGTATATTATTATTACCAACATCATTACAACCACTTTCAACTTTGTCACCTATTATATTCAGTGGCGTAGCTGACTGCAAGCCCACTATGTTCTAGGGGGATGTGGATTTTTTTTTATTTTTAGAATGCATTTGCTGCGTTCTGGGGGCATTTCCTGGGAATATAATGATGAAAAAAAAGGAAAAATAATGGGCAAGCCCGGGCGTTGTGGCGTTAAGGCATTTACTCCACTGATATTATTATCAATTCATTAAAAAAAACGTTCGCATCTAATGGAAGATATTTAAAATGGAATAAAATACTTATTGACGAAATCCTATTTTAAGTGAACACAAACAAACTGCACTGAATAAAACAACACGTTGGCTGTCGTCTCTTTGATGACTGTGACGTCACCGTGCGTCGACTAACATCAAAGGGATATTGCAAGGGTGAAACGTACATGAATTCCAAGTCCTTAAAAGTGACATGTTTATGTCGTTTCTTTTTGAAAATTGAAGCATGTTTTTGGATTGCAAAGTTAGTAAAATATGGCGTAAATATATCAAATTAATGAATAAGACATAAACTTTATAATAATTATTTAGTTCAAGTTACGTTGACGATGCCCAGATCTGTACTATGTGGACAACTATTTTTCCAAACGTTATGGCTAACGCAAACAATTCCGATCGGACATCAAAATAAAATCGGTCCAGATTTGATCACTTCCCTTAATTAATGTCATTAATATAATAATTAAAGCAATTGTTAAAAAAACTCAAACAAACAAGTAATACTGCACGTTTTTAATAGATATTTTAATGACGCAAGTAATTTTCGGTCTGAAAGTCCCAGCTTTGACCACTTGAAAAAAACCGACACGAGCAAACATGTTCACACATTATGGCAAGCGGAATATCAAAGAAATTACCGAACCGTTTTGATGAACCGATATGGGTTGCTGATCACACATTGAAAGCATGTTACGCAATGATAGACTCTTCAAAAAAAAATCCCCTATTATCCGTTATGGCTTAGTCAAAATGTACCTCCTTTCGCACAGCGGGTGATAAAACATCGAATGTTATTGCCGCAAGGCGTATTTCACAGCTCAGTAAAGCATGAGAAGGGTAATTTATACGACTGATAGAAAATATTTGGACCGATTTTTTATTAAATTTTGAAATGAAAACTGGTTTTGAACAGTAGAAATCGGTCCAAAAACCGAAAAACCGGTGATTTTAGAAGCCCTGTTAATCAACATACAGATTAAAACAAAAAATACACCAACAAATGAATATGCAGAATGAACCTAGAACCTTGATACCTGCAGAACTGCAGAGTTTCAGCAAATTCTATCGTTTTACTCAAATTGTTGCGACATGTATGAGCCACATCGGTCCTATTCTTGCCATCACTTATATGGCTCCCTGAAACCACACAGGGGTTGATAATTTAACCACAGTATTGACAAAAAATGATAAAATGAACATGACATCCATTCGGAGGATTCCTACCCCTCTGCAGAGATCGGCAGTGATTCTCTTCTTAGCCAGAACCACACGGGTGACTTGGAACAGTAATTATGCCAGTATGAAAAAGGCCATGTATGTACATGTATGGAGAAAGTTGTATTCATGTTTGATTTGTATCATTCATGGAGTATTCTGAAATAAACTGGTATAAGTGTGATATTGCCTTCAGACCATGTATCACTTTCATGGGCCAATGCCACCACCAGGCACATTTATCCCAGCTAATAACCTTCAGCATTGTCAGTTCTAGCTTGCCTGTAAACAGAGCAGTGTCATTTACAAGACCTGTGCTGAATGTACCAATCAAAGTCATCTCCATTCAATTCTTTAGAAAAAAATATTTGCAAGAGCCATTGTCAGGTAGTCATGAATGTGTGAGGTAATCACAATTGAGGTAGCCAAGAATCAAGCAATATGATAGCTTTGTAAAGTCAACTAACCTTAAGTTTTCAATATTCTGATACTTGGGATATTGCAAAATGTATAACCAAACAGGTTTCTCAAAGTAGGTGTGCTTGAGTTTTTGATGCTCAAGGTATTGGAGTTTCATTGAAATGATAGGGCCAGAACTGTTGAAGATATAAATGTATACATTCTTTTATTTACCGTTTCCTTCTTTCAACTTTCTCAGGATCCAAAAGAGGCAAGACGAGAGAATGAGATGAGAGAGCATCATGCAGAAAGGCGAAAAATCAGACGATCTGCTACTGACATTACCAAAGGCTTTAAAGAAAAGCCAAAATTCTGGATGGGCAAACGAGTGAAATGAGAGGTTAACTGAGAGAGAAATTAAGTAAATAAATAGCAGCTACTCGAAGTGAGATATCCTTATATGTTTGAAGGTTGTGCTGACAAACTTACATCTTAAAATGATGGCATAACTGGTAGATTAAGGGAACGCCATGTATGTAATTCTGAGGTAGAAATAATCCAACTTCACTGATGCTGCATGTTGTGTTAAGCTTGAACTAACGATGAAGTACAGGCCCTAATTGGCCTGACATGGTCTGTCAATCAAATAAGTTGATAATCCAATCAAGGATCGATAATGGTTGCTACACAACCATTTTTCTTACACAAGCTAACAATGTATATTACAATGTATTTACTTGGACAAACAATGCCTTGTGGTCAGAGCGATAGTCATTCTTGTGTCACCTCCATTGTTGATAGAGAAGAGTAGAGATACATGTATGTATTAACAATGCTGTGTGGCTAGAGCAATAGTCGTTCTCGTGTCAGCTCCATTGTTGATAAAGAAGAGTAGATATGGGATCTCATTGTCTCTTTTCATAAAGGTTTCCTGTTCGACTTAATTAATTTTAATTGATCACAAGAAAGACATTTAGCTCCTGTTGTTGCAAAAACCATAAATGCAGTCTTGATATGGAATGACTTGGGAGATTGGATAATCTCAACTGTCCAATTGGATGACCTTTGTACTCTTCCAGAAAGGTCTCAACTCCAAACTGTGTTATGTGGAAGAATCTTACAATGCTGTTTGTGCGCAAAGTTTTGTTTTACCACTCCGTACAGTGCAGAGTTAAAGCAAGGTATGGTAGCTGCGGTCTGTTTATTACACACAGTGCATCTTACAAGGTTCTAATTATTAGTCACATGCAACAACAGGTAACAAAGAAGAACTGTTTAAAACATGAAACAACCTTAAAAGGAAGTCTTTAGTTAAGCTGGTCTTGACGACATCCGGTGTAGTGGAATGAATTATTGGTAATGCGCTATGTAGGACATATTGATATACACTCTCCTGTTATTTGAGTGTCCACAAGGGAGGCACACGTTGTCTTGTAATTGAAATATGACCATTATAATACATGAAGAATTTAAAATAAATCCTTCATAACTTTGTTGATTAAAAGATTTTGATATGTTTATAAAGAAGCATGATTTATAGACTAAATGATAAGTGGAAATTAAAAACAAATAAAAACATTAAAAAATTACAAGAATTTTAATTCAATTTTTTATGTACCATTTTTAGTTTAATACATACAAAACCACATTGATACATATATAATAATATTGTCTGTAAGATTTACCTGGCACTCATTAATCTTCGTCAATAAGTTCAAGCATTGAAACACCTTCTTCAAGCAGCTATTTATGTGTGTGATACGCTGCTGATTTAATGTTTTGGTTTTGATGTATTGGCAGTAATATCATCATTGACATTTGTACACCAAATATTAATGGATATACACGAAATATACGAGTGCCAGGTAATCCTAACCCACAATATAATTATGCATTTTAGCCAGTAAAAAACCAGTTAAAACAGTTTTCTGTTTATTAGGTCACCCAAGACTTTGTCTCAATAGGGGACCTTTTGCGATTGCCTTTTGTCCGTCCTCATCCCTTGTGCGTTCCTAAACAATTGACGTTTTCGACTCCTCAAAAACCGTAAGCTCAATCATTATCATTGATTATTGGCGACTATGGGTCCTTTATAGAATAAGTTAATTGCGTGTCCCTTGGTCTCGCAGTTTGGCCCTGGGGGTGGGGGTGGGGCCTACTTTACTAAATCTATTTAAGAGAAATTGACATAAAACGTTAATTCTTATGACTGAATTATAGGAACAACTGGAAATTGTTAGCATATTTAAAGAGGGCTACGAGTTCATCAGGTGAATTTGATGCCCCTGGGTCTCGCGGTTTGACCCTTGGTGTGGGTAGACTACTTTACTTAATCTATACAAGAGAAAATTATGTGATTTTGTTGATGCAGATATGAAATAATATCTATTGCACTATAAATTTTAGCATTTAATTTGTAACAAACAAATATAACCGTAGTTATTTAATTGAAATTCAGAATAATAGGGTAATGGTGGGATGGGGGAGGGGGGTGGGGGGGAATAATCGGTAATAATAAATAATAAAAGGGATACACGATCAAGTGAATACAACAAATCAGACTTTTTTGTTTATTTTTTTAGTTTACGAAATGGATTATTCTGATATTTATTAGTTTAAAAACCATTCCATTAAGATTTTAAAATATTATGACTATAAAATGAAATTTTGTAAGTGAGTCTTCTTATTATATAAGAATTGTAACATTTGTTACATAGGCCGAATAGAAACAACAGTTGCTTTTAGCACATAGCTGCTAGCTCACTGTTCTATGTAACTGCCTAACATTAGCACACTGTTTAACGCAGCTGCCTAATCAGCACAGCTGCTGCTAGCACACTGTTCTATGTAGTTGCCTAATCAGCACAGCTGTTGGCACACTCTTCTATGTAGCTGTCTAATCAGCACAGCTGCTAACACACTTCTATGTAGCTGCCTAATCAGAACAGCTGCAAGCACATTGTTCTATGTAGCTGCCTAATCAGCACAGCTGCTAACACACTGTTCTATGTAGACACTGTTCTATGTAGCTGCCTAATCAGCACAGCTGCTAGCACACTCTTCTATGTAGCTGCCTAATCAGCACAGCCTCTAGCACACTGTTCTATGTAGCTGCCTTATTAGCACAGCTGCAAGCACATTGTTCTGCGTAGCTTCCTAATCAGCACAGCTGCTAGCACATTGTTCTATGTAGCTGTCTAATCAGCAAAGCTATCACATTGTTCTACATAGCTGCCTAACCAGCACAGCTATTAGCACATTGTTCTATGAAGCTGTCTAATCAGCACAGCTGCTAGCACAATGTTCTAGGTATTTGCCTAACCAGCACAGCTGGTAGCACACTGTTCTATGTAGCTGCAACCATCAACATAGCTGTTAGCTTTTCTATGTAGTAACCTAATCAGCACAGCTACTAGTACAGCTGCTCTAGGTAGATCCACAGCTGCTAGCACACTGCTCCCAATAGCTACCTTGTTAATATAATAGTTAGCACACTGTTCTATGTAACTGCCCAATTAAAACAACTGCTTCCACATTGCTCTCTGAAATTGCCTCATATGCACAGCTGCTTGCAGACTTCTATGTAGCTACCTTGTCAGTACATCTGCTATTATCATGTTGTATTTAACTGTATCATCAGCAGAGCTGCTACCACATTGCTCCCTCAAACTGCATCATCAGCACAGCTTTAGCAAATTCATTGTAGTAAAAACTTCTTGGTTTAGCTTATTGTTAAGTACAGCTGCTAGCAAACCTATTTCTACATCTGTTTAACTTTCTACATCTAGCAAACTTCTCCCTATAGCTAACTATTTAATATAGCTGCTAGCAAATGTCTCTCTGTAGCTGCTGCTAGCAAACCTTTCTGTAGCTGTTTGACACAAATAAAATTAGCACAAAAATGAATAAAATAATTCATTTGGATGCACCTAATGGTGTCATAGTGACCTTATAGTCCGGGTAACAAGGCAGTGCCAACAATATACAGTTTTTACCAGCATTACCCTGTGTTCCCAAGATCGTAGAATTATTAAAATTGTTCAAATTTCCTGACACAAAGTTACAATCATCATTGTTGATTAAGTAGAACTTCCTGTTAAATGTCACGACAGAGTTGCCAAACTGAAATTCTTCATGGTATGGTATATTTTCACTCTCACCTTGTGATATTGTCCTCAAGTTTGTTCTACTACATTTCAATTCACCAACATCAAATTCTCCATTTAAGAATGGAAACTCGTAAATATAATTGTTGAAAGTTGCTGGTATAACAGATACTTCTGTGTTGATGCAAGTCTTGAATGTAGACCATGTTGCAGTGTGGATATCGTAACAATACAGGACTGATTTGTACATGTAAATCTTGCCAGAACAATACATAACCCCTGGAGAATAACATGGCTCTATCATACTGGGAAGATCATGCCATTCATCTGAAATGTGCAAATAAATATTAAGCTTAGACCTTTTGTGAATCACTCTCACTTTCTGGGTTTCCATGTTACTTTTGACAGGTTAAAATTCAGATTTATCCTACAACCTCTCGCAACCGACATCCTATCCAGATTACCAAAGCTCTCTCCCCCTTTGCATATCCCAGTATAATTTTTCATGTGAAATGCAATTAACCCATTTTGAATGTTAATTTAAGGAAAGAAATAGTATACATTTTTAATTGGGGTTTAATGTCTCTTAACTTGTTTCTGAGTTTGGGTACATACATGAATTTAAACACCAGTAATCGTAGTATAAGCATCCTTTTACAAATAATTAACAAACGTAATTTGAGCAAACTGGACATGAAATGACAATCTTTGAGTTTAGAGATAAGTATAATGAGAAACCACATTAGATCACTTAGCAACAGAGGGTACATAGGACTTACCAATCCCAAATATACTAAATGCTGAGTGCTAAACAAGAATCAAATCTTCAACACATGGGAGGTGGATGCTCTCTATCACTAGACCAGCTCTGCATTTACAATGCAGCACTGACATGATACATAATTTATATTAATGAAAATAGACTACTAACAGTGTATGAGTGATGACAGAGCAATAGGAACACTTCATACCTTTTTCTATATTATATTCTTGGAATGATGTAAGGATTTCTCTGTAGCGACCAAATCCTCCAATCAAAAACAGACTGGACTCGGATGCACAGGCTCCATGGTGTCGCCGTGGTATTGGTAGACTAGTCACTATCTCCCAATTCAGGTTAAAACCATCCAACTTCCACATGTTAGTCTCGTACTTGGATCTTGTAAGACTTGGCTGACCACCAGTTAGATAGAGATCTTTTCCTGAATTGTGATCAAACAATCCATGTTAACCTACCATTTAGCTTGCCACTTTCATATTATTACAATATCAATTCTTTAAATGTGAACTGACTACTTTTCTGTACCTTGGAATATTATCAAAATAAACCACAAGAGGAAATAGTATTTACAGAATTTAAAATTCTTAAGTATAGATTTATCAATGAAAAGTTGAATAACCTTAATTAAATTAACCACTCTGTTTCTGTTTAAAAAAAAAGGTATATCATAAACAGCACTAAACAATCAGTGTAATAAAGACAAAATATGATGAAACCATTGCTAAACAATTATCCTACCTACTACTGTTGCAGCAAATCCCATTTTAAGGCCCACTTCTGGATAAACCTCACCGATACTCAAAAATGGCTGGAACATTTTCTGCTGTGCATCAAATTTATAAATGTCTTTACAAAACTCATCTTTATACTCCCCACTTACAGCACCTCCAATAGTCAAGAACATGCACGGCACTTCTCGATACTGAAACAGACAAAGAAGATCATAATATGTAATAGTGCCAGACATGTTTAGACAGTGGAGCATGTGGTAGTCCAGTGGTAGATCATCAAACTCATGATTGGAGGGCTGTGGGTTCGATCCTCCCGCACGGCTATGTGTTGTGTCCTTTAGCCAGATACTTTTTCCGCATAAGCTTAGTACCAGTTCTACCCAGGGAGACTACGAGTGAAGTAAAATAAATAAGTTTGAAAAAAAATGTATTTAAACTACATTGTATGACATTTTCTTGGTCAGATTAAATGCAGGAATTTATAGCAGGAAATGGGGTTTTTGACTCGTCACAATCTGTAAGCTCTCCTTATACAGATCTATCAAAAATGTTTCCTACCCAAGGGGGAATATATGCATATTTGTGTTTGCTTGTGGTAGGACAGTGGTATCCCTCCACCAATCAAATCTTTTTTAGTATCTTTTAATGGGGTTTAACACCATTTTCACATTTCATGTTATACAATTATAACATATCCAGATTTATTGGTGGAAGAAGACCTTAGAATGAATCTGAGTAGAACCCCTGTTCCTTCCGCAAGTAACTGTCAAACATTCTCACATAAATGTTTTTAGCGAGCTGGACTTAAACCTACGACCTTAGCGTTGACAGGTAAGTGATCTTGAGAAGATGCCTTAGACCACTCAACCACAGAGGACACTCATAACAATCAAATTCAATGTCATGTTATTATAACTATACCCTGGTATATGTTGAATTGCCATTAAATCCCATTACAAAAAGTTAACATTTTGTTTCGTGTTCAAACAAGACTGAATCAAAGCATTTGAAAATCAAAATTAAAGCAAAATTTCATTTGCTATCTTAAAAGTATACAAAAGAAAAATTAGATTTGTTTTTTAATCCTGTAATTGTACTGCAGATACAGCACAGTATGATAAAATAACTATGGATGTAATAAACAGAAAGACAAAAATACTTACAATTAATGTAATTATGCCTTTACAATATATTATGTCCTATTCTTGATAATCAATAGAGTAAACAAATCACTGTACATGTATATTCCAGTAGCCTTATGTGGAGCATGTGGTCCAGTGGTACAGCATCAGCCCCACGATTGGAGGGTCGTGGGTTCGATCCTCTTCCACAGCTATGTGTGGTGTCCTTGAGCAAGACACTTTGTCTGCAAATGTTTAGTACTGTTTCTACCCAGGAAAACTTTGAGTGTGGTTTGTAGAAGTTGTAATAACTTGTTTCACAATTGAAGTTAAACAAATAAGTTTAAACTAAAAAGTCTTAGATAATGATCAACAAAACACCACTGCAACCATGACTTACCTGATCATTACATAGTGTGATTTTCTCCTGCTGTTTATTCTCTTGTAACCAGTCCATAATGCCAACATCTGTGTCAGTCAAAAGCTTGTGTTTCAGAACCAGGTCCCATTCACACTCCAGCAGATCTTCTGGATGAAAACAGTTTTGAAGAACATCACCCAGTTTTTCACCTCTCTTGACCTTGACAAGTAATGAACTATTATAAATGTTTCTGAATATTTTGTTTATTATAGATTTTTTTACAGTTATATTTTGGTAGTTGCACTTAAAATTAGTGAAATAACATTTTCGCAGTTTTTAATTAAAATAAAATAGTAAAATAATAAATAAAACTGTTAATAAACAATAAAACTGGAAGTAGTTCACTACACAATAACTCTCTATATTTTCTATAATTCACTAGAGGAATGAAAACTGGAAGTAGTTCACTACACAATAACTGCCTATATTTTTTATAATTCACTAGAGGAATGAAAATTGGAAGAAGTTCACTTAATAAAATAACTTAAGTATGGTAAGTACATCAATTTTACTAAGTGCAAGGCCAAATAACTCAGCATCACAAGTCAGCATCACAAAATTTATTTCATGCACATCTACACTTGATGTTGAACATGCAAAAATGGAAGCAGTTCATTCCACAAGTTGCAAACAAACAGACCAACCAACTGACTGACCAACCGACTGATCAAAAAACAGGTAAACCAACCAACCGACTAACCAACCGACTGATCAACAAACAGCAGACCAACCAACCAACTGATTAATAAACAGGCAGACCAACCAACCAACTGACCAACCAACTGATCAACAAACAGGCAGACCAACCAACCAACTGATCAACAAACAGGCAGACCAACCAACCGACCAACCAACTGATCAACAAACAAGCAGACCAACCAACCAACTGACCAACCGACTGATCAACAAACAGCAGACCAACCAACCAACTGATCAACAAACAGGCAGACAAACCAACCGACCGACCAACCGACAGATCAACAAACAGACAGACCAACCAACCAACTGATCAACAAACAGGCAGACCAACCAACCAACTGACCAACCGACTGATCAACAAACAGGCAGACCAACCAACCAACTGATCAACAAACAGGTAGACCAACCAACCAACTGACCAACTGACTGATCAACAAACAGGCAGACCAACCAACCAACTGATCAACAAACAGGCAGACCAACCAACCGACTGATCAACAAACAGGCAGACCAACCAACTGACTGATCAACAAACAGACAGACAAACCAACCGACTGACCAACTGACTGATCAACAAACAGGCAGATTGACCAACCAACTGATCAACAAACAGGCAGACCAACTAACTGACTGATCAACAAACAAGCAGACCAACCAACCAACTGATCAACAAACAGGCAGACCAACCAACCAACTGATCAACAAACAGGCAGACCAACCAACCAACTGATCAACAAACAGGCAGACCAACCAACCAACTGATCAACAAACAGGCAGACCAACCAACCGACTGATCAACAAACAGAAAGACCAACCAACCGACTGATCAACAAACAGGCAGACCAACCAAGTCTTCTTTAAACCCCATCTCAAAATTCAAACAAGAAAAACTTATATATAAGGTTTAAGAAATAAAAATAACTCTAACCAAAGTTATAGAGACTAAACTGTAGAAACTGAGGTAACCTAAATATACATTGTATAACAAATTGATGATCATATTAATTAAGTGTTTTGAAATTTAGTCATTATAACATTAAATACATGTCCATATTTTGTTAAAAACAGAGAAAAAAAACATTAGTATTTTAACAGGAAAACAACAATGATGCTGCCAACACCAGGGTCATGACAAAACCTCTTAAATGCCCATCAGTATCAATCTGGAACCAGAGCTTAGCTGTAGTGCAGTTGATAGTGGTGACTGCTCACACTAGAGGTGGCAGATTTGACTCCACGCTTGACAAGATGAAGGCCCCTCAAAAACAATACTCAGGACTAGTCTACCGAGGAAATGAACTAGAGAGACAGGTTCACATAGCTATGAACTTACTTCACAATCAAGCTAAATAAATTAGAATGAAGGAAACCTGAAATGGCAGCTTTTACCTGATCATGATCAAGCCATGTCTGGATAGAGTTCAACACATTTACTTCACTTCCACAGTTCAGGTGCTTGTCAGAGAGGTAGCTTGTCAAGTCAGTTAATTCTAGTTCGACAAACTCTGAATGAATGACAACTCTGTTGAAGAAATAGAGGGAATGACGTTTAGCCTCACTGTACAGGTCATCCAGGACGTATGATTGAGCAACTTTGACGAGACCAAGGCAATTTGTATCATCCAGGGTTTTCTTTAGGTAAGACACACAGCTGTCTATGGCAGTTTTTATCTGAAGAATATTATGATAATGATTATATAATTTTATCAGTTTTAACTACTTTGGTCAAATAAATGACAGGATCTTTAGTACAAAGTTAACATGTATTTTTTGTTGCTAAAATGTTAAAGTTCCTTGTATTCACTATTTACTTCTCAAATTTGTGTTGAATGACTCTTCTCAGATGAAAACACACTACAACTTAGGTCTTCTTCAATCATTCACAATATCTGTAACTTCACAATACCTGTTACTCCACAATATGTGTAACTTCACACTATCTGTAACTTCACTATATCTGTAACTTCAGAACACCTGTAACTCCACAATACCTGTAACTTTGCAATATCTGTAAATTCACAAAACCTGTAACTTCACAACACCTGTAACTTCTCAATACATGTACATGTAACTTCGTAATACCTGTAACATCACAATACCTGTAACTTCACATTATCTAACTTCATTATACCTGTAACTTCACAATACCTGTAACTTCACAATATTTGCACAATACTTTTAACTTCACAATACCTGTAACTTCACAATATGTGGAACTTCACAATACCTGTAACTTCACAATATTTGCACAATACTTTTAACTTCACAATACCTGTAACTTCACAATATGTGGATCTTCACAATACCTGTAACTTCACAATATGTGTAACTTTACAATACCTGTAAATACACAATACCAGTAACATGTAGAAAGGATGTAAAACTTAAACCAAAAGCACAGGTACATAAATACAAAATTCCACAGTACTGGGGGGCAGTGGTTAGCATTTAGGGTGTTGGCCATTCATGCCAGAGGTTGCTGGTTCAACCCCAGGCTTGGCCATGATGGTCTCTCTTTATTACCACTCTGTATTGCTTCTACGCATGAAATGGACTTGAGAGTGGGATGATTTTTCAATCTATCTAAAATAAATCAGTACAACTCAAAGATCAGTTGAACATGAACTCCTGGTTTTATAACCACAAGCTCTGGTTTATTATTGATGTTTCTCCATAACAACCAACTATACAAGCTCATGTTTCAAAGACAAAGATGTAAAGAAATGAGAAGTCTTGGGTATAATTAGGAGCTTGTGTCACCTTTTTGCCTTCCTCATTTTACCTGTCCTTCTGTTTTATAGCAAAATTGTCCATGGATTTTGTCAGGGTATCTGCTAGAATTATATTGTATATATATGCAATCTTCTGTTAACAATAATATCTAATTGACATTGGCTAAATGAGGATCTTTTGATCAACTGTATGAAGGTTACTGTACATAATAAATGGTAGGATACATCGATACCATATTCTCAACACATGATAATACGGAATCTTATATAGTAAGAGATGCAGGCAGGGTTCGAAAAATTCCACATGTCCATTCACTATGAGGAGTAAACATTTGTCCAGGATGAGTAAGATTTAAGGAACTAACATAATTAGTATTTATTTAGCTTATAGATGTCACTAATATATTTTAGCTTGATTTTGATGAAAGCTCAGGGCTTATATGATTCACTCTCGAGACAGCTTC
This sequence comes from Panopea generosa, assembly GCA_029582155.1. Lineage (NCBI taxonomy): Eukaryota > Metazoa > Mollusca > Bivalvia > Adapedonta > Hiatellidae > Panopea > Panopea generosa. The sequence continues at coordinate 48,395,954 of CM055901.1, forward strand.
GATGTAAGAACCAGTACTGAGTGTTGTTTTACGAGAGGCATTGGGTTGAGCTGGGGATCGAACCCGTAACCTCTGGCGTGAGCTACCAACACTCTATCCATGACATTACTGCCCAGCTGAAAGTATTTGATATTTTATTTATTTGATTTCTAGTATTCAAAAAATAAATATTTGGAAAGAGAGGAGAAAGAGTAACTTTGATAACAAATTCAAACTCTGTAGGGTTACTTATACAGTAATTAAACATAACTGACTTGTAAAATACCATAGCAAGAAACGCATGTTAATATTTTTTTTTATCATTCTGTTAAAATTTTCAACAATTGGACCATCCTTAAAAAAAATTGTTTGCCATGCTCCTACCTACTCACTCAAAATTGCAGCTACCCAAACTTTTTCTTTCCTTTCAAAGCATTTGATTTTTCTTCATAATTTCTGTCCATTTTTCTTTAAATTCACTACTGTATGCAAAATCAAAATTTGGCAAAAAAATTGCTACCTACCTACCCACATGAAAAATACTGGGTCAGAGCACAGCAAACAAACAGTTTTTTGAGGATGGCCTTGATGACAAATGAAATTATTGATGTGACCAGTAAGATAGCAGTTGAAATATGCGCACCTGAAGTAATACAGCAACGTGAAGCAGTTCTAAAACATTTCCTGCAATTTTCAGTTCCCCATTGTTCATGCACTGCACTAGCGTGTTGACGATGTCATACTTTTGGTCATGTAGCGTCACCTTACCTGTCTGACATTCTACCATATTGCTGTCAAACATCGCACGAAAATAGTAACTTTCTGAGACCAGTACACATTTTGAACAAACGACAGTTTGTCCTTCTACAGATATCGTCACATCATCTCTCAAGTCTTTTTTGTCATCATCAATTCCAACATCAAGTCTTATGTCATCACCACAAGGAGTGCCTTTATCCATTTTGACTGATATTATCACTTTACTGCATGGCATGGCGGTTATCTTTTACATCTGAAATGTATATACACAGGTTTAATGTATACACACAGCCAGTTTAAAGGGAATATATCAGGATTTTTCAAAAATTTTAATTGGCTAAAAACATTAATTTCCAATATATCATCTGTATGTATATTCACTGATCCTGCATTGGCAAAAGGATATCTATTAAAACATGCCAAAATATTATATTGAAAAGGGATTTCCTAACTTGGGCTACGCGCCTAGGTTAGACTAAAATAGATTTTCCACTTGAAATTCCAACATATTTTGTGACGTATTAAATGAGTCACACGATTACACTTTGAATTCAATATGATCCGTTGTATCAATATGATACAGGTTTACATATACATGTTATACTATTTATTTCATTTTAGAAAGTGTCCGAATGACGATATAAAGGTAATTAAGTGCTGTCTATTTTTAGAATAGGGATTCCATTTCAAGTTTGGCACTTCAATTTAAATATCGATTATGTCACATTTTGGTGAATTTGACATACCTAACCAATTGGATTGTATTTATTAATGATGAGATGCTCTTTATCTATTTAATTCACACAGGGAGAGTTTAATGTTTACAAACAGGGAGAGTTTAATGTATACACACAGATACAGTTTAATGTATATACACAGACAGTTTAATGTATACACACAGATACAGTTTAATGTATGCACACAGGGAGAGTTTAATGTATAGACACAGAGACAGTTTAATGTATACACACACAGATAGTTTAATATATACACTCAGCCAGTGTAATGTTTACACACAGGGAGAGTTTATTGTATACACACAGAGACAGTTAAAGGTATATACACAGCCAGTTTAATGTTTACACACAGGGAGAGTTAAATGTATATACACAGCCACTTTAATGTATACACACAAAGACAGTTTAGTGTATACACACAGCCAGTTTAATGTATACACACTGGGAGAGTTTACTGTATACACACAGGGAGAGTTTAATGTATATACACAGCCAGTTTAATGTATACACACAGGAAGATTTTAATGTATACACACAGGGAGAGTTTAAGTATACACACAGAGACAGTTTAATGTATACACACAGAGACAGTTAATGTATACAGAGAGAGAGAGAGAGAGAGAGAGAGAGAGAGAGAGAGAGAGAGAGAGAGAGAGAGAGAGAGAGAGAGAGAGAGAGAGGGGAGAGAGAGAGAGAGAGAGAGAGGCAGTTTAATGTATACACATAGAGGCAGTTGAATGTATACACATATTGACATAGAGAGAGTTTAATGTATATACAATGTAATTTATGCATGAAAGATCCAGCACAAAGTTGATGAAGACGATGTATTATTTTAATATATTATATAATGTGCTTTAAGGGAATATATCGGGGTTTTGCCAATATTAATCACAAACTTTGATACTATTTGATATTAACTTAACACACTTAATCAAAAAAATGCATAATATTATGTAGCATGTATCATTGTAAATCAAAACATTTTGTTATTATACTGTGGATGTATATACTGTGGATGAATACTTGACTTACAAGATAAAAATATTAAATCTGTGCTAGCTAACTGGTCGCATATTTTATTAACAATGCATGTTAATGCATGTTATTTTACCCATATTTTATGTTAACATACTTGGTGTATCTTTTATCTAAGGCATATCAATCATGAATAAATATGGATATTTAGTTTACAAATATAGTAGCAATCTAATTCAAATTAATATTGTCTCAGTCTTACAAGGTGCGGTAAATATGCCACACTGGTGAAATTGCCAGGTTTTTAAAGAAAATAGATGTCCTCTGTATCGAACAAAATAAACAATTATTTGTTTTTGATTTTGTTATTATTTCCATTTTTATAGATCCAGCATATCTTAAACTTTGTAAGAATTGATTAAAATCATGGCTATTCACAAAGAATATACATTAAATAACCATTCAAACTCAGCCGGAATTAATAAAAAAAAAAATCTCTTCTTTCTGTTTACTCACCGACGATTGTTTACAAATCCATCTACCAAACACTCGTTTTCTATATGATCTGCTGAGACAAATGTGTTTCCTTTAAGTCATAAATCAACTTCAATTTTAAAGATTATCTTTCAGTTGTAATCATTTAATTATATAATCAATTAACACCTACTCTCCCGAGGCATACTGTTGAGGACACATGTTTTGTTTTGCAAATTACCAGGTGTGGTCATACGGTTCCCCAAAACCAATAAATGTAAACCAGTTAAAGGCGGACGTTATTGTAAAACTCGGAAAATAGCGGTCAATTTCTCACTTCTTCTGAAATATGGTTTTACCGTGAGATTTTGATCACGACCCTTGAGACCGTGAATTGGAAAAAAAACTGTGAGTTTGTGTCTCACACCGTGAGGTATCACATGTATGCTACAGCCGGAAAAGTGGCCGGATCAGCCAGAATCTGGCCGGATTTTAGTAGTACCCAATTTAAATAGTGAAAATGATTTCCAAACTTTGCTGCTAAAGTGACACCAGTGACACCCATCCAAGTACAAACCCCATACTTCATTGCTTAACTTCCAATACAGTTGGTGCACTTCAACCATATTGCATTAAAAGCTAACTTAACAGTGAGACTGTTGTATGTGACCAATGTACATTCATTACACTACTTTATGATTATCTTGGCAAGATCAGTGTCTATACGTTACTGGTGGGATGTGATTATTTAGGCCAGTTTATTGTTTTCTGATGTCTTTGGTTGACATGGTATGCTTTGCCCATTATTTAAGTGACACCTATTCAGTACTCCAGATAAGCTTTTCTCCAAAAGAGTATTTTACTCCTTGAACTTGTAGGCAATGCTTATTTGCCAAATGTTAAGGGTAAAAATGAACATTTTAATTAAATTGTTATTTAAAATAAACCAATTAACACGGAATTGTATAATGGACATTTTACCGTTACTTTAAAATGGGCTGTAATGGAGCACTGCCTATCTCAAATTAACATGACACTACAGTATAGTATCCGATAAACACGTGTTACCCGAATTGGTATACAGTACAGTGCACTGGGAGAATCGTGCAGCCTTCTCGACAAAACTTACCTTTATAACATGACAACCACGGCCATTCATTTGGCAATACAATTTTTCTATCAAATTATACTGCACTAGATCTACAGAATAATTATTTATAAATAAAATGGAACTGTCTGAAATAATTGAAATAATTGAAAACAATGAACTAATCAGTGTTTCAAAAACGCTTGTGTGCGGTGCGCAAGTAAAATTCTCTTCTAACAAATCTTACCCTTGCACGATTTTCTGGAGTTTCGAGCGAGCAAGCAAGAAAGTCCGAAAGGTAAATCACCATAGCTTCGGTTAATCATCAAATTTTGTATTTAATATAAACCCGAATTTGTATTTCCATAATAATAGTGGCCGTTTGATAAAGCAGACAATGTATATGAGAGTATTCATTCTATAACTAAAATTGAAAAAATGTGTACAAAGATGTAAGCTCACTCTTGCTTGAATCAAACAAATGGTAATTGTTACATATTAATTGAAAATCTGATTAATGTATTAGTTGTCAAAAAATGCATTTAAATTGAAGGTAATAGAACAATATCAAATTGTGGCCATTTTTTAACCAGTCGTATTAGCAGATTACCAGATAACAGGCGTAACGTGAACGTTTTCAAAGTTAACGTAGGGAGAGTGTGGAAGGCTTCTCCCCTCCCGCCAGTGGGGGTATGAGGCCCTCTCCAGAGAAACTTTTAGGAATCAAAGTTAAAATGGTGGCTTCTGGTTGTCTTTGAAAAACTTTATTTTTAATTTTTTATTCAATGTTTTATCGACAAAATACCAGCTCACAGACTCAAAGTTGGATAGAAAAAAATAAATTGGTTCATAATTTTAATGGAAAGCATTTTCGAGATTCTTTTAGCATGTAAACCTTGAATATTAATGCCAGTCTCCGTTCCTTTCTCCTGGGAAATTCGTCATTCATGTTTTGTAGGGTTTACTCCAACAAGTGTACATAACATACGTAAAAATAAACTTCTTTAATTTAATCAGCAATTTATTAGTTTTAGCTCATCTTTTTGAAAAAAATGAAATGCTATTGTCATGACCCTGGCATCGTTGGCATCGTCGCCTGCTGGTTAAAGTTTTATGTTTAACTCAGCTTTTCTGCTTCTGAACAAACAATTCATGTTACTGTGGCTAAACTTCATAAACACATTCATATCATGTTATCAAACAAAGTATATAGATAACTTACCTAAATTTACATATTTTGGGTTTTAAAACCTTAGGTTAAAGATTTTTGTTTAGCTCAGGTTTGGTTAAAAGTTTTATGTTTAGGTTGGCTTTTTCTCTGTTTCTGAACAAACTACTCATGTTTTGAAGACTAAACTTCATAAGCACATTTATATTATGTTGTAGAAACAATGTCTATAGCAGAAATATACATAATATATATATAAATTTCCATACTTTGGGTTTTAAAACCTTAGGTTAAATTTTTTTGTTTAGCTCAGGTTGTTTTTATTTTTTTTTTATTAAATCAATTTTATTTTTCAGTAATACTATTAATTCTGTAAGCTGATCACAATCACATAAAAAATGTTAACATCACTGACCTTGACATATTTATTGGACTTGTTTAATACTAACATTATCCAGTTTACAGGACTTTCCTGCCCAAGCCCAACCAAGACCCCCACCCTGCTGCCCATTTTTTTTTTTTTCATTTTGTTTTGTAATAAATCAAATACTCTGCCCAATTTCAACTTTGTTACCAACCCAAAGACCCTCATCCCTACCCACATCCCCTCCCTTCCACATCCCACCTTCCCCCATCCCTGCCCATTCTGTCCTGTATTGGACTTTGTTAGTAATTGCTACAACTGATCAGCATAACATGACGACATGTCTTGAGTAAACCCACACCTGTACCTCAAAGGTCAAGACCACATTTTGAGTTTGTTTGACAGCACTATGAATCTGTGTGAGATTTTGTGTCTGGCTTGTAACTTTGTCATGCATAAATAGAATTTGTTAATACTTGCTACAAATGATCAACATGGCATGATGACGTGCCCATTTTTTTTTTTCTAATTTTGTTTTGTATATAATCAAATACTTGTCCCATTTCAACTTTGTTACCAACCCAAAGACCCTCACCACCCCCCATCCCCGCCCATTTTTTAAATTTTTTTTTTAAATCAATTTTATTTTACAGTAATACTATTAATTCTGTAAGCTGATCACCATCAACTAAAAAAAACGCATAAAATGTTTACTTCCCGCTACATTTCAAAATTTGATAATGACCTCTATTGTCAATCCACCGTACCCAGATATACTGACAGCACTAGCATCAGTGAAAATGTATAACTTAAGTCACTGACATCAAAATGGGACATAACCCATCAGTATACCTTTCCAAGCAGGTATAGAAAATACTAACAGTTCTCCAAAATACATACTCAAAGATTAATTATTATGCAGTATCTAGGCTCCCCAGGCTGAGACATTACGGCTTTTACGACACCAGTGTCCCCTCAGTGCTATGCAGCAGTTTTACCTCAAGCCAAAATTATCAAGATTATATCGGTACTTCATATTGATTAATAACCACATTCTAATAATTGCACCAAATAACAGCTTTGTCTCATATATTATAATAACCTGTTTCTCTACAGAACAGGACTTCTACCTGGGCTCCGCAGAGATGGAAATCAAAGCCCCTGTTATGTTCCAGCCTCAGGTGTGGAAACAGTTACAATTGACTAAGGCATTAATTTGTTGCTTCTTAAAAAGGTCAGAGAGTCAGTCTGTAATCTTCTCTTCCTGTTGGCATCACACCCTTTTTGATTTGTTATGATGTAAACTATATATGTAAAAGAGAATTCTTAACATGATGAGAATTTTTTAATAGTCAAAAATAATTAATTTGGATGAGTATTGTTAAAGATTATTGTAATATTGTACCATATTTTTCTTTTAAACAGCTAGTTTGTGCTACAGGGAGTAATGTGAGGATGGCAGAAGATAGCTATAAAGAAGGAGGTAAACATGTATTAGATTTACTCCATAGTTTAAACTGATCGTCTGATAGCCCTCGATGGCATAAAAATGATGCTAGATATTCAATCTCTCAGTTAGCAAGAAAAGGGGAGAAAAATACAAGGAAAAGTCATTTATCAACCAAAGCATTGACTCCAACTGCAACCTCCATTGTACTCAGACATTAAAACCTTCTATATGGCAAGTCTAAATGCATATAGCAGCGAAATTGTTAAAAACATTAAGCTATATTATTTATTCACATACAGCTCAGCCTTTTTGTAAATGTCACAGTTGTAACAAGAGCCAATATATATTTGTTTGTAATGATGACAGATGGAATGTTGTATATAACTCTTTCATCAATGCTGGAGGTTGGGGAATATATTGATTACATACTAAAAGCACCCGGCCCATTGGACCTATAAGTCACCTAAACTATTAGGTATAAACTGTACATGAGATATTTAAATTATAACATGTTGGTAAATGGCTGTTCAATCAACTTACATTAGCTCAGACACATGTAATATAAAACGCTGATCATTTTCATAGTAGGTTATTGAAATTCATTAAATTACTGATGGTTTATTTTTAAAATAGTACTGAATAGTGGAAAGATCAATCTATATAGTATTTAATGGCAATAATAGTATAATTGTGAAATTAACGGTAAACAGTTTATACATAATGGTACGCCTACGGAGATAAGCTTTTACAATAAATTTTACAGTTTTTCTTGGGTTTTTTTTTTTTTGTATATAACTATTTGTAATATATATTATATGCACATGTCACTATAATAAAATATTTACTTACTTACTTTACTTTACTTTACTTTACTTTACTCTTTACTCTTTACTCTTTACTCTTTACTCTTTACTCTACTCTTTACTCTACTCTTTACTTTACTTTACTCTACTTTACTCTACTTTACTTTACTCTACTCTACTTTACTCTACTTTACTTTACTCTTTACTTTACTCTACTTTACTTTACTCTTTACTTTACTCTTTACTTAACTTTTTACTCTTTACTTTACTATTTACTTTACTTTACTCTACTCTACTCTACTCTACTCTACTCTACTCTACTCTACTCTACTCTACTCTACTCTACTCTACTCTACTCTACTCTACTCTACTCTACTCTTTACTCTTTACTCTACTCTACTCTACTCTTTACTCTACTCTACTCTTTACTCTACTCTACTCTTTACTCTACTCTACTCTTTACTCTACTCTACTCTTTACTCTACTCTTTACTCTACTCTTTACTCTACTCTTTACTCTACTCTTTACTCTACTTTGCTCTTTACTGTACTTTGCTCTTTACTTTACTTTGCTCTTTACTTTACTTTGCTCTTTTCTTTGCTTTGCTCTTTTCTTTGCTCTTTACTCTTTGCTCTTTACTCTTTGCTCTTTGCTCTTTACTCTTTGCTCTTTACTCTTTGCTCTTTACTCTTTGCTCTTTGCTCTTTGCTCTTTGCTCTTTGCTCTTTACTCTTTACTCTTTACTTTGCTCTTTACTCTTTACTTTGCTCTTTACTCTTTACTTTGCTCTTTACTCTTTACTCTTTACTTTGCTCTTTACTTTACTCTTTACTTTACTCTTTACTTTATCCTTTACTTTACACTTTACTCTTTACTTTACGTTTCTTTACTCTTTACTCTTTACTTTACTCTTTACTCTACTCTTTACTTTACTCTTTACTTTACTTTACTAAAGGAATAATATTAAACTTCAAATGCAGTTGTACTTATTGCACAGTTTATTGGTGATAAGAGAGGTTTTAATTTATGCACAGGTTATTGGTGATAAGAGAGGTTCTAATTAATGCACAGGTTATTGGTGATAAGAGAGGTTTTAATTAATGTACAAGTTATCAGTGAAAGAGATGTTCTAATTAATGCACAGGTTATTGGTGATAAGAGAGGTTCTAATTAATGCAAAGGTTATCAGGGCCTACTCTGGCTGAAAAAATCTTGTTGCCAACACATTCCCCAAATCAGAAAAGTTAGAGCCAAATTTAAGATTTTGGAGCCAACTTGGCTTCATTGACTCTTAAGTTTTAATCTGTATTTCTCTTTTAGATTAAGGTGGATTTTTTGTCTGCTCAGTACTACCCATCTTTATATAATATATTACATTTGAAAATGTAGATTTCTAAAGAAGAATGTTACTATAAAAAATATATAAATATATCTTTGATTGTATTCTTAACAATATTATTGAAAAAAACCCAACTATATTTCTAAAATTTTATTGATTAATATATTTTCTTTTGTGTCATTTAAAGTTATTATTGATTTAAAAAACACTTTCACATTAAATTTTAAGAAAACCCTTAAATGTCCCGTTATTGCAAGAATCATTAACGGAGCCGTACTACAAAAAGAAAGGTGCCGACTTTTAGTGCAATCCAACATCCTTGCAATTTGATGAAACAAACAAAGAAGGAAATGGATTTTTGTACTCAAATAAACCATTTAAAGTGTGTTTTTTCATTCATTATTTCTTTAATGTTTTCTCTTGTTTCCTAAATATTTGTTATTATTTACTTTTGTGAAATGTCTGTGATATTATCTTGAACACATTTTCAGTCTTCGGGTCAGACAAGTTACATCATCATAAACAAAGCAACCAATCGCTTGCTGTTAAATTTAGATTGTGCATATTCATTTTCAAATCGCGCATGTGCCGTCAATACCAAAGAAATGGTTGAATCTTCTTATTAGCGAATTCTGCAATATTTCACTGCTGGCTAGCTTGTCAAAACAGTTGGATCATTTTATTTTTCGTAGTTAAATAAATTGAAATTAGAGAAAAACACACTTGACCAAAGTTTCCTAATTCATAAAAAAATAAATATGGAGCAAATCTTGTAAAGTTTAAATTTTTCGGGACCTTAACAAACAGAATACAAACTTATCTGTGCTTAACCTATGTATAAGTTAATACAATATTGCTACTACTAATTATAAAACAATAACACCTCAAGATACAAACAATAAACAGATAAGGAAAACGCAATAAAGTATCGTAAACGACCGCATGGGTAATTCGCGATTCAGTGCATTCGTGTCCACCAGCTATTGGACAGGTGGTATTTATGGAGACATACTTTATGATCATAAGTGAAGGACAATGAAGAGGTACTTTATGAAGAAATCAAGGCCATATAGCTAAAATATTGGCGACTTACTGCATGAGCCCTGGGTTAATGGTGATAAGAGAGGTTTTAATTAGTGTGCCAGTTATTGGTGATGAGAGAAGTTTTAATTAATGCACAGGTTATTGGTGATAAGAGGAGTTCAAATTAATGCACATGTTATTGGTGATAGGAGAGGTTCTAATTACTGCACAGGTTATTGGTGATAAGAGAAGTTCTAATTAATGCACAGGTTATTGGTGATAAGAGAGGTTCTAATTGATGCACAGGTTATTGGCGGTAAGAGAAGTTCTAAAATTGCACACATTATTGGTGATAGTGAGGTTCTAATTAATGCACAGGTTATTGGTGATAAAAGAAGTTCTAATTTATGCACAGGTTAGTGGTGATAAGAGAAGTTCTAATTAATACACAGGTTATTGGTGAAAGGAGAGGTCCTTATTTATGTACTAGTTATTAGAGGTTTGTATTAATGCACATGTTATTGGTGATAAGAGAGGTTCTAATTAATGCACAGGTTATTGGTAATAAGAGATGTTCGTATTAATGCACAGGTTATTGGTGAAAAGAGAGGTTCATATAAATGCACATGTTATTGGTGATAAGAGAGATTCTAATTAGTGCAAAGTTAATTGGTGATAAGAGAGGTTCTAATTAATGCACAGGTTATTGATGATTAGAGAGGTTCTTATTAATGCACAGGTTATTGGTGATAAGAGAAGTTCTAATTAATGCATAGGTTATTGGTGATAACAGAGGTTCTAACTAATGCACAGGTTATTGGTTATAGAGAGGTTCTAATTAATAAACAGGTTATTGGTGATAAGAGAGGTTCTAATTAATAAACAGGTTATTGGTGATAAGAGAGGTTCTAATTAATAAACAGGTTATTGGTGATAAGAGTAGTCCTAATTAATGCACAGGTTATATAAATTTGTGATAAGAGAGGTTCTTATTAATGCACAGGTTATTGGTGATAAGAGAGGTTCTAATTAATACACAGTTAATTGGTTATAAGAGAAGTTCTAATTAATGCACAGGTTATTGGTAATAGAGAGGTTCTTGTTAATGTACAGGTTATTGGTGATAGAGAGGTTCTAATTAATGCACAGGTAATTAGTGATAAGAGAAGTTCAAATTGATGCACATGTTATTGGTGATAAGAGAAATTCTAATTAATGCACAGGTTATTGGTGATAAGATAAATTCTAAAAAAAATGCACAGGTTATTGGTGATAGAGAGGTTCTAATTAATGTACAGGTTATTGGTGATAACAGAAGTTCTAATTAATGCACAGGTTATTGGTGATAGAGAAATTCTAATTAATACACAAAATACACAGGTTATTGGTGATAAGAGAGGTTCTAATTAATGTACATGTTATTGGAGATAAGAGAGGTTCATATTAATGCACAGGTTGTTAATGATAAGAGATGTTCGTATTAATGTACATGCTATTGGTGGTAAGACGTTTTAATTAATGTGCAAGTTATTGGTGATGAGACAGTTCTAATTTATACACAGTTTATTGGTGGTAAGAGAGGTTCTAATTAATACACAGGTTATTGGTGATAAGAGAGGTTTAAATTAATGTACAGGTTATTGGTGATAAGAGAGGTTTTAAATAATGTACAGGTTATTGGTGATAAGAGAGGTTCTAACTAATGTACAGGTTATTGGTGATAAGAGAGGTTCTAACTAATGCACTGGTTATTGGTGAAAGAGAGGTTCTAATTAATGCACAGGCTATTGGTGATAAGAGAGAGTCTAATTAATGCACAGGTTATTGGTGATAAGAGAGGTTCTAATTTATGCACAGGTTATTGGTGATAAGAGAGGTTTTAAATAATGTACAGGTTATTGGTGATAAGAGAGGTTCTAACTAATGTACAGGTTATTGGTGATAAGAGAGGTTCTAACTAATGCACAGGCTATTGGTGATAAGAGAGAGTCTAATTAATGCACAGGTTATTGGTGATAAGAGAGGTTCTAATTTATGCACAGGTTATTGGTGATAAAGAGAGATTCTAATTAATGCAATGGTTATTGGTAATAAGAGAAGTTCTAATTAATGCACAGGTTATTTTTGATAAGAGAGGTTTTGATTAATGTACAGGTTATTGGTGATAAGAGAGGTTCTATCTAATGCACATGTTATTGGTGATAGAGAAGTTCAAATTAATGCACAGGCTATTGGTGATAAGAGAAGTTCTAATTATTACACAGGTTATTGGTGTTAGGAGAGGTTCTAACTAATGCATAGGTTATTTGTGGTAAGAGAAGTTCTAAAAAATGCACATTTTATTGGTGATAGAGGTTCTAATTAATGCACAGGTTATTGGTATTAAGAGAGGTTCTGATTAATACACAGGTTATTGGTGATAGGAGAAGTTCTAATTAATAAACAGGTTATTGGTGATAAGAGAAGTTCTAATTAATAAACAGGTTATTGGTGATAAGAGAAGTTCTAATTAATACACAGGTTATTGGTGATAGGAGAGGTTCTCATTAATACACAGGTTATAGGTGATAAGAGAGGTTCATATTAATGCACAGTTTATTGGTGATAAGAGAGGTTTTAATTTATGCACAGGTTATTGGTGATAAGAGAGGTTCTAATTAATGCACAGGTTATTGGTGATAGGAGAGGTTCTCATTAATACACAGGTTATAGGTGATAAGAGAGGTTCATATTAATGCACAGGTTATTGGTGATAGGAAAGGTTTTAATTAATACACAGGTTATTGGTGATAGGAGAGGTTCTAATTATTTCACAGGTTATTGGTGATAGGAGAGGGATTATTGGTGATAGGATATGTTCTAATTAATGCACAGGTTATTTGTGATAGGAGAGGTTCTAATGATAAACAGGTTATTGGTGATAGAAGAAGTTCTAATTAATGCACAGGTTATTTGTGATAAGAGAAGTTCTAATTAATGCACAGGTTATTGGTGATAAGAGAAGTTCTAATTATTACACAGGTTATTGGTGTTAGGAGAGGTTCTAATTAATGTACTAGTTATTAGAGGTTTGTTTTAATACACAGGTTATTGGTGATAAGAGAGGTTCTAATTAATGCACAGGTTCCCTGATGTTAAAAGAGAGGTTTCTTGAACAATGAAGGAAAAAAATCACACAGTTATGAATTATATTTCAAATTTTAAACAAAATCTCCCCTTTGGGATACACTTGTAATGTTTGTTGTGCTTCATGAGTTAATTGGTTTATATTGTGTCACAGGCATATAATTATTTAAAAAAAATTTTTTTTGTTAATCATTCAGCAGTGGTTGTTTTATCTTCATGATATTTTACTAATTATGAAGTATATCTAACATCTAACATGTGTGGCGGTGTACGGGAGTGGATGGTACAAATGGTATCCTGTTAAGTGCCTATCAATCATAGCAATAACATAGTTCACAAGATGTTTAATGTTGTCCATGTCATCTTACATAAAAAGTGTTTAAATAGGTTGTTTAAGGTGGTTTTCTACTCTGGTTTAGTAAACTCTAAGCTAGCTGTACATGAAAAATTTGCCATTTGTAAACTATGTAGATCCACATCATCTGAAGTGTACAGAGGGTTTACATTTGTTGGTTCTCAGTCAATTAAAATTTTATTGCAACCACAGTCACCACAGTCCTTCAACAAGTAAAACTTAATGAGCTGTCAGAGATGGACTTGAATCAATGGCCTCTGCCTTGGCCACTTGCACATTGAGGACTCCCCTTAAATCTCACAAAAACAGCGATTTTTTGTTACATATTTGTGTATGTTTGAGAAATAGTGATAAAATAAAGAAGATCTGTGATATTGAAGAAACATTAAGTTTAAAGTAAAAAAAATAAAAATGGGATGCGTGAGATACATGTCAAACTTCCTTGTCACTCCGACAGATATCCTGGTCACTCAGACAGATATCCTGGTCATGCCAAGGTGTGTGAGATAATCTTATCTGAACTCATTTATCTCGAATGGGGAAAAAAAAAAGACATCATAAAATTCTTACTTCCTTATTCGCAATGTGTGTCATTACAGATTCAATTTACATTTGTTCTTAAAAATCCAATATCCACTACATCATGAGTAAGGAGTATAAAACCATCACAGGTTATGGTAGCAGATACTGAAAAGCTGCCAATAGTCTGTGGGATCTCTTTACCGGGTATGATATACTTTAAAAGGACACTCACGGTTGACAAAAAGGATGTCGTTGTCTTCTGACGGTTAAAGTTTTATTTTTAGCTCAACTTTTTCTCTGTTTTTGAACAAACTACTCATGTTACGGTGACTAAATTTCATAAACACATTCATATAATGTTAAAGAAACAATGATATATAAAAATTATACAGTAAAGAGAATTACCATTTTAAAATTATTGTGACCTAAGTAACACAGAGGTAGTGTTTACAGGAATGAGTCTTTTTTACAGAATCGCAGAGTGGTTAAAAATAGAATCGCAGACAATTGCGTGAAGATGGTTTTGTAAGCCAACATTTATTATAAACTGAATATTAGATCAAAACTGTGTATAAATTGGATAAACCATCAATTGTGATTGCTATATAGTGTGTAACTATGAACACTATTGATATAAAATATTAAAGCAGCTTCCTTATCAGTTTATTGTTTCATAAACGGTATGAACAGTTATTGACAGCACCTATTTAATATTGCTGTGCTCCACATTACAGTCATTTGTGTTTGCAGCATTGCAGAGTGGTTAAAATAGCGTCGGTGAAATCGAATAGCAGAACAATTGTCTGCGATTCTGTAACAAGACACTATCTCTGTGTTACGTAAGTCACAATAATGTTAACTACATGTTGCTACTATATGCTTGTACCTTTTCTAAAAACAACAAATGTATGGGATACTACCGTCATATGGGTTATAGGTGCGTGGTCGCGCACATTGTAGTTAAAAGTTTGTTATATTTTACAGTAGATTTCTCAGTCTGTCTGCAGTATTTTATATATAGAAAATTGTTTATATGCTTGAGTTTGAGCACAGTAAAATGGTAATTCTCCCTACTGTATTCACTATTTCTACCATTTATGTATCCATTGCGGATCCGGTGCTCCTGAAAGGTGTTTTGTTAGACTTATGATTCTTCCTACCGTATATTCCCTAATTAACACCCCCGGGGGCGTTACATTTTACAAGGTGGGGGTGTTTATAAAAGATAAAAAAAAGCAAATTCAACAACAGTTAAAAATACAATAAAACCAATAAAGCAATGAGAAAAACCTTAAATCCGGTTTAAATCTCCGAAAAAGTGGTTCATAATTATTTGAGAGTGAATGAAATAATCAACATAGGATGAAAAAAAGCTGAAAATCTGTATGAAATTACTAGTCTGCGTACTGGAATATCCGAATTTATGGTCAGTGTACTCTTCACTTTAAATCACTTGGATGCTTGCTCTTATCAACGTGGAACAATGAGCTTTCAGCGTACACAAACTAACCGCATTTTCCGACGTTTTCTAATGTTTTAATCGGCAGACAGTAGTTTTACTAGTATTAAACAGCAAATATGGGGCAGTATTTGTTCAACCAAAAGTGGTTAAGTGGCCACCCAAGATATAAAGAGTTCAAAGGTAATAAACACTCCGCTTATTGTAGTCTGTGTAACAAAATAATCGATCAGGGAAAGATGGACGAATACGCACTCAAATCGCATATACTTTTTTTTTTTTTTTTTTAATTTTCCAGAAAAATAGGTGGGGAGCGTTTATTAGAGTGGGGGCGTTTATAAGGGAATATACGGTATCATATAATTATGTATATATATATATATATATATATATATATATATATATTTATAGCTTATCTGTCTAAATTTCAATACTTTGGGCTCTAAATCCTTATTTTTTTTTTTTTAATTCTATTTTATTTTTCAGTAATAGGTATTGATTCTGTAAACTGATCACCATTACCTAAAAAATGTTTACATCACTGACCTTGACATATTTATTGGACTTGGTTAGTACTTACAATAACCAGTTTAAGTTTTATGTTAAGCTCAATTTTTACCTCAGTTTTTTGGACTGCCAACCCAAATGGCCGTATCTACATTGAATTTTTTGTTAGCAATTTAATTTGCCATAACAGTATCGGAGTATACTAGCTTAATTGGTCGTAGAATAGGGGGGGTAATTGTACTTGCGTCCGCGTCGACATTGGTTTTTCAGGTTAAAGTTTTTATCATGTTAGATATCTATGCAACCACTCATTAGATATTAATGAAACTACACATGTGTTCAGCATCATCAATGGAACACACAGAGACAAAAACCATAACTCTGGATTGCATTTTTGAAAGAGTTATGGCCCTGCTTGAACTTAATTTTTCAGGTAAAGTTTTTTATTTGGAAAATTTCTATGCAACCACTCACTGAAAATGAATGAACCTTCATATGTGTGTTCAACATTACCAGTGAAACAAACAAAGACAAGAACTATAACTCTGGGTTGCATTTTGACACAGTTATAAGGGCCCTTTTTGGACAAAAAATTTCAGGTTAAAGTTATTTATCAGGTAAGATATCTATGCAACCACTCATTCAGTATGAATGAAACTTCACATGTGTGGTAAGCAATATCAACGAAACTCACATAGATAAGAACCATAACTCTTGGTTGCATTTAGGCAGAATTATTGCCCATTGTAGTCTTAGAAAATTGCATTAGAGATTTTTAGCAGGTTAATGTTTTGAGTTGGTACTTATTTCAACCTATTATTGGACATGAATGAAATTACACATGTGTGTCCAGCATTCTCCAGGAAACTCATAGAGACAAGAAACATAACTCTTGATTGCATTTTGGCAGAATTATTTCCCTTTTAGACTTGGAAATTTTGTTTTTAGTAGGGTAAAGTTTGTAAAGTTTGTAGTACAAGGCGTTGAGCTTAACTGTTTGACAAATATGGTCAGTATGAAGTCCTCTCTCAAATTTTGTTTAAAACCATTACCTTGGGGGCAAAATTGACCTGCCCTAAGGGGTCAAAATTTTACGTAGTGTCACATAGGGAAAATTTAAAAAATATATTTTTTTAAAATCAATTTTTTCATTTTCATGAAAGTTTAATTTTCTGTAAATATTTTTCTTCATTTTTAGCTCGCCTGGATGAAGTCCAAGGAGAGCTATTGCCATGACCCCGGCGTCATCTGTAGACACCAAGGTTTAAGTTTAAGATATCTATTTAACCACTCATTGGATGTGAATGAAACTTCGCATGTGTGTTCACCATCGTCAAAGAAACACACAGAGACAAGAATCATAACTCTGGATTGCATTTTGGCACAGTTATGGTCCTTTTTCGACTTAGACACTCAGAGGCGAGCTTTGTTGTCTTCTGACATTTCTTGTTTCATGAAAGGGTACCCAGCTGTGATAAACAGTGAGTGTGCACGCTGGTACAAGATTATTTAAACATTACTATAAATCCATTGTCATTAACTGGTGCCGACATAAATTGCCCTCTGATGTGAAGTTATAGCATAGGCCTATATTGTATATATATAATTTATGTATAAAACTGAACAACTCAGAATATAGAATGATATCCAGCTTTGATAAACTGTATGTGTTGGTACAAGACTATAGATCCATGACCAAGAACTGGTATATTACCATATGATTTGAAGGTAGTGCATAATTGTATTGCATATGCAAAACATTGATAATCTAATTTTGAAAAAGAAGATTATCTCAACTATAGCTTTCACTCTATTTTAAATTCTTGCTGAAATTATTTCAGGTAATGTTTAATTAGTATTTCTTGATATGCTATCTGAACAGACAATAGTATAACACGCTAAATATTGATATCAAGTGTATTTTAAAATTAATGTAACAGATACTCTTAGACACCCCTAATACAGATGGTTCCATCTTAAAATAGAATGACATAGTTTCAATATAGAGTATTGGGTTTATACAACCAGTTACAATACAACAATGTATACCTGTATACGCACAAAACACACACACATATATATAATTACCTTTCATATTATAAGTAGCATGCATCCACAATATTGATTGTAAACCCTTATCTAAACACTTGTGATAAAGTATATAAAACTGGTGTTTATCATGTAAGGGATTTAGATTACATTAGGGTGCAAAAAAGATATTTCAATGTTTAAGGAAGTTACTGAATTGTTTTTATGTATAGCAGGGAATTTTGATGACCATTGTTTGAAATGGAATTTTTTAAATAAATACAAATGGATGTGTTAATTATTATCTGTTTTGAAAGTGTTTTAAAAGGAAATTTATTTATGGGTACTAGGAGATGTCTAATATTTCAAAACGGATATTTTTAAGGGCATCTTTTGACTCGTGTGAGTTGATAAAAGTAGATTATTATTGTTAATCACTCAGCAGTTTGGAACCTTTGTCATTGGAGTGTGGGTACATTAGAGTTCACAGTATTCTATTACTTATACTGGATTATTCCCTTTGTGTAGTTATTGGGTGTTACATGAGTGGTGGCATTTAGAATAGGACTCTGTGTGTTTGAGGCATATTCTTCATACCGCTGCAGTTCCGCATGTGTCAGTGTTCTGTATTCATTCATGCCCAGTTGTTAACTAAGTTTTGTTTTTCATGTGTTTTCTCTTGTAATGATAGAGAGTCCACTGTAAAAGTGGCGTCATAAACAATAATGACCTTCTTTTTTAGCTCTACTGGCAAAAGGCCAGCAGCGCTTATGTCATGATAAATTGTCCGTCATCCATCCGTCTGTTAACCTTTTTCATTTTTCATTGTATATTAATCAAACTTGCACAGCAGTTATATAACCACAATATCTTGGACTAAGCACATTTCAAATGAAACTTTAAAAAACATTTTCTCTGAAAGTTCAAGGCCTAGACCTTAGATATTTTATGTGCAGCATTGCATGGAGGTCCCCAGGGGTCACTGTTTTACATAGTGTTATATAGGGAAAATGTTGTAGACGTGATAGCACCTTTATTTTTCATTGAATCTTAACCCAACTTGCACAGCCATTATATAATCACAAGATCGAGGGCATGTTGTTGAAGCAGCGTGATTCAACCACAAATGCCCCCGCCACAGGAGTTATAAGCACTTTTTAAACAAAACTTTAACATTTTCTCTGAAAGTTCAAGGCCTAGACCTTAGATATTTAACATGTAGCATTGCATGGAGGTCCCATAAAAATTTGTTGAAGTCAGGTCCCTGGAGTCAAATTTGGGGCCGCCATAGGGTCACTGTTTTACATAGAGAAAATGTTGTAGACATAATAGCACCTTCATTTTTCATGGAATCTTTACCAAACTTGCACAGCAGTTATATAACTACAAGATCTTGAAAGAGTTTTTGAACCAGTGTGATTTTATCACAAATGCCCCCGCCACATGGCTTATAAACTCATTTTAAATGAAACTTTAAAAAACATTTTCTCTGAAAGTTCAAGGCTTTGACCCAAATTTGTGCTCCGGTATAGCTCCGGCGACCCAAATCGGCTAGGTGTGACAGGCCCTTTAGATATTTTACATGTAGCTTTGCATGGAGATCCCCTAAAAGATTTGTTGAAGTCAGGTCCCTGGGGTCAAATTTGAGATCGCCACAAGGGTCACTGTTTTACATAGAGTTATATAAGGAAAATGTTGTAGACATGATAGCACCTTCATTTTTCATTGCATCTTAACCAAACTTGCACAGCAGTTACATAACTACAAGATCTCGGACAAGTTCTTGAACCAGCGAGATTTGGTCACAAATGCCCCCACCACAGGGCTTATAAGCACATTTTCAGAAAAACTATAAAAAAAATTTTCTCTGAAAGTTCAAGACTTTGACCTTAGATATTTTACATGTAGCATTGCATGGAGGTCCCCTAAAAATTTGTTGAAGTCGGGTCCCTGGGGTCAAATTGAGGGTCGCAACAGGGGTCACTGTTTTGCATAGAGTTATATAGGGAAAATATTGTAGACGAGAAAGCACCTTCATTTTTCATTGAATCTTAATCAAATGCACAGCAGTTATATAATTGCAAGATCTCAGACGAATTTTTGAACCAGCCTGATTCAACCAAAAATTCACCCACAACAGGGCTTATATATATACATTTTCTCTGAAAGTTTAAGGCCTAGACCTTAGATATTTTATATGTGGCATCTGTTGCCAGTAGAGCAATTCAGGTCCTCTTGGGCCTCTTGTTTCATATTGTAAATATTCATTCCAGCCTTTATTTCTGTTAAATAAAGAGGTGAATATGACAATATTTTTGTTTTCAATTTTTAAAAATGGTTGTTAATGTTTAACAGTAGTGGTTTCTATTAGATTTATTGTGGTATTTTCCGATAACTTGAAGTCACTATTACATGACAGTCAGTCAGTTCAAGTACTGGGATATTTTAAATACACTTGCATCGATATTCACACACTTGACTGCGATTGAGACACATATATTGAAGAATGTTTTGTGATGATGAAGAAACAAGTAAGCTGTTTTCCTGATTTTGCTAATCGTGATTTAAACTATTTGAATTAAAGGGATGTGGAATCCAGTTTTAATTGTGGGGGAATACTGCAGCTCAGAAAGAAACAAATATTGACTTTCTGCAAGTACTCAAAAGTGATTTGAATCAAAACCATGACCTCAGCGGAGAAGTACAGTCAAATCTGTGTAAGCGGTAACCTCAATTAAACAGCCACATTTGCTAGATACCGTTTCTATGGTTTCAGAGTAAATTAACCTGTATTAAGCAACAACCTAACTGTACATGATTCTGAGACAGTCACTTAGTCCACTCAGCTATTGAATATTCACCCAGGCTGAGTATCTTAGCCAGTAGTGTGTCTGACTCACTACTGACTAAAGGGGGAAAGTTATCAGTTACTTGCAGAAGTATGCTTGAATACTGTTAACCTTCCAAGAAACCAGGTAAGAGTGGTTAGGTTAACTGATCGTCTGTTGTCCCTTGATGGCATAAACTGTAAATATAACAAATTATTGACCATGGAGAATTGAAAATCTAAAATACATTAAATCTACATTGTAACACTACATTCATCAATACATGTACGTAGCATATTTTTTATGTTTAGTCAACCTAGTTTTAAAGAATGCAGGGGTGTCGGGTAGGTATTATTACTTGTCTATTAATTTCAGGTATTGATGGTGTAATAAAAACCAGCAGGGTATGTTTTGTATGTTATATAACTTTTTTAATTTTGTTGCAGAGACATTGATCAGTCGCCATGGTGATGCCGGCTCTGACGACGGTGGAGATTTTGACCAGCTGGAACTTCACGATCCCCAGGATTGGCAGTCTAACGCTCTTCCACCATCTTCAGACTCTTCTGCACAGACAAAACCATCAAAATGGAGATCGAACTGCTACGTTGTTACAGCATCTATCATGGCGTCACTTGGTGGGGTTCTGTTTGGTTACGATATAGGTAGGTTACAGAATAAAATTTGATACAAAATAATTTGGTTGCATGTATACTGTCGGATTTATTTGATTTATTGTAAAGCTCTGGAATTAAAAGAGCAACGTTATTGAGTTGTTATTCAAGAATATTGTGCATGTGTAAATGATTTTCATTCTTCCTCCACAGATTTCATACAAATTCACCAGTTTTACTTAATTGATGTTAAAGCTATTTACATAGTGAACTTGGCATCCCATTCTAGTATTCTCTTTGTTCAGTTATATGTAAGCTGTTGTTACACATAAGTCTAATCCATGTGGTTTATATGGGTAAGAATAGTATCATTGTCCAGCTCATCGACTGCAGAGAGGTAGAAGTCTTCCAAATGGATGTTTATAATAATGCTCATTTTATGTTTTTGTTATGTTTGTTATTGTGGTTAGATTACCATACCCTGACTGTGTGGTTCATGGGTGCAAAGTTAGCGATACAACTATAATTCAGTTAACTTTTGGATGACTATAATTTATATTTTTTATCCCATTCATGTTACCATGGCAAAAAGGGGATGCAGCTGTGAATTGAGACATCATTTGCAGGGGTTAATTGAATTTGCCCCATGGCAACTGGTCTAGTTAGCTCTACTGGCCAAAGGACAGAAGTGCTTATGCGATGGCGCGTTGTCTGTCGTCCGTCGTCTGTCGTCTGTTAGCAGCACTTTCTCTGAAACCACTAGATCTAAACTGAAACTTCACATGGGTGTTTCTATTGCATATACATTACTAAAAATAGTCCAAAACTTAAAAAATCTTCTTCTCATGAACGGCCCAACAGATTTTCAAAATGTTTATGTAATAACGATGACCAACTATAGTATTGTTAGATTTGTTCATATGGTGTCCCTAGGGTTAAATATGACCCCGCCCTGAGGGTTCAATTAGGGGATACATGTCATTATATATATATTTTTTTTTTTTTTAAAAATGGAAATGATTTTGCTGATATCTTCACAGAAGCATTGTTTGTGAAGGAGGTTCAGATTTGTAAAAATGACTGGGTTCCACTGTCTTAAGGGGTCAGGAGGGGCCTCAAAAGGGTAAAAATTGGGAATTACTAAATTCGTTTTCTTAAGAACCGGTATGTCAGATTTGTTCATATTTTGCATAAATTATCCCTATGTGTAGGGGTTTGGTTGCAGATAAAAATTAAGGGGCTAACATTTATAGGGGCCCTGTAAGGTGCCTTAGAATTTTACATAGGGATACTATGGGAAAACAGAAAATTCTCTTTTTCTTTCATCTGTTCTGAAACCACTTGGCCAATTAAACTGAAACTTCACATGGGTGTTTCTATTGCATAGGAGACTATACAAAAGATTTTCTTTTTTCGATCTGAAATTCAAGATGGCCACCGTTACTAAAAATAGTCCAAAACTTAAAAAATCTTCTTCTCATGAACGGCCCAGCAGATTTTCAAATTGTTTATGTAGTAATGATGACCAACTATAGTTCTGTTAGATTTGTTCAAATGGTGTTCCTAAGGTTAAAAATGACCCTGCCCCAAGTGTTCAGTTAGGGGACACATGTCAATATAATATATATATATTTTTTTAAATGGAAATGGTTTTGCCTATATCTTCACTAAAGCATTGTTAGGTGAAGGAGGTTAAGATTTGTAAAAATGACTGGGTTCCTATGTCTTAAGGGGTCAGGAGGGGCCCCAAAAGGGTACAAATTGGGAATTAGTAAAATTGTTTTCTTAAGAACCAGTATGTCAGATTTGTACATATTTGATATAAATTATCCCTAAGTGTAGGGGTTTGATTGCAGATAAGAATTTAGGGGCTAAAATATATAGGGGCCCTGTAAGGGGACTTAGAATTTTACATAGGGATACTGTGGAAAAACAGAAAATTCTCTTTTTTTTTTCATTTATTCTGAAACCACTAGGCCAATTAAATTGAAACTTCACATGGATGTTTCTATTGCATAGGAAACTATACAAAAGATTTATTTTTTCTATCTAAAATTCAAGATGGCCGATGTTTCTATTGCATAGTAGAATTTCAAAAAGTGCTATGGCCACTATGAGTCAGTAGAGCGTCCTCAGGCCCTCTTGGGCCTCTTGTTTTTGTCTCACCATGACGAAGGAACGAAAGAGAGACTAAGGTGTTGCTTTTATATTTAGCTCCAAAGTTAAGTTTTGTTTTTACGCTATTTCTCAAAAAGTACAAGTGCTAGGACACTCATACTTGGATCATAGTTACAACTAACACCCTGCTTCACATTATATGCTGCAGATACTGAGTATGACCTACATTGCATGGTCCATTGACTTTGTTTGATGCTGAATTTTGCATTTACCTCCAACGTTAAGTTTTTGTTTTTACACTATTTCTCAACAAGTACAAGTGCTAGGACACTCATACTTGGATCATAGTTACAACTTACACCCTGCATCACATTATATACTGCAGATGCTGAGTATGACCTACATTGCATGGTCCATTGACTTTGTTTGATGCTGAATTTTGCATTTATCTCTAATGTTAAGTTTTCATTTTTACCCTATTTCTCAATAA
This sequence comes from Panopea generosa, assembly GCA_029582155.1. Taxonomy (NCBI): domain Eukaryota; kingdom Metazoa; phylum Mollusca; class Bivalvia; order Adapedonta; family Hiatellidae; genus Panopea; species Panopea generosa. The sequence goes on from CM055901.1 coordinate 48,420,162, forward strand.
GTACTAGTGCTAGGGCACTCATACTTGGATCATAGTTACAACTTTCACCCTGCATTACATAATATAATGCAGATGCTGAGTACTTTTTTTAGCTCACCTGAGCCAAAGGCTTACAGGTAAGCTTTTGTGATCGCCTGGTGTCCGTCATCTGTCGTCCATCGGGTGACTCTCTACCAAGTTTGTTCAAGCCAGCTTGATTCATCAAAAAACATGGCCGCCAGGTAAAAACTTAAAAAATCATTTTGTCAGAAACTACAGGCTTGATTTTAAAATAATTTCACAGAAATGTTCCTTGGGTGACCCTTTACCAAGTTTGTTCAAGCCACCTTGAATGGTCAAAAAACATGGCGGCCAAGGGGTGGGGTTAGTTTTCTATATAAGCTATAGTAAAAACTTAAAAAATCTTCTTGTCAGAAACTACTGGCTTGATTTTAAAATGATTTCACAGAAATGTTCCTTGGGTGACCCTCTACCAAGTTTGTTCAAGCCATGTTGATTCGTCAAAAAACATGGCGGCCAGGAGGTGGGGTTAGTTTACTATATAAGCTATAGTAAAAACTTAAAAAATCTTCTTGGCAGAAACTACTCATGGCTTGATTTTAAAATAATTTCACAGAAATGTTCCTTGGGTGACCCTCTACCAAGTTTGTTCAAGCCATGTTGATTCGTCAATAAACATGGCAGCCAGAGGTCGGGGCAAGTTTGATTAGTAAAAAACTTAAAAAATCTTCTTGTCAGAAACTACTGGCTCGATTTTAAAATGATTTCGCAGAAATGTTCCTTGGGTGATCCTTGATCAAGTTTGTTTAAGCCACTTTGATTGGTAAAAAAACATGGCGGCCAGGGCGTGGGGTTAGTTTACTATATAAGCTATAGTAAAAACTTAAAAAATCTTCTTGTCAGAAACTACTGGCTCGATTTTAAAATAATTTCACAGAAATGTTCCTTGGGTGACCCTCTACCAAGTTTGTTCAAGCCATCTTGATTCGTCAATAAACATAGCAGCCAGAGGGCGGGGCAAGTTTGGTTAGTAAAAAACTTAAAAAATCTTCTTGTCAGAAACTACTGGCTCGATTTTAAAATAATTTCACAGAAATGTTCCTTGGGTGATCCTCGGTCAAGTTTGTTTAAGCCACCTTGATTGGTAAAAAAACATGGCGGCCAAGGCGTGGGATTAGTTTACTATATAAGCTATAGTAAAAACTTAAAAAATCTTCTTGTCATAAACTACTGGCTCGATTTTAAAATAATTTTACAAAAATGATCCTTGGGTGACCCTCTACCAAGTTTGTTCAAGCCATCTTGATTCGTCAAAAAACATTGCCGCCAGGGGATGGGGCAAGTATAATTAGTAAAAACTTAAAAAATCTTCTTGTCAGAAACAACTGGCTCAATTTTAAAATAATTCCACAGAAATGTTCCTTGGAGGATACCTCTAAGCATCTGTTACATCTTCAAAACAAATCAAAATTCTAACTACTTGCCCATCTCGTTTTTCTGGAATTTCGAGTGTTCATGTATTATATAATCTACTTAAGTTGGGTGACTCAAGGTGAGTCAGGTGAGCGATATAGGGCCATCTTGGCCCTTTTGTTTTTTAATTTATTTAAAAAAATTTTTATTCTTTTTTTCTTTTTTATTTTTTTTTAAATATATTTTACCGGTACTTAGAAATACTAATAACTAGTTAAAGTTTTGTTTTTTTAAAATATGTTTTACTTAGAAATACTGGTTAAAGTTTTTATGTGCAACTACCATCAAGTTCATATCTCAAAAATCACTTAATGTATTTGATCGAAACTTCACACAATACTTCCTACAATATTTCTTAGTCATTAACGACATTGCGTCTCATTATCATTCGTCTCTCACCACTGATTCAAGTGGGAAAGTTATCAGTTACTTGCGGAGACGGGGTATGCTCGAGTACTGGTTAATCCTAGGAAACAGTGGTTAGGTTAACTGATCGTCTGTTAGCCCTCGATGGCATAAAAATGATGCTAAATATTCAATCAATCAATCAATAGTCATTAACCTACTACATTAACCAAGTTAGATAACTCTTGCATGAATTTAATGCAAATTCTTGTGTCATACTTTTGCAAATTGTGGCTGTTACTAAATTAATCAAATCAAATAACTATTGTAAATAACCACTCTTTAATATATTATGGAAGTTGTTATGTCATTTCTCTGTTACCACTGGATTAAAACAATAATTTTTGAGCTTTACAGATACATGCGGCCATTTTTGTAATAGTATTTTAATTTTTTTCTCTCCCATGTGTGTATTAACAGTCAAAGCGGACATGGCGAGACATACCATTCTGCGGAATTCTTGTTGTCTATTGTTATGCAATTTCTTTCAATAAACCAGTTTGTTATAGAACTTTTGGGTATCCTCAAACATTGTAGTAACAAGTAGGTTGGTATAAATTAGATGTCAGCTGTTACATAAGTGCCAACAATTATAACCATCACCTTATCAGCAGAAAAGTAGACAGCTGGTAGCCATGTGTTACATGCATGTTGATTAGTTCTCTAACGTTAAAGTAATTGCTATCTTTAGAAACCTTCATCAACAACCACACAGTCAATACCGGTTGTCGCGATGACGATAAGCGTCAGATCAAACATATGTAACTAGAAAATATTGATGCAAAGCATCAAAGTCAACAAGAATATATTGCATACGATTGTATGTCTGAAAAAAAGGCTTTAGGCCACTGGCTAGATTGTACTTGCCTTGTAAAACGAACAACACCAAAGCAACATTTACGGCATAAAAAATTCCGGTACTTGATTAATATACAGATCGATGCCATTATGTTTCTGTTCCAGTTTTATTCAAGTATTCCAATACTCGGTAATGAGACCTATCATTATTGCTTTCCCAGTTTAAAACAATAAGCAAACTATTGTAACAAACCATATGTTTTTGAAAACCATACAAACAATATATTCTTCATTCGTTCAAAAACTTACTGCTCCCTATTTTACATCTCTCCAGTGACTACTTTCCAAATACACAGCAAATAGAGTCGCCTGGCTGACTAATAATATTTACAACAATTGTTGCTTCGTTCAGTAGAAATTGCTTTGTAAATAATGTTGTCTAGTTGTAATTGCTTCATAAATAAAATTGTTAAATAGATTATAATGCTTTGTAAATCATGTTTTAAGGTATTCTGTCCATAATGAATTCTGAAAAACATTGGGTAACTACGGATAAGTCCCTAATTTGGGAATTCCCCTAATTTTTTAGTATTGATCATCTGGCATACTTGCTTTTCTTAGGAAAAAGCAATTGTTGAAGATAATTTATGCTGTTTATTTTCTACACATGAATTACCAAAATATTGTCATTTGTGATTTTCGTGACATTTCATGAATAAATCCCTTAAAACACAATGTTTGTATGAATTAACCCTTTACTCCATGGATACGCGTTTTCCCACACCAATCACAGAAGGCCTTTAAAAACAGTGCAGGAAGACTTCAGATTGCTCTTAATGAGCAATCTGAACACTTCCTGCACTGTTTTCCACTCTGTCAGTTAATATAAACATAACTCACCCAATAATTCAAAAGCCTTCTACATTAGAGGTGTCCAAAGGCATCTTTATAAGGTGTCCAAAGGTGTCTATATAAGGTGTCCAAAGGCGTCTATATGAAGTAAAGGTTTAAGTGATCATTGCTATGTCGGTGGTCATATTTTCAAAGAATAAAGATTGTGGGATAATGCCGATTGATTGTTTTTGATAACCTTAATCTGTGTTATAATGTAGAATATTCATGTTAGACAGCTCAATGTGGTCGGAGAAAAGTTGACTTTCCAGATTCCAGTCTTACTACTTGTAAGTGTTGCTGTTCGTCCCTTTCCATTGACATTTAAGTTGTGTTTGGGAAATTAAAAAGGGGCTCGGTGTTTATTTGTATGTAAATTGACAAAATACTGACAAATGTCAGACATACATTGGCAGATGTAAACCCAAAACTTGTTTTTGTTCTTTTCAGAAGAAAGTCTAGATAATTGATGTAGTAAGAAATGGTCTGCTGTATCTAGTATTTGATACCAAACTAACTAATTGTAAAATGAAACCCTTTGAAAATGACAAAATTGGCAAAAGCTGAAATGGGGTAGGAGTACAAAGGCCAGCAGAGCTTATGTCATGGTAAATTGTCTGTTTTCCTTTGACGTCCGTCTGTTAACCTTTTTCTTGTAGATGCAATAGCACCTTCATTTTTCATTGAATCTAACCTTGAACCAGTTTGATTATATTACAACTGTGTATGACCTTTACTCATTTGTTTCTATTCAGTTTCCATAATTGGGTTGACATTTGTATTTTGAATTGAGCTATATAAATTAGGCCCAGGCAAACTAGTGCTTGTATTTACCTGTCTCTGAGTATTTGCAGTGAGATGTATGCATTTTTTTTAACAATAGTTCATGTTAGTATAAAGTTATAATTTTTTTTAAAAATGGAAAGTAGATTACTCATAAATTATCAGAAAAATATTGCTTTGTTGAATTTGTAGTAGTGTTTAAAAAATGACAGATAAGTGTTTACAAATTCTGTTTTTGTATGCATCTTGTATCTTTATATTAGTTACATCTCTTTGAGAGATAAAAAATACTTACAAATGAGCAGAAATATTCTTTTCTGGTAATTCCCTTTTTCTTTTCTTTTTTTTTTAATGGAATTTAATGCAACTTGCAACATATATATCAGGAAGGATGTGTAAGGCACCAAGTTTGAATGGAGGAGGAAAACCTCTGAATGGATCCATGAATAGCCACCATCCATCAGTAAGTAATTTGCAAACTTCCTCACAAAGTTTTTGGACAGAGTGAGGCTTGAACCCACCACCTCGGAGTTGGGAGGTAAGTGGTCATATGGTGAACTCACCATGGACAACTTGGCCATGGTGGACCCAAAGTACAATACTAGGCTCTAGTGCTAATGTAACATAAATATCAATAAAAGAAGTGTTACACTTGCGTTCTGTTACTTAAGTATTGAATAGACGGAGTCTGTATTTAAGGATGAAAACTATTTTTTAACTCACCTGAGCAAAAGTTTTATGTCCATCAATTTTTTAGCAGAGTTGTGACAATATTTAATTGTAAATCTTATTTATTACAGGATGGAGTTTTGCCGACTGAGAATGTTACTGGTAGGAGTATTACAATTAATCTATTCTATATTGCAGGTATTATCTCTGGTGCCATTCTACAGCTGAGGGATGTGTTCTGCCTGTCATGTCTGGACCAGGAACTGGTCATCAGTGCCATGTTGATAGGGGCAATTGTGGGCTCACTTGTAGGGGGTAAGTACAGATCTGATCTCAAACTCAGTACAGCCATGTACCATAGGGAGGGTCACTGGAAGGGTTAGGTTTAGTTGTTAATTGTCAGAGAAATTGATATGAAATCAGAAGTATTATTACAGTTAAAAGAGATCGCAGCGGTGGTTTAGGGGTAGAGCATCTGCCTCGCATGTGGAAGGTTGTTGGATGCTGGCCGGGTCATACCAAAGACTTTAAAAATGGTACTAAAAGCTTCCTTGCTTGGCACTCAGCATTTAGAGGATAGTTCTAGGTCTGGTTGGCCCGATGTCAGTATAATGTGATTGGGTGGGGTATTATGCCATGCGTCTGTGTCACAGTCTCCATGATGATTGATATACAACATTGTGTCTCATTGTCATTAATCTCTCGCTGCTGATTCAAGTGGGAAAGTAATCATTTATTTGCCGAGATGGGTGTACTCAAGAATTGGTTGACCTTCCAGGAACCCATGTAAGATTAGTTAGGTTAATTGAGATTATCTGTTAGCACTCAATGGCATAAACAATGCTAATCATTCAAATAAACAAAAGACAAATCTTTACCAATAAAGTTGATACCATATTATAACCTGTAATGTGTTGAACATTGTTTAATCGTTTATGAAACAATAACGTTATGGTTACAAGTGCACTATTAAACCAAAGATAAAAATGTCGTGTATCTAAAACCAGTGGCATGTTTATAGTAGTATTACTGTTACTTTTCATATTGCAGGATTCTTGATTGACCATTTTGGACGCCGATTGACCATTGTTGCCAATGCAGCAGTTTTCGTAGTTGGTGCTCTTATCCTGGGTTTCTCCCCAAACTTTGCAGTGCTGGTAGGTTTTTAGCTTCATCATTTTAAGTCCAATAAATGCTTCTATATTTCCTGATTAACCCCTGGATACTAATCAGGTATCACTTTTCTGTATTTTATGACCCATGAATTGCTGACTACGCAATTTGTCTGTATACCTAAGTTGAATATTAAAAAAACATGCAATATCAACATCTGGACAGCTTGTTTATTATCACTACTGTTTGTCCATTATCCCGGCTATTGGTAAAATATGTTATGTGCTAGAACCAACACTTGATGTATCTCTGATTACATTGACAGCTTGAAAAATACATGTGATAGGGTTTCTCTGTAAGCGACCCATCTTGTCTAGCTTTGTGTTATATTGCCATCTCTATGAAACAATTGTCAGAATAATGGGCAGGTTTGAAGAAGGTTCATTTCAGTGTTATTTCTATACAGAAGTTATGCACTTGGTGCAACAAACATTAAACAAATTGTTCATTGATCAGTTCACATGTCATAAATGGATATGACTGATAAAATATACTAATGCAATACCTTACAATGTATGTATAGACTGCACACGGGTTGGTTCATGTCTGCTAATCGTTTCCAGATGGTATAATTCAAATTGATGTATCAGCAAAACAAAAGTTAATTGCACACAGATATTTAAATTTGATAAATGTAATACTGTATACTGTGATGAAATATGTTTAATCTGTGTGATATTATGTTATAAAATTGACTTAAAGCCCCAAAAACTTTTCAGTGTGCTAAAATTACATCAAGTTTTGGTTGTAAATACCATCAAGTCCATATCTCACTAACCACTAAATGTATTTGATTGATACGTCACACAATACTTCCTATTTATCTAACCTTCTACAATAACTAAGTTAGATAACTCTTAGTTAACTATAACACAAAATTATCGCCCTTGTTTGACTTGGAAAATCTGGTTAAAGTTTTGGTTGCAAGTACCATAGGTCCATATCTCACTAACCACTTAATGTATTTGATTGAAACTTCACACTTTGATTGAAACTTCACACAAGACTTTCCAGTCATCAAACCTACTACAATAACTAAGTTAGATAACTCTTAGATCACTACAACACAAAATTATTGCCCTTGTTTGACTTGGAAAATCTGGTTTAAGTTTTGGTTGCAAGTACCATCAAGTCCATATCTCACCAACCACCTAATGTATTTGATTGAAACTTCACACAAGACTTCCCATTCATCAAATGTTCTACAATAACTAAGTTTGATAACTCTTGCATGAATATAATGCAAAATTATTGCCCTATTTTTTGACTTGGAAAATCTGATTAAAGTTTTGCGTGCACATACCATCAAGTCTGTATCTCACCAACCACTCAATGTATTTGATTGAAACTTCACACAAGACTTCCTAGTCTTCGAATGTACTACAGTAATTAAGTTAGATAACTCTTGCCTAAATATAATGCAAATTATTACCCTTGTTTGACTTAGAAATTTGTGTAAGCATCACACCTTGGTTAAAGTTCTGCATGCAAGTCCCTATCTCAGTAACTATTACATGTATTAAGTTAAAACTTTACACAAGACTTCCCAGCCATCAAACTACAATAACTAGATAACTCTTAGATAACTTTAACATAAAATTATGGCCCTACTTTGACTGAAATTTTGGTTAAAGTTGTGTGTGCAAGTACCAGCAAATCCATATCTCACCAGCCACTCAATATATTTGATTGAAACTCAGCAGTCTTTGCATGTATAAGATTGAAACTTCATACACAGTATTGAGGTTATAAGTCGTACTCAGTTTAGTAAGTTGGATAACTCTTGTTTGCTTGGATTTGTCATCAGTCTCAATCAAATTTGTGAAAATATTTGAATAGTTGAACGTGCTGTCCCTCTGACAGCTCTTGTTTTGTTTACAATCTAGAGTGTATGAAATCACAAACTCTTTCCTAAAATTTAAAAAAAGAGTTATTTTTCAAATTGCAAAATTTGATATAACACATTTTTTTGAAAATATATCTTTGCCAATTAAATGTATTAACAATAATTTCGTAGTATGCAAAATTATAACAAAAACAATACAGTGTGACTTTGACATCTTAAAAATCATCCATAGAATTATATATATATATATATAATAATATATATTAATATATCTTATACCCCAGAGCCATCTTGTGGGTTTTATATTGCAGTTGGGGCTTTAACTTAAACTTTTGCTTTTATAAATTGCAGTAGCATATCATTCTGTAAATCATATTATTTGAGTGGTATATAAGATTGTTTTACTTTTGAAAATTAGTGCAGTGAAACAAATTTTCCAGCAAAATAAATTATTTTAAATGGGGAAAATTATTGCAAATTTAGTGTTGTCAAAACAGCAAAATTTCGATATTTTGCAATAACTTCTGATAGATGTAAAAGATTGTGGTAAAACATTGAGCATTTCTTTACTCAATAAAACTATTTGACACATAATATCAAGTAGGGTCCTCCGTGGCCAAGTGGTCTAAGGCGCCTTCTCAAGATCTCTTACCTCTCACCGCTAAGGTCGTAGGTTCGAGTCCTGCTCTGTCAAAAACTTTATATGTGAGAAAGTTTCCAGTTACTTGCGGAAGGTGGTTCTACTTAGTCTGACTCAGTCTGAGGACTTCATCCACCAGAAAAACTGGATATGCCATATATAACCTGAAATGTGTTGAAAATGGCATTTAACCCCATTCAAATTTTTTTTTAATAAATAAAGTTTTAACTGAAATTTCTGATTTTTTTTTTTATCAAAATGTTCATATACCAAAACTTATCATTAGAATTTAACAAGCATTTTTTTTTTCAAAATGAAGTATTTTTATTTACCTAATGTGGTAAATTGACTGTTCAATTTATATTTCTTCTCCATAAATTGTACGTAAATAAAATCCAAAATCCTTTGGCTGAAATATGCGCCCTTAACAATAATTCAAAAAGCAAAAATGCACCAAGTGTTGTGGCCAATGATAGAATAAAAAAAACATTTCTATTATAGGTTGTTGGACGTGTAATCCTAGGGTTTGCAGTATCCGTGTCTGCCACAGGGGAGTGTATCTACATATCGGAGATTGCACCAGCAGTAAGACTATATACGTATATATCAGGCCTTCTAAAATTGCCGGTTTTTCGGTTTTTGGACCGATTTCTGAAGTTCAAAACCGGTTTTCGTTTCAAAGTTTAATAAAAAATCGGTCCAAATATTTTCAAAGTTCAATAAAAAATCGGTCCAGATATTTTCTATCGGTCATATAAAATCTCATAAATTGCTCTTATCATGCCATACTGACCTGTGAAACACGCCTTGCGGCAATATCATTTGACCCAATAATCCGTTTCTTTTGTCACCTGCTGTGCGAAATCATGTCAGTTTCGACCAAACCATTGACGGTATTAGGGGAGTTTATCGGAAGAATCTATCACTATGAAGCACGCCTCCGATGTGTGATCAGCGGCCCATAGCATTCTGTCGGTTCATCAAAAGACTGTGTTTGCGTCCGTAATTTCTTTGATATACCGCTAACCAAAGCTGGGACGGTCGGACCGAATATTGTTTGCGTCATTAAAATATTTGATAAAACGTGCAGCGTTACTTGTTTGTTTCCTTTTTTTTTAAAAAAAATAATTTAATTATAAAATTGATGGCATTAATTAATGAAAGTGAACCCGGACCAATTTTGTTTTGATTTGGGACAGGTTCGGAATGATTTATTTTGGTGGTTGAACCGTTACATTGGTTTCCACGGTGATTATTTCACGCAGCTTCCGGAACTTGCATCACTTCCGGTTCGATCGATCATTTTTAATATAATGGAAATTATTCAGTAACGCGGAAACATAATGTCAGTCATTAAAATGTACACATTGTGGTAAAGTATGTTATAAATAATACACAAATAAACTTGAAATCGTTCCTTATTAATAAATAAACGCAGAAAATACATGATGCTGCTGACATGGTGGGTGGGGTATGCATACATGTAAAGGCATAATGTAAGGCAATTTAAGTGATTTTTTTTAAATAAGTGCGATTCTTACGGTAGTAAAAAACCTGGACCGATTTGCATTTTGGAATTTTAGAAGGCCTGGTAAAGATATCAGAGACAAACCACCAGTTACATAAAGTGACTATGCAAAACTTGTACTTTTTTTTGGCAAAAAGTGAAATGGTGTTTGATATCAGTTGAGATGATTATGATATGGAGCGATTCAATTTAATAAAAAAAAAACGTTGCACTTTTTGCAATAATACGTTTTGTTCATGCCCACTTGATATTATTGGTGGTTCATATCTATACAGAAATAGTGTTAGTCTTTCGTGAACAAAACACCTGTTTAAACAGTCTAGAACAGTGAATAAAATACTTTGGTCACCTGCGACTAGAATAGGGAATTAATTTATGATGATCATCATCATCACTTTATTTATCGTTGTCACCAGTTTCCCATTTGGGCAACGCCTCAATAAGAGTATTAATAATTTTAAATTTTTGGAGGATGGTGCAGAGATGCAGAAGACCCTTTTGTAGCATCCCTGTTTTTCTTACATGCTGGTGTTAAGCACATTGGACCTTGCTTTTTGTTAAATTCTCATTCGAAAGACTGATAAGTATTTTTAGTTGGAGGACTGTGACCGCTGGGTTTGCAGTCCAAAGCCTAAACCACTGGACCACTAATCTGCTCATAGATAATTTCGTTATTCTCAGATTGAAATTAACCAGACTGGTAAGAAAGGCAGATAACTCTATTTATCCCTTCAGTGCTGCGGGATACAATAGTTTTGTTATTTCCTTAGATAGCTTATAATGACATTTTGAGGCTGTGATCTACCAACAGAATTCCCAGAAAGACTACATGAATACCTTTTTCATAAAAAACAAACAAATTATTTCTCTTTCAGAATAGACGAGGCTTTTTGGTTTCACTAAATGAGTTGGGGATCACACTTGGACTTTTGTTGGCCTATCTCTGCAACTTCCTGTTCATCAGCCAGTATAATGGATGGTAAGTTGAAATGTTTAGAGGGACAATCAAAAAGTAACTTATAACAAGATAAAGTGTTGAAATAATGTCAATTTTATCAATTTTCTTCAAGCAGTCATTAAATTCAGTGGCAACAATATTTGTGTCTTCCTTAGTTTAAGCATTTTTTTGTTGCTAATAACAGTACAGTTACATTACAGAAGTAGTATAAAAACACATAACATGTAGGCAAAGAGGGTTGGGCCACTAGTTCTATAAACATTAGTTACGACTCATAAAATAGGTTACTAAATTCTAAGTTGAAATTCAGTAAAGACAGTAAAGACAATGATTTCAATAAAAATGTTCTAAAATTAAGATTTGGAATATAAGAGATGGATAGAATGGAAGTATTTTTAGGCAGCATTGGAATTAATTTTTTTTAAAGCATTAGTTTTTGTATTTGAAATGTTTGTTAAAACAATCAGTATCCTTTCTGTACCTTTGTTAAAACAACCATTATCCTTTTTGTACTTTCGTTTGTTAAAACAACTAGTATCCTTTCTGTACTTTTGTTTGTTAAAACAACCAGTATCCTTTCTGTACTTTTGGTTGTTAAAACAACCAGTATCCTTTCTGTACTTTTGTTTGTTAAAACAACCAGTATCCTTTCTGTACTTTTGTTTGTTAAAACAGTATCCTTTCTGTACTTTTGTTTGTTAAAACAGTATCCTTTCTGTACTTTTGTTTGTTAAAACAACCAGTATCCTTTCTGTACTTTTGTTTGTTAAAACAACCAGTATCCTTTCCATACTTTTGTTTGTTAAAACAGTATCCTTTCTGTACTTTTGTTTGTTAAAACAACCAGTATCATTTCTGTACTTTTGTTTGTTAAAACAACCAGTATCCTTTCTGTGCTTTTGTTTGTTAAAACAACCAGTATCCTTTCTGTACTTTTGTTTGTTAAAACAACCAGTATCCTTTCTGTACTTTTGTTTGTTAAAACAACCAGTATCCTTTCTGTACTTTTGTTTGTTAAAACAACCAGTATCCTTTCTGTACTTTTGAACACTAATCACGCAAGACCTTATAACAAGATGTTATAGAAAAGTTGTTCAGAAGAGATGAAATTGTTCATTTAAATATCTGTACTTGAAACAAAAAGTTCAGTCATTAAAAAATACATGGTAAATCTCATTAAAGGTACGTTTGAAGCTAAATGTGTGCTTGGATGTGGATATAGTGTTACAGATGCAGCCAAAATTTGAATATCTATCAACCACACTTAATTAAATTACAAGTTCTGCCCATTTTAAACAATCAGTTAAAATAAATTATCAATTAAACAGTCAATCCAAAATGCTTTGATGTTCCTCTTTTTTAGGAAATACTAGTTTAAAAAACATTTGTTTTGAGTTAATGTTCATGCAAAATAAAATCAAAATAAAAGATATAACAATAATATATGCATGTCCCTGTATTGTGTTAATAACGTATTTTATTTTGGAGACCATTGTAACAAATGATTTGATTTATTTCACTGTCAATCTTGTTGTGACATTTCAAATAATACAAATGCCTGACTTCAGATATGCAAAGATCAAAGGGAAACCAGTCAAGACTTATTTTCCTGTTTATTATCTTATCATCACTTGTATTCAGGCATGGTAAAATCTCCAAGCCATTAGAATTTATTGTTTGCTGTTAATTGTTACAAATGCTCAATGTCATCTGTTTGTTTTTGTTGTAATGCATTGTTTTTTGTAACTGACTAATTCTCTACTTCCTTTGAGAAAATTGTCAACCAAGCTTGTTTTGATAACTGATCTGGATTATTAGGTAGATCCATCTGGAACTTTGACAAAAAATTATTAATTATTTCTAAGGGATTAAAAAACACAAACTTTGATTATAACCAAGGATACTGGCTGTAAAGTATCAATGGTAAGTTTTGCTTAAACTGAGATTTATTTTTCCAAAGTAAAGCAATTGATCACAATTTATGAATTGGCTTACTATTTTAGTGTAAAATATAGAATGATGTTAATTATCATTTTACCTATATACATTTTTTTTCTTAAATAAGCCCGTGTGGTTCCAACTAAGAATAGAATCACTGTCGATCTCTGCAGAGGGGTAGGAATCCTCTGAATGGGTGTCATGTTCATTTTATCATTTTTTGTCATGTTCACTATTGTGGTTAAATTATCAACCCCTGTGTGGTTCCAGGGAGACATGAGTGATGGCAAGAATAGGATCACTGTGGCTTATGCATGTCGTAAGAAGCGACAAATTGAGTAATACCATAGAATTTGCTGAAACTCTGCAATTCTGCAGGTATCAAGGTTCTAAGTTCATTCTGCATATTCATTTGTTGATGTATTTTTTTTTAATCAAAGTGAAAAATGAATTTTGATTGGCTAATTAAAGAGTAACGAAATCTAGACTGGTGTACTGCATAACTTTGTCAAAACGTAGGTAAAATGTTTTGATGTGATGTATAGTGTGTTGGAGACAGTAAAACTTGGAAGTTTAAAATGGGTGTTATTTTTAAATAATTTTTATGTTTGTGTATTTGGATTAAATTTTAATTAATTAAATACCACCATGCACAAAATTTTAATTGATAAATTACCACCTTGCACTAAATAAAAAAAAAAATAGGTTAAAATCCCCTTTCTTCTTTTCTCTTGTTGTAACACTTTGCAGAATTACCAGTCAGGGTGTTTGCCTACTTTCTTTGAAGACCGCCGACATAACACTTTTGATGTAATGCCGATGAGCAAGTGATTACGTCACAGTTTTCCAAAGATCGAGAATTAAATAAAGGGGCATTATAGAATAACAAACAAACAAAAAATTAAAAAGTTATAAAAGGTCAGTGTTTGTTTGTAACTGGTTGTCTTCTAAAATTGTTATTTGTTAAAAATAGAATTACTATAAAACCGATACAATCCGTAAATATTTATAACTACACATGACTAAATTTATGTACAGAATGAACACACTGTCCCTTTCACCAACACCATGTGTCAATGTCTGATGACATCATTCAGACAGTGAAACAAACATTATTGCACCAAGTGGGCATCTTGGGAATTTTTGATGGAAGGATATCTGACAAAGGAATTTCATAGATGTAATGTACATAAATGTCCTTGAACGTGTCAGACACGTTTATGTCATTTCAATTTAAACGCTGTTGTCAGATTTCTAGTCTATTCGTAAATGTGGAAGAAATATATAAAAAAATGGATTAAAGTTAATTAAGTCAACAATGATAAACCGGTATGGAAATTTTATTTTAATTTCAAATGCTATATATATTTTGTTTATGGTAGTATGTATCATTGCACTTTTTTTATGAAAACACCAACCAGTCATAACATTTTAATTATACTGCCGTCAGACCCACTATCAAACCCTCAAAACCCTCAAAATCATCTCCTTCCAAGCAACGACAGCACGTTCTAAACCCTTTCTCACCAACGAGTAGCCTAATTAAATAAGGCGTGAAAGGACAGCTTTTTTATTATTTGGATATCTGATCTGCTGTCTCAGGAGACGCAGAATAAAAATCTTTAAAAGGCTCCATAGAGACGTGCAATATGTCGCACTAACCAACAAGGTTCTGAACACCTACATACACATGTCACTATTGAACTTGACAAATGGTATTCGCGCTTTTTAATTCAAGATCAAAGAGATGTAAATTAGTTTCAGTTAGCACTCTGATAATCCGACAGCAGTAAAGGACAAAGGAAGTACAAGTGGGCAGAGTCAAATTAGCATTGCCGAACACCTGCACAATATATTTTGTTCTCCCAAAGTTTTAATTTTTTTTTGTTATATTCTAATCAGTAAACCGATAACAATTATTCATAATTGTAAAAAAAAAGCAAAACATAATTGTAAAATATAGTATTAAATATATATTACATTTAACACCATTACAATTATCCCATTAAACGGCGAGCATAAAAAAAAAGCAAATTTAACAGAATTTGAATATTTGCACCAGTCTAGTGAATAAATAGAAGGCTTCCAGTTTAGCGAAAGGTTTTGTTGTTTTCCCATTTGGAAGTTACAGAATACACAATAATACCAAAAAGGGTTTATAAACTTTGTTTATTAAATAGAAATCATAAAATATAAAGCATGTAAGACATGTTTAAAACTTCGTGTGCTTTTTGCACTATGTTCAAGAGGATAGTCATCAGAAATACTGTTCTCGGCTGGCCTTTGTTAACGATCGCGAAACCTGAAAAATAAAATTATTTTTTCTGTAACTAAGTATAAAACGCACCCCTGTTTCAGACCTTAAAAACTTTATGGTAATGCAAAAATTGAAATGATTCCTCAGGTATGGGAAAATATCAAAATACATGATACTAATTTTGTAATGTATTTATATTGTAAACATATTTATATTAAAAGAGTTGGTAAACATGTGTCATTATTTTCATAAAAATATGTCTCCTGGAGTAAATTTGCAGGTAGTCAGTAACGTTGCATATCTGCAATTATGTGGAGATTCGAGACTATAAAATGGAGACCTGTATAAGGGTTAATCAATGTTGCTAAAACTTGGTCAAGTACATGACCATATTCCCACTTCTGTTTCATCTTTGGCTTATAGCAAATTAACCAGACATAATCGAGGACAAAATCCCACCTGGACAAAAACCCAACCAGTGATTTTAACTTAGGCGAACAAAAACCCACCCTAATTATTTTCCAGGTGGACAAAAACCCACCCTATATAATTTGTAGGCGGACGAAAACTCACCTGTGACAAAAATTTCAAGGCTGATGAAAACCCACCTGTCATAATAAATGATTATTTTTGTTGGTATATTAATTGCATTTTTTTCATTTAAATGGGGGAATAAAAGTTGATAATACAGTAAAGTTAAATTCTTTTATCAGATTCTTCATTTCTCTAATTATTTGATACCATTAAAAATATCTTTAATTGGATAATTTCATCCCATTGATAAGAGTTAACATTGATTAAATTAATTCAACAAAAAAATTAATCACTCAAATTAATTGCTCAATTAAAGACTTTTCGAGTAGATATAGTGAATATCTAGCTGTTTGTCTTGTGATTACATTCATGTATTATTTGGTAATAGTAAAATTTTGTATACAGTTTGCATTCCATACCATTGAAAATATCTTTAATTGGATCCCATTTTATCATCATCAGCCTTTATTCTTCTTTGTCATGTTATGCAATTAGAAAAATAAAAAATGTTGAATAAAATGTCTTTATTTATTGGCTTTTATTTAGAATAAATGTTATCTATTTCTAATACCGAAAACTGTTTCAAATGTGAACAAAACGAAGTAATATATATTGACAGTATAACTCTTATATATATACATAGTAATATATAAACAGGTGTTTTTTTTCCGTCTACAAATAATATAGAGCGGGTTTTTGTCCACCTGGAAAATAATTAGGGTGGGTTTATGTCCACCTATGTAAAAATCACTGGGTGGATTTTTGTCCGGTGGGTTTTTGTCTGTCTTCCGATTAGAATGTTTAACATAATCATGAAAACCAAAGGTCACATGCACCAATGAAATTTTATCTCCATCCTTCACATAAAATGGTTTGTTTAGGACTGTTTACATTTAAATGTTGGAAATCGCTGAAAGAATATACTGAAAGTTCCATTACAAATCTAAAGGGCAGAGAAACTGCATATGCCTATGTAGTATACATAAATGTAATTGTATTGCATTTACTTTACCAGGAGATGGATGTTTGCACTATCCGCAATTCCAGCTGTGATACAGGGGGTGGGGATGTTTTTACTTCCACCCAGTCCGCGATATCTTATGTTAAAGAAAAAAGAGTTAGCAGCAGAGGGTGTATTACAAAAGTTACGAGGAACAACCCGGGTTGATAAAGAATTAAGTGGAATCAGAGTGTCTATAGCTTCAGAAAAGGTATGAAAGTAATATTGCTGTACTTGTTTACATCAGAAAAGGTATTAATGTAATATTGCTGTACTTGTTTATGCAGAAAAGGTATGAAAGTAATATTGCTGTACTTGTTTATGTCAGAAAAGGTATTAATGTAATATTGCTGTACTTGTTTACGTCAGAAAAGGTATTAATGTAATATTGCTGTACTTGTTTATGTCAGAAAAGGTATTAATGTAATATTGCTGTACTTGTTTATGTCAGAAAAGGTATTAATGTAATATTGCTTTACTTGTTTACGTCAGAAAAGGTATTAATGTAATATTGCTGTACTTGTTTACATCAGAAAAGGTAGGAAAGTTATATTGCTGTACTTGTTTAAGTCAGAAAAGGTAGGAAAGTAATATTTCTGTACTTGTTTACATCAGAAAAGGTAGGAATGTAATAATGCTGTACTTGTTTACATCAGAAAAGGTATTAATATTGCTGTACTTGTTTACATTAGAAAAGGTATGAAAGTAATATTGCTGTACTTGTTTACATCAGAAAGGTATTAAAATAATATTGTTGTACTTGTTTACATCAGAAAAGGTATTTAAGTAATATAGCTGTACTTGTTTACATCAGAAAAGGTATTAAAGAAATATTGATGTACTTATTTACATCAGAAAAGGTATGAAAGTAATATTGATGTACTTGTTTGCATATATTTTATATATATTTATACAATGAAAATCAAAAGATTTGTAAGCAGTATTCTGATAATTTATTTACACTAGGCAGATTCAAATCAAAACAAGAATCCCCTAGATGTTTTTTTTTTACTTTTATTTAAACTACCAACTGTTGGTTCATTTATTTACCCTGTAACAGATGTGGTTCAGTGGTTGAGTATTGTATTCAGAACATTTATTTATTACTATTGATAGGGACTTTTCTAATTGTTTATGTTTTTTATTTATTTTACCGTGCATTTTGTTTTTGAAAAAAAAATTGTACATAACCTTCAAACTACACTACCTTAAAATCATGGTCAAAATCATGAATAAATTCTTCAAGAGTAATGGCTAATTAATGAAATTTTGTATGTCATGTTTTTTTATGAATGCTAGTGATTTTATTGGAAATTGTAACACTAAAAAAATTAGATGGCAAATATTTGGAGAGATGGTATTAATTTAGATATCCTTTTTTATTTTTTAATTCGTAAGTATATTTTAGAGGTCCTCTGTGGCCCAAAGGTCCATGGCACCATTTCAAGATCACTTCCCTCTCACAGTTAAAGTTGTAGGTTTGAGTCTCGTTTGCTCATAAAATTATATGTGAGAAAGTTTGCCAGTTACTTGCGGAAGGAAGGTGGTGCTACTCGGATTCATTCTGGGGACTTCCTCCACCAATAAAACTGGATATGCCATATATAACCTGAAATGTGATGAAAAAAGAGTTGAACCCCATTAAAAAAAAAATATATATTTAACTTGATTATACTCATATAAAGCTATCAGTTCATGTATGTAAATTTGTCCACTCTGTCCAGATGTGTTGCATGTAATTCCATAGTATATAAGTCATGGTCAACACCAAATTTCTTGGTTTGGCAGAGGCCTTGATATTGTATCTATGGTTTACATTGTAGCAAGGCACACTCATTGTAGTCTGGTCTGTACGTTTATGTCTTGGTTATTCACAAATAATTATCTCCATATATATATAGAGATAGTAGTGCTGATATTGAGTTCAGCTTATGTTTCACACATTAATCTTTACATATATGGATGTATTGCCAATTAGAAATATAAAATCAAGAAGTATTACAACACAAAACTGCATAATTAAAATATATATGTATTTTCATGGAATATTCGTTTAAAAAATATGAGTAAAAAATCAAAATACAGATTGAAATTTCTTTAGAATTTCATCTAACATACAGAATTGACTCAAAATAAAAAAAGAAGAAACACTTAAATATTGATAAAAAGAAAGCATGCAACTGTATGTAGAATAAAGTTTTTAAAAAATCAAAATAAGCATTAATGTCAACATTTTAAATGTTGGCAAGTCACTGAAACAAAAACTGTTGAAAACAACCCCATACCTTTATGTTCAGTTACCTTTATGTCTAGTGTTCAATTTTCATATACACATGTACATATTTCAGAACCGTGGTTGTTTAGATTTATGTAGATCAGAAGATGGTATGAGAGGACGCATGATGGTGGGTGTTGGACTTGTATTCTTTCAGCAGGTATATTTAATGGTTTTATTACTTGGCAAAACTTTATCACTCACTTACTCACTCACTCACAAAGGCTTATCAGGTGATTTTATGCCAAAGTGTCTTTCAGTTTTCAGTTTAAAGAACAGTTTTCATCTAAAGCCTTAACATTGCCTTAAATGATCAATCAGCCAATGTGTTGACATAATGCATCTAACATACTGACTGATGCACTGTTTCAGTTTACTGGTCAGCCAAATGTTTTGTACTACGCACCGACAATATTTGAAGACATTGGATTCCAGTCTGATTCCGCTGCTACCCTGGCAACAGTGGGTTTAGGACTTGTCAAGGTAACACATTCAGAATATACCCTATTTAATGTATATTTACAGAATATTATAACGTAATTACATGTTTCATGCAAACTTGACAGTCAAATCTGGTTGTCTCTCCTCTTTAATGATATACAATTTGTATATCTGGTTTTAGCACTGTGATATCTCCTTTTCACGTAGCCATATATTTAATATTTTTGTGTTATACCTAATATAATTCTGTTTTACCTGGCTAACTGTTTGTACCTGGCTAGCTGTTGTACCTGACTGGCTGTTGTACCTTGCTAGCTGTTGTACCTGGCCAGCTGTTGTACCTGACTGGCTGTTGTACTTGGCCAGCTGTTGTACCTGGCCAGTTGTTGTACCTGACCACTTGTTGTACCTGGCTAGCTGTTATACTTGACTGGCTGTTGTATCTGGCTAGCTGTTGTACATGGCCAGCTGTTGTACCTGGCAAGCTGTAATACCTGACTGGCTGTTGTACCTGACTGCTGTTGTACCTAGCTAACTGTTTGTACTTGGCTAGCTGTTGTTTCTGACTGGCTGTTGTACAAAGCTAGCTGTTGTATCTGGCTAGCTGTTGTACCTGACTGGCTGTTGTACCTGGCTAGCTGTTGTACTTGGCTAGCTGTTTGTACCTGGTTAGCTGTTGTACCTGACTGGCTGTTGTATAAAGCTAGCTGATGTACCTGGCTAGCTGTTTTACCCGACTGGCTGTTGTACCTGGCTAGCTGTTGTACTTGGCTAGCTGTTTGTACCTGGTTAGCTGTTGTACCTGACTGGCTGTTTGTACCTGGCTGGCTGTTGTACCTGACTAGCTGTTGTACCTGACTAGTTGTTGTATCTGGCTAGTTGGTTGTACCTGGCTAGCTGTTGTACCTGACTGGCTGTTGTACCTGGCTAGTTGTTGTACCTGGCTATGACCATGTACCTAACTATAACTGCTGCATCTATCCAGTTGTTGTCCCTTGCTATGACCATGTTGTATTGAACTTTAACTCTGCTATATCTAGCCAGCTGTTGTACCTTGCTATGACCATGTTGTACCAAACTGTAACTCTGCTGATTTTAGCCTGTCTTTGGATTTGGCTATGACCATGTTGTACCTTATTATAACTCTGCTGTACCTGGCTAGCTGTTGTATCTGGCTATGGCCATGTTGTACCAAACTATTAATCTGCGATACCTCATTTACTGCTGTATCTGGTTATGACCAATGTCCATTTTGTACCAAACTATAACTCTGCTGTATCTAGCCAGTCATTGTACCTGGCTATGACCATATTTTGCTAAACTATAACTCTGCTGTACCTAGCCAGCTGTTGTATCTGGCTATGACCATTTTGTACCAAACTATAACTCTGCTGTTTCTAGCCAGTAATTGTACCTGGCTATGACCATGTTGTGCCAAACTATAACTCTGCTGTACCTAGCCAGCTGTTGTATCTGGCTATGACCATGTTGTACCTAATTAAAACTCTGCTGTACCTGGTTGTGATCATGTTGTACCAATATATATCTTTGCTGTATCTAGTCAGCTGTTTACCTTGCTATGACCATGGTGTATCTAACTATAACTCTGCTGTACCTAGCCAGCTGTTGTATCTGACTATGACCATGTTGAACCTAACTGTAACCGCTGTATCTATCCAGCTGTTGTACCTGGCTATGACTATGTTGTACATAACTATAACTGCTGTATCTATCCAGCTGTTGTACCTGGCTATAAGCATGTTAAACCAACTATATCTCTGCTGTATCTAGTCAGCTGTTTACCTTGCTATGACCATGATATATCTAACTATAACTCTGCTGTACCTAGCCAGCTGTTGTACCTGGTTATAACCATGTTGTACCTAACTGAAACTGCTGTATCTAGCCAGCTGTTGTACTTTGCTATAACCATGTTGTACCTTACTTTAACTGCTGTATCTATCCAGCTGTTGTACCTGGCTATGGCCATTTGTACCAAACTATAACTGCTGTATCTATCCAGCTGTTGTACCTGGCTATGGCCATGTTGTACCAAACTATAGCTGCTGTATCTATCCAGCTGTTTACCTTGCTATGACCATGGTGTATCTAAGTATAACTCTGCTGTACATAGTCAGCTGTTGTATCAGGCTATGACCATGTTGTACCTATCTGTAACTGCTGTATCTAGCCAGCTGTTGTACCTGGCTATAACTATGTTGTACACAACTATAACTCTGATGTACCTAGTCAGCTGTTGTATCTTGCTACGATCATATTGTACCTAACTATAACTGCTGTATCTAGCCAGCTGTTGTTCCTGGCTATGGCCATGTTGTGCCTTACTATAACTCTGCTGTACATAGCCAGCTGTTGTATTTGGCTATGACCATGTAAATTAAACTAGGTATACTAACTATGACCAGTCACATAACTATAATTATGTCTGGATTTGAGGTTCCCAGGTTAACTGTTTGTCTGTTAGCCTTTGATGGCATAAAAAATGATGCTAAATATCCACAATGTAAAACTAATCATGATTGTTGTTGTGTCTACAGGTGATTATGACAGTGATAGCACTGATGTGTGTGGACAAGTTTGGGAGACGGAAGCTTCTGATCACCGGATCCATCATGATGGGAGTCAGTATATTTACCCTGGGGGTTGTGTGCCATTTTGAACAAGCTGGGGTGGCGAGCAAATCATGTCTTGATCATAGCAAGTGTAGTCATTCCATTGTACCTCATAATCACTCATTTCTTCAAACCTCTTCATTGCCACCAGAAAATATAGCTCCTGCATCAGGGTACACTTTCACAGGATTGCAAAACTCGTCCAATGCTAATGCATGGCAGAAGAAGAGTGACACTTCAACTAAAAATTATACAGCAAAAAGTCTTTATAGCAATCCTGTAGGAGCAAGCCATGAAAATCCGACTAGCATGAAGCATGAAGAAAATCCAGATGTGATAAACAAGGGAGTTAATTCTACATCAAATACAGAGAAGGGGAACAACTCTGACAGTGGATCAATGGTTCAGAGAGTTGTGGGTTTTATTGCTCTAATGGGTTATGTGGCAGCTTATGGATTTAGTTTTGGTCCAGGTAATAATTTTGTATTTATACTGTTAGCTATATGTATTTGTACTTTTAACTAGGAAACAGGAATATATATATATATTTTAATAAGAATAAATGAGATTTAACACCATTTTCAACCTATTTCTGGTTATATATGGCATATCCAGTTTTACTGGTAGAGGAAGACGGAAGAATAAATCTGAGTACAACCATCGTCCTTCCACAAGTAACTGGCAAACTTTCTCACTTAGTTTTTGGAACGAGTGGGACTCGAACCTACAACCTCATTAGTGAGGGTTAGTTATATTGAGAAGGCGCCTTAGACCACACTGCCATGGAGAAATCTGGAAATAAATAAAGTCTTGGCTATGAGATATTGCAATATTTTATATCAATGTCTAACAGTAAAGCTATTTGTTATATAGTTAAATTGGTAAGTGTTCCTGTTTCTTTCAAGAACCACAAAAAGTAGGTAAAAAAAGACAGTGTTATTTTTATAGTATTTGTCAGTCAACTAGTTGGTCTATCAGCGGTACTTTTCAGTAGGTCCTGTTTCTTATGATTTCAACTCCTGAAATTTACATCATTGAACTATGCAATGGCAACCATGTTATTTTTTATCTGTTTCTCAACTTCATGTACTGTGTATATTTTCATTTACCTGTTTCTCAACTACATGTACTGTGTATATTTTCAGTTATCTGTTTCTCAACTACATGTACTGTGTATATTTTCATTTACCTGTTTCTCAACTACATGTATTGTGTATATTTTCAGTTATCTGTTTCTCAACTACATGTACTGTGTATATTTTCAGTTACTTGGTTAGTTCTGAGTGAGATATTTCCAGCTGCTGTGAAAGGACGGGCTATTGCCATGGCAACTGTGTTTAACTGGGGGACGAATCTCATTATAACTTTTACATTTCTAGATATTATGAGTAAGGTTTTTTCTATTTTCTGAATTGTTTCCTTTTGCTGTTTAAAATTTATTGTTTTCAACTCAACTGAACTATTCTGATTGCTTTGTGACCATTCCCCTTGAACTTTTATGTTGCATACAATCTACCACCTACATTATTCATTGGTTTTCCACCAAACTTACACAGTAGTTATATAATCATAATATCTTGGGACAGGTTTGTAAACTAGCCAAATCAGATAATTAATGTCAGAGTTATGGTCCTTGAATTATCAAAATTGTACTATTTGACCTTGCACTCTTATTTGACCTTGCACTCTCTAACACAATCATTTTTCATTTGATCTTCACCAAACTTGCACAGTAGTTATATAACCATAATATCAAAGAGGAGTTCTTGAACTGGCCAAATAAGATAATTAATGACAGAGTTTATAGCCCTCGAAACATAAACAACAATTGTTATTTGATGTTGTGTGCAGTCTAGTATTCACAGTTTTTCATCGATCATAACCAACTAAAATATCTTTGACAAGTTTTTAACTGACCAAATCAGATAATTTATATTAGAGTTGCACCCCTTGAATTTTCTAAAATTATTATTTGATGTTGTATCATTTTGTGATAATGCTATATGGTGGAGACATTTGATCCTGTCAAATTCTCTTAATGTGTTAAAAAAGTTGATATTTTAGGATTTGATAAATCAGATTAACAATTGCAAAACATATACTATCATTTAAAATCATAACAGTTGTGTGAACAAATAGAGATATTGAGTATATAAAATAAGTATTGGTCTCTGAGAATTTAAGCATATATTTATTTATATTTTTTTATGTCCCTCAGATGGTCTTGGTGTGACATGGACCTTTACGTTGTTTGCCATTGTTTGTGCCTTCTCTGTGATGTTCATATTTTCCTTTGTACCTGAGACTAAAAATAGAACACTGGAGCAAGTGTCCCAAGATATGAAAACAAGGTAAGACTTGACAGAAGCTATTTACTGTATTATATTGACGTGTACTGTATAATCCAAAGTATCGAGATTTATTTACAATACATTTAGTTTATACTAACTTATTTTAGGTCTATTGTGAGGTAAGCTCAGAGCTTATATGAATTGCTTCCAAGTCTGTTTCCTGGGTAGAGGCAGTTCCATGTTTTGTTTTGAGAGGCTATTGGTTTGAGTCTTAGATCAAACCCCACAACCTCTGATCAGCACTCTATCCGCTGTACTACAGGCAACAACTAAGTTTTCTCTTGTTCCTCCAATTTCAATAATAAGTAGCATATTCCAGTATAAATAACTTATATTATTGAAACATTTCTTTTCCAGTTTTGCAACAGAAATAAAATGTTGCTGTTTGAGTACTACTAACACACAAGATAGCTAACTTTTACCGGTAATACAAATTTAGTACCCTGGGTTATAGTAATATATTCCCTTTTTTATCATGTGCTTCTTCATTGCTTTTTATAGAGGATAGTGGGAGAATTTATTTCATATTTTAAGATTCATGATTAACAGTTAAAGTCAATTAAGTTTAATTCATCATAAGTTTTCCCTTTACAGTTTTCATCAAAAGTGGTAAAGCATTTTTCATTATGCTAGTAACCTGTTCGATTCGTCATCTTCCTAGGATAGAACTACATGTATTAGTAATAGAAAACAATTTAACCACATCTTTTCTCTAATTTAAAAATTAAAATAATTATTAATATTATCAATGAGTTTTAAATTTTGAAAGGGCCAATGTATTTAATCAATATTTAGCACATAGCTGTATAATTATAAAACACATGTCAGTTAGTTATTTGTCAATGGCAATAAAACTTTATAGGAGTTTACAGGCCCGTTTTCAACTTAAATTTTGGTAAAATTTTAAGTAGCATACAGCAGGGGCATCCATTGTCCTACGACAAATATTTTCTGAAAACTTTTCTTGTAAATGCAGTTTGTGTAGCGGAGTCTGGTGCTAGAAGTATTGTTAATTATCATAGGTACCGTATATTCCCTTTTTAACGCCCCCACTCTAATAAACACTCCCCACCTATTTTTCTGGAAAATTAAAAACTAAAACGTATCTGCGAGTTGAGTGTGTATTCGCCCATCTTTCCCTGATCGGTTATTTTGTTGCACAGACAACAATTAGCGGAGTGTTTATTACCTTTGAACTCTTTAACCCATTGTTTATATCTTGGGCGACCACCTAACCACTTTTGGTTGAATAAACACTTCCACATATTTGCCGTTTAAAACTAGTAAAAATGCTGTCTGTTGATTAAAACATTACAAAAGATTGGAAAATGCGGTTAGTCTGTGTATGCTGAAAGCTCATTGTTCCACGTTGATAAGAGCAAGCGTCCAAGTGATTTAAAGTGAAGATTAACTGACCATAAATTCGGATATTCCAGTACGCAGACTAGTAATTTCATACAGATTTTCAGTTTTTTTTCACCCTATGTCGATTATATCATTCACTCTCAAATAATTCTGAACCACTTTTTCGGGGATCTAAACCGGTATTAAGTTTTTTTTCCAGGGCTTAATTGTATTTTAACTGTTGCTCAATTTGCTTTTTTTATCTTTCATAAACGCCCCCACCTTGTAAAATGTAACGCCCCCGGGGGCTTTAATAAGGGAATATACGGTATATTGAGCTTTGCTTTTTTTATCAAGCAGATATCATCAAGCATCTCGTATATATATTATAATTATCTACATATGTTGAGATAGCATTAATTGGACATAGAGAACAGTTTATTATCATTGCTTCTTATAAAGGAAAGCATAAGCTTGGTGATGGTAGATGTAGTTTGGCTTTGTTACAAATGACCTGGGATTTATTTTGGTGTGGATGCCTTTTTCATCTCATTTAACCCTTTACTCCATAGAAACAAGTTTTCCCGCACCAACCAAAGAAGGCCTTTGAAAACAGTGCAGGAAGAGTTCAGATTGCTTGTAACAAGCAATATGAACATTTCCTGCACTGTTTTCCAGTCTGTCAGTTAATATAAACATAATTCACCCAATATTTCAAAAGCTTTCTATATTAGGTGTCCAAAGCCTTTTATATTAGAGGTGTCCAAAGGCGTCTATATGAAGTAAAGGGTTAAAATATTTTTATCTGCAAATATTTGATAAAATCTGATTTAACTTTATCACTAAGATGATTAAATCTTATGGTAATTGCCTGTGTAGTTAACCTACATTTCAATATCCATATGATCTAATATAATAATTGTATTGTAATATACTATCTGTTTTTATAAAGGACAGATCCAGTAGTTTAACATGATTGCATGTATTTTCATCCAAGTTTCTGTATCAGATACTTAAATGAGCAAAATGCCGTGACAGATGCCAGCCTCTTGGATATGTTAAATTACACTTTTAATTGTCTTACCAGTGACATTTATATTTTTGTGCTGGGCCCTATACTATAAAACTTTGTTCAGTGCCCAACTCAGGATTTCATGCTCAACTCAAACACAAGTCAACTCATAGTAAAATAAGTGTAAATAGAAGAAGCCATTTTTTCGTAAAGACATTTGACATATAGCTGACAACATTGATTCACATGATGGTAATTTTTAGCTCTACCGGCCAAAGGCCAGAAGTGCTTATGCGATGGCGCGTTGTCTGTCGTCCGTCGTCTGTCGTCTGTTAGCAGCACTTTCTCTGAAACTACTAGGCCAATTAAACTGAAAATTCACATGCATGTTTCTGTTGCATAGGAGACTATACAGAAGATTTTTTTTTTTCGATCTGAAATTCAAGATGGCTGCCATTACTAAAAATAGTCCAAAACTTAAAAAATCTTCTTCTCATGAACGGCCCAACAGATTTTCAAAATGTTAATGTAGTAATGATGACCAACTATAGTATTGTTAGATTTGTTCAAATGGTGTCCCTAGGGTTAAATATGACCCCGCCCCGAGGGTTCAATTAGGGGACACATGTCATTATAATATTTTTTTTATTTTTTTTTTTTAAAATGGAACTGATTTTGCCTATATCTTAACAGAATCATTGTTTGGTGAAGGAGGTTCAGATTTGTAAAAATGACTCGGTTCCATTGTCTTAAGGGGTCAGGAGGGGCCCAAAAATGCTAAAAATTGGGAATTACTAAAATCATTTTGTTAAGAACCGGTATGTTAGATTTGTTCATATTTGGTATAAATTATCCCTATGTGTAGGGGTTTGATTGCAGAGAAGAATTAAGGGGCTAAAATTTATAGGGGCCCTGTAAGGGGACTTAGAATTTTACATAGGGATACTATGGGAAAACAGAAAATTCTCTATTTCTTTCATCTATTCTGAAACCACTAGGCCAATTAAACTAAAACTTCACATGCATGTTTCTGATGCATAGGAGACTATACAAAAGATTTTTTTTTCGATCTGAAATTCAAGTTGGCCGCCGTTACTAAAAATAGTCCAAAACTTAAAAAATCTTCTTCTCATGAAAGGCCCAACAGATTTTCAAAATGTTTATGTAGTAATGATGACCAACTATAGTATTGTTAGATTTGTTCAAATGGTGTCCCTAGGGTGAAATATGACCCCGCCCCAAGGGTTCAATTAGGGGACACATGTCATAATATTTTTTTATTTATTTTTTTTTAAAATGGAACTGATTTTGCCTATATCTTCATAGAAGCATTGTTTGGTGAAGGAGGTTCAGATTTGTAAAAATGACTTGGTTCCATTGTCTTAAGGGGTCAGGAGGGGCCCCAAAAGGCTAAAAATTGGGAATTACTAAAATCATTTTCTTAGGAACCGGTGTGTTAGATTTGTTCATATTTAGTATAAATTATCCCTATGTGTAGGGGTTTGATTGCAGATAAGAATTAAGGGGCTAAAATTTATAGGGGCCCTGTAAGGGGACTTAGAATTTTACATAGGGATACTATGGGAAAACAGAAAATTCTCTATTTCTTTCATCTATTCTGAAACAACTAGGCCAATTAAACTGAAACTTCACATGTATGTTTCTGTTGCATAGGAGACTATACAGAAGTTTGTTTTTTTTTCGATCTGAAATTCAAGATGGCCGCCATTACTAAAACTAATCCAAAACTTAAAAAATCTTCTTTTCATGAACGGCCCAACAGATTTTTAAAATGTTTATGTACTAATGATGACCATCTATAGTTTTGATACATTTGTTCAAATGGTGTCCCTAGAGTTAAAAATGACCCTGTCCTGATATTTCTATTGCATAGGAGAATTTCAAAAAGTGTTTTGGCCACTATGAGTCAGTAGAGCGTCCTCAGGCCCTCTTGGGCCTCTTGTTTAATATTTTTTTAAAGAACCACTGTTCTTCCATAAGTAACAGGCAAATTTCCCTCACATAAAGTTTTTTGGAGTGAGCAGAACTTGAACCTACAACCTTGGCAGTGAAGGTAACTGATCTTGAGATGCCGCATTGGACCACTCAGCCACAGAGGACCCCGTGATGGTAAAGAGTAGTCATGTAAATTTTACAGTTATATTTTTCTTGTACTTGTTATTCATGAATTTTTTAAACTGAAATTTATGAATTCTGAAAACTTTATATCCATGATGTTTTTTAATCTGAACTTACAAATTTGGAAAAACTGTGTGTTGACAAAGTTTTTAATTCTGATGTCAAATACACATCTGAGCATTTTCTGCTTGCCCTGAAAAAATGTTTTCCACTTTATGCTATGCTCCCAAGCTGCCAGTTATCCTCTGCTGATAATAACCTCCGTTAATAAAACAATTCACATGGTTTATATATCATTTTAGGCCTCCTCTCACTCGGCTAAGACAGAACTGGTCTGGTTTCATGTGCTGCATTTCTCCACGAACATCGCATCATACTGGCAGTAACTACAGTAGGGTCCAGTCAGAAACAGTCACCTAGAAGTCCAAAGAGAAGAGTTGATAGTAAGATCAAAAAATAAGCCAATGTGATAGTGTTATATTTATACATATGTGTTAATAATCATGGTTGTGTGTTATGTTTAAAGATAATAATGTAATACTAGTTGAGGCCTAATTTCATCCAATATTTAAGGCTGAAACTTAAAATCAGAAAAATTTGCCAACTCTGTCACTTTAAAGTTGACATGATACCAATACTTGTTGAGACCTAATTTCATCCAATATTTAAGGCTGAAACTTAAATTTAGAAATAATTGTCAACTCTGTCACTTTAAAGTTGACAAGATAAACCAATACATTTTGAGGCCTAATTCCTTACAATATTTAAGGCTGAAACTTAAATTCAGAAATATTTGTCAACTCAATCACTTTAAAGTTGACATGATATACCAATACTTGTTGAGGCTTAATTTCATCCAATTAAATATTTAAGGCTGAAACTTAAAATCAGATATATTTGCCAGCTCTGTCACTTTAAAGTTGACATTATATACCAATACTTGTTGAGGCCTAATTTCATCCAATATTTAAGGCTGAAACTTAAACTCGGAAAAATTTGTCAACTCTGTCACTTTAAAGTTGACATGATACCAATACTTGTTGAGGCCTAATTTCATCCAATATTTAAGGCTGAAACCTTAAAATCAGAAATTTTTGCACACCCTGTCATTTAAAGATGACATGATGTTCAGACTTTTTGTATTATAAACTGATGGTTTCTGTATTAAGTGCAGTAATTTTCTTTATTTTTGCTGAATGTTTTTAATTTGAGTCGAAGAAATGCAGATTTTTTAGCTCCAGAGTTTATGTATTAATGGTGTGGAATGAGTTGAGTGATAGTAAATAATGATGTACTATTAAATACAGTACAAGTATGTGATATATCAGCTGGGAACATTAGCTAATGCTGATAGATTGAGACCTGTTTACTTATATTTAATCATGTCACTTAATGCATATTCTTTAGTACAATTCATGTTACAGCTTTGTCTCTTGCCATCCATTTGTGTTAGCTTTAAGCTATATATCCAGCCCTCATTGTTGGCCATACTGAAGAATAACTCACCTGGCTTCTGTTTCACCAACATTATACTTAAATACTTAAAAATGTAACTAAACTTTTACTTGTTATTTATCTATTATACATTGTATAATCAATATCAATGAGTCCATAAACTGTTTTATGGGAACCAGTCTAAAATCATGATCACCTGGCTGCTTTTCTTTGATTTTTTAAATTTTTAAGTATATATGTATATGTTAGTGAAACAAGAGCCTGAATGTATTTAATTAAGATAACTCAAATTAACTGCTTTGCATTGAACTCTTATTTTATATAAATATGTATTTAGTTTTCAGAATTTCAATGGAGACTTATTTTGGTGGTCTGGGTTTAGAGCGCCCACCTCACATGAGGAAGGTCGTGGGTTCGTCCCTGGCCGGGTACATTTTAAAATGTAACTAGAAGGCTCAGCAATTAGAGGATAGTTCTAGGTCTGGTTTGCTCAGTATCAGTATAATGTGACTGGGTGGGGTATATGTCACAAGTAGACACTGTCGCGATATAATTGAGAAAAATTGTTGAAAGCGACACTAAACGCCATACATACAACAACTTAATGTGTGAAGTCGAGAGTTTAACTTATCAATTTATTTCATTTTACTAAGTATCCATTAAAGCACAATATTTTCCTTATTAGGAAAAAAAGATATGTTCCTTAATTGTCAAACTACACTCAAATTGTCCAAAATAGTGCCATAAACTGTATGACCAAGTGCAATTAATAAAAGTATCATTATATTTGAATATTCTTTATTTGGTAAATAGTATTTTTGTCATACTGTAATTGATTTACTTGTATTATAATGCAATATTCTACTTTACATACATTTTTTTTATGCTGAACTTCAATCTAAAATTTATATTGATTATTTCACCATTTTTTATGACCATATACAATAAATCCCTATTCATTGTTTCATCCATTTATTGTCAATCAAGAGTTGAATAAAAGATATACATATATCTTTAAACTTGCAAAAAAGATAATGTGATATTCATATCTTATTTTATGCCAGCTATAATACACAATGATAATACTATTAGGTAATAAATCTTAAAGCATTGTTTAAAAATTGTATAAAAGACTTGCCTGGAATTACATAATGTGTCAAGTAGGTCACTTTAAGTTTTGACAATATCTCACTAACTTTAGATTTTATTTCCCATACTTTGCTAATTGGGATTCTGATTTGATAACCCCAGACTTATTATCCTCCACAGGATTGTTTTTCAGGTGCTTGCACAGGGATGTGGGAGTAATTAAGTTTTTTTTATTTCAAGCTTTAACAAAAGCCATATTTGACATTGCCAATCCCCCCACCGAAGCAAATTCTTGTATTGTCAACTTCTATCGTTGTATGCAGTTTCAAAGCATTCACTTCATAACTTTTCAAGGTATGCTCCAAACAAGGGAAAAAAACAAAGGGGAATAATTCTGCAAAGACATGAACTTTCATATGTACAGATATATGTAGCACATTCTGTTAGCAAAAATAGCGACAATGGTAGTTGTTGTATACCCTGTCATGTTTTTTCTTATATGCCTGTCCACTGTGTGATATGTTACTTTTCAATTTTTTTCTGATAAAAATATCCGGTTGATTAATGTCAACTTCAGTTTCCTTCATGCCATTTGGAAGATTCTTATTTATCATAAACTACATTTTCTTGGCTTTCAGGTGCTGTTTTCAAGTTACCTTTTATCAGGCTGTTTACATGCTTAACATTTTTATGTCCTCCAAGTCATCATTGCCATCAACTTCATTTTCTGAAGGAATTACACGAATATCATCATCTGAGCAATAATTATCTTCCAAATTACGCAGTAATTGTGAAGCAGAGTACATATAATCTTCATCCCCTGAAAGGTCCTCCATGTCCGAGGGGTCTAAGGCGCCGTCTCAAGAATCTGCTGCTTTACCGGTGAGGCTACAACACAGACAGTTGTAACATTTGTCTGATGACCATGCACATGCTTTGGCATAACGCAAAAATTTACTGCTTGAAGGCAATCGAGCCAAGTTTTTTTTCCCAGCAAACAACAAATTCTTAGTTAATTGGCAAATAACTGTATTTGCCCAATTTCTACTGCTAATATTGTTATATATGACGGTATGGTGACGGTGGATTGGGCATACTGAGTGATCATCATCTGTCGTATCTGTCTCTTTACCATTTATTTGGCGTGTTTTGGTGATTTGTTTCTTCATGGTTTTTTTATTTTGTTTATGCCTTGGGCATAGGCAAAAAACATTATCCTCTGTGTTGCTTTTGCTTTCATTTGAGGACAGGCTATCATCTGAATAAAACACTAGTCCCTGTCTTCATGTCTCCAGCCGTGTGGGTTTTTGGAATTGTCTGAAGAGTTCAGCTTCCGAGTCTACAGCTTCCTCTTCGGCCTCCACAGGTGGTTGTTCATCATCATCATCAAGGGAGAGTGTTTAATTTATTTTGAAGTCCATAATGGCACATTCTAATTTGGAAAATTCTTTTCTATATAAGATTTCCAAGATTTTAAGAGTTATGTTTCCATGATTCACTCTTAAATTTACAATCACATCAGCTAATTTCTGCCCAGTACCTGGTATTTTCATCAGATCTTCAAACAATGCATAATTGACCTGATTGGTGTTTAACTTCTGAATCTGCCATTATTGTTTTATACAATTCAATTATGAAATTCAGTCAAACAAAATATTTTCAAGTATGAACCTTAAATATCTTTGAAATTTTAAGTTAATTTTGCTTAATAACTGAATTGTATGGACATTTCATTAATGTAGTTCAGGATCACTGTAAAAGTGTTTGGACAAAGTGTGCTTTCACTGAAATTGTTCAGTCAATCCCTCACTTGGATACTGAAGGCTTTACTAGTGTGGCAGACAGTCAGCTGTTTTTTGTTAATTCTGGAGGTTCATGTTCATGTACTTCTGGTAAACATGTGCAGTGATTTTGCAGTTATGTGCACTTTAGAAACTGTAAATAAGGTTTTAAATGCACAATATTCCTGCAGAAAGTGCAAACCTAATTACAAACAACAAGGATAGTTTACCATCCAAACTGATAGAGATAGTTTTTAAGACAACGTTGGGTTGAATTTGTCGCAACACTAGAGGTAAAAAAAATTTCAGTTAGATTTCCACACTTGAAAAATTCGCACTTGGTGCAAAGATTTCGTTAAGAAACAGTGTAGGTACAGTTTACTTATACCATTATAATAGAAATTTCCTACCTTGTGTATAGTACTGGACCTCGTTGCACTTGCACAATGTAGTGTAATTGTTCAGAACTCTTCGAGTCTTCCAGCCTGCTGCGCAATTGTAGACCATCTGATGTGTGATGTCACATCGCGCACCTTGCCCATGTTTTGGCGGGAATCCTTCAAGTTGGACTCCACTTTCTAGGAGAGACTTCACCTGTCACTACACTGCATATCATTATTCCAACTTCTAAACAGTGCATCCCATCTTGAAAACAGCACAATGACAACGGCTATTGTGATAAATGTAAGTAAAATAAAAAAATCTTACAGAATAATGCCAATCAAAAATTATTTCAGTTCCATGTTCAAATAAAATACAGTAAAACCCCTATAATAAGACCACCTTTGGGACCAGGCAAAAGTGGTCTTAATAGCGGAATGGTTTTATTATAAAATTTCAGAATCATTGGCAAAAGTTGTAGGCCTATGTAACCATAATAGTAAATTGATGTATACTAAATTGTGCATATGTGTGCATAAACTGTTATACCATTGATAATAATAATAAATCCTTTTTTCATCAGAATAAATCTGCAACTTCCCTCCTTTGTCGGGAAGTCTAGTTTAATTCCATAATTTTATTCCCAGCATAACTCCTTAAGAGCCCCCACAGAGTTGATTCTTCTATAAGTGAAAATTTTCAGACACAATATAAATACTAAACAATAACAATATGTGTATATGTTTATATATCTCTAGTTTGATGTACATTTCAGTGATTTACAATTATTAACATTTCATTGCAAAATAGCAGTTTGAACTGTCATTGTTTTTTTCGATTTCTTTGTTATAAAATTTTGCAAATGTTTTTACATTTGTCCAACCAGCTGTCTTAATAATGGTTTCTAAAGGTACTCCTTTAAAGTTTGCTGTGCTGACAGCCACTGCTCTAGTACTATGTGGACTGTAACTAGCATCAATTCCTGCCTTAATCATTGTCATTTTCACCCATCGTGAAACTGTTGACTGTGTCACCACTTTATGTGGCTTTTGAGTACTTATAAGCAGCTTGTCGGTGTTACACCATAAGTATTTAGTGCATTGTAAATATTTGATGAAAATATTTACAATACATAGATTTTTATCCTTTTCATAGAGTTTCAACATTATAGTGTCTAGATGGTGACCCAGTCTCGTTTGTTTTAGTTTCCTTCAGGAATTTAGCAACAATGCCACAGTTTGAAAAATTAATACCACCACAAATTTCAATTAATTTGTTTACAGCAGATCGCGCTGTACCGATTGCACTGTACTTCAAGTTCTTATTATATAAGCATGTCAAGAATTTGACAAAAGATGCTTCATCGGGTTTAATTGGATTAGACTGTTCTCCAGCTGCAAACTGAAGCCATCGTTTGATATATGTGGCATACTGCTTTCTTGTTGACTTTCTCCATGAAGCAAAGATGATGTCTGCCAACTCATTCGATATTCCTTGCTTTTCCAAGACACTCCTGATAAGCGAAAAACATTCATCCTCATTTTCTTCAGTAGATGCCGCAATGCTGGCTTGTGGTGTTAACTCAAGATAAGTTGTGGTGACGGTAGCTGGAAGCTTTCCCCACATATCAGTTGAAGTAGTTGAGGCCACCAACACTGTGTCTTCCATATTTGTGCTATTAGTACTACTTCTGCTTGATTTGCCACAATCTTTTGCTGTGAAGTCATCTCATGATGCCAAAGACATGTGTGAAGTTAGAAAACATTTGGCCATGCAGTTTCTGAGAAAGATGCTAACATTCAAAACTTTAACCTGAATTTTTAAGTACAAAAAGGGGCACAATTTTGAAAAAATAAAAGCTAGAGTTATGTTACTTGTCCTGTGAGGTCATCTCATGATGCCGAAGACATGTGTGAAGTTTTAAAGCATTTGGTCCGGTAGTTTCTGAGAAACATGCTTACATGCAAAACTTTTGTAACGCTGATGCTGTCGAAAGGGTGATTAAAAAATGCTCTACTATTTGAAAAATTTCAAATAGTCAAGCTAAAAATTGGAATGGGGTGGAAGGGGTTTGACCCCAGTGACCTTGACCTTTGGGGTACCTGCTCTCATATAATGCCTGTCCCTTACCAAGACCAATCCATATATGAAGTTTGTTGATGATAGGGGCACTAGTTAAAAAGATAAACTGGAATAGAGAACCTTGCCATAAAACTTTAACCTAATACTATTACAATATATGACCCCAGAGTGACCTTAACCTTTTGGGTACCTCACCCAAAACCAAAAGACGTCTGCTCCTTACCAAGACCAATATATATGTGAAGTTTGATGAAGATAAAGGGCAGTAGTTAAAAAGATATAGTGAAATTGAGAACCTGCCATAAAACTTCAACCTGAGTGCAATGGCAAGTCGACGAGTAAAATACCTCTCCTTCTTCTTCAAATAGTCAAGCTAAAAACCTTTAACATAACATTATTACAATATATATCTGACCCCAGTGACCGTGACCTTTTTCGGTACCTCACCCAAAACCAAAAGATGTCTGCCCCTTATCAAGACCAATAAAATTTTTAGTTTGATATACTATAGGGACATTGGTTAAGAAGATATAGTGAAATGAAGATCCTTGCCATAAAATTTTAACACAAGAGCAACCTCCTTATTTTTTTAAAAGTCGAGCTAAAAAAGAGGAACTCAGTACTGAGTTTAGTTAACTTATTAAATGAAAAATTTACTCTTACAATAAATCCAGTATTAAGATTATTTGTATAATATCCTCTTGTTAAAAAAATAGCTCAAACTGATGTGTAGGCATTATGTTCCGTGCAAATCTTTTTAAACAAACAAAAAGATTTTGACAAAATTTAATGCAAATATTGTAGAGTAAAAGCTGTGCAAAGACCACCTGCCTGTTAAAGACCACCTGCCTGTTAAAGACGACCTGCTTGTTAAAGACCATCTGCCTGTTAAAGACCACCTGCCTGTTAAAGACCATCTGGGTTTAACAATCACAATTTTTTTTCTTATTTAAACTTTTACAGTGTATTTCTACTACTTGTCAATTAACACCATTTTCTGGCTGTTAAAAGAGTCTTGATAAAACAGGTTTCCCTGTATCACACCAACATACAGAGGTAGTCACACAGAAGCCCACAACAGCTTATCTTACCGGGGTACTCGTTGAACAGGCACACACGAAGCACTACAAAAACATACAGAGGTCAGGGCTTGAATTTAAGCACACAAAATGCAAGCTGTATTTTGAAAATGCGAGTTGAAATTACTTAAGCTGGCATTTTTTTGCGAGTGGATTTCAAGTTGAGAAAATTACTGATTGTATTCATTTTATTGCTTTTTGAAAATAAACAAGTATTATCCTGGTAAAAATAACAGATTCTTGTCAATTTTACCAAATTACCCCCTAGCAGCACGATTGTCAATGACATGTATTAAATATTTATATGTGTAGACTGCGTCCAATTGTTTTTGATATCGAGTTCATTCTGCAAAAAGGAAGTAAAGTTAAAACCCGTCAACAACATAATGAGTAGACTGCGTCTAGTTTGATCGATCGCACACTCACTCTATAAAATAAAAGTAAAGTTGAAACCAATCAACTTTATTGTTTACATATTTTGTCAGCTGTTAAACTTGACAATGACAAAAATGGTGTGTCAATTGTAGAAACCATGCGATCGACAGATCATCCATAATAATTAAACTATATTACTACAAGATTTTGCCTTACAAAATATTTCTTCTAGTGCATACACAATATTCTGTATTTTAAGGAAATTTGATTTTAGAACAATCATGTTACAGAATTGTAACTTTCACTTTTTAACTTTTTGTTCAATTTGATTTCACTTTTTATAATTTTTTTCTTCACTGGTTATTAACCGGTTGTGGTATGCGGCGTGGCAACCATCCCTGCACAAGTGCACATTGCATGTCTGGCATCCAAATGTTGTGTCCTTCCTCTCTTTCAGATACCAAGAGTGGTATTTACATACTTTCCTTGCATTTGGCAGCTATCATGCGCGTCCACATTCGGCTGAATCCCAACGAGCACATCGCGAGCTTCTCCTGTGGAGCGTTTCCTCTTTCTGAATCTGCCAACACTTTCGGAGATGAGTTCTATCCTGAAATCAATATGCCTGAACCTTCTCTTCTTCGTTGCTCTTGTTGATGTCTGTTCATACAAAATGAAAGAGTTGATGATAGCGGAGTTCCGGGAACCAGAAGATGTACCTTCACGGCTTCCTCGATTTCCTTCCAACATCATATTTGGCCCCGTACTGGTCTTGAACATCAACGCCTCCCATAAACTGGTTGTTGACATGGCAGCTGTTTGGTTGCTGTAATGGTACAACATCCCGACCAACTCGTCTCTGCATGTCCATGACGTCAGTTGGGCTGCTCAACGTTGACAAGTGGTGCACCAACCGTTTATCCTTCCACACAGTGGCTGTTAGATTTGTGTTTCCCTTTTGTAGTATCTTGAATTCCCCGCGTTGTTTTATGTCTCTTCAGTTCTTCAGGGAATCCCTTTCGGTTAAATCGAACAGTGCCGCAGGCATACAGTCCATGCTAAAGGAGGTCCTCCATCAGTTCCACACCGGAGAAAAAGTTGTCGAAGAAGATCCACCTGTGTGTGCTGAAGGTGGTCAGACAGACACATGATGACGTTGTACCCGAGTCTGTGCTCTGTTTGGTTGTTTTGTCTGCCAAGGTAAATGTCGAATTGGGACAAGAAGGCGGTCATGGAGTCACACAGCATCCAGATTTTTATTCCCCCCGCTTGGTCGGCTTGGTCGGCTTGGCCGGCATGTACTGACAAAAGGCGAGACGACCCGTAAAAGCTATCATGGCTTTGTCGAT
Source organism: Panopea generosa (assembly GCA_029582155.1). Taxonomy (NCBI): domain Eukaryota; kingdom Metazoa; phylum Mollusca; class Bivalvia; order Adapedonta; family Hiatellidae; genus Panopea; species Panopea generosa. The sequence continues at coordinate 48,458,841 of CM055901.1, forward strand.
AGAAACTTCTTTGTTCAGTGTGAACAGCTTGGCGAATGTCTCAGAGAGGCAGCTGATGACTGGTCGCACCTTGACAAGTCTGTCATACTCTTGATGGTTGTGTCTCAGCTCAGATGCCCTGTCTGCAGCATGGAAATACTGAAGGATCTTCTGGAACCAGTTACAAGTCATGGTGTTGGTTATGTCGGAGTTGCCCAGGAATGGATTTGTTGACCAAAACATGTCTGCTTCTTGAAGTTGGTTGATACCCATGAGTATCTTCATCCCAAGGAGGGCTCGCATCTCAGGAACAGTGACGTCGATCCAGTTGTTGTCTGCAGCTGCCCCAGGCTGACTGGTCGTCCAGGCTGCATAGTCGTTAGTGTATAGGACCAGGTCAACAACCAGGTTCAGGGGGAACAACAGCCAGAAGTAGTTAAGTGGAGTGGCATGGACTGGGTCAAAATCGTCTGGAAAATTGGCCACACCTTCTTCTGTGAAATCATTCATCTGAAAATGTAAAGGAAAAACATCATAAGCAATAGAAAGTTATATCCTATCATTCTTTCAACATCAACTGAAAGCATTGTTTAATTTGAATTGCTTCAAGTAATCAAACCCCAGTATACCACCACACCCCTTGCTTTTATATTTTGCATAGTCCATTGTTGATCCCAGTCTTACAACCTCCCCCCCCCCCCCCCCCCCCCCCCCCCCCCATCATTTGATTTACATTATGCAGAAATCCAAGTTGTTGTTTTTTATTGCAAACCTATTTTTAGCTCACCTGAGTCTAAGGCTCACAGGTGAGCTTTTGTGATCGCCTGGTGTCCATCATCTGTCATCCATAGTTAACTTTAAGCTTCTAACAACTTTTCCTCTGAAACCACTGAGCCAATTTTGATATAACTTTACAGAAGTGTTCTTTGCCAAGTTGGGTGACCCTCTACCAAGTTTGTTCAAGCCATCTTTATTCGTCAAAAAACATGGCAGCCAGGGGGCGGGGCAAGTTTAATATGTAAAAACTTAAAAGATCTTCTTGTCAGAAACTACTGGCTCGATTTTAAAATAATTTCACAGAAATGTTCTTTGGGTGACCTTTTACCAAGTTTGTTCAAGCCATATTGATTCGTCAAAAAACATGGCAGATAGGGGGTGGGATTAGTTTACTACATAAGCTATAGTAAAAACTTAAAAAATCTTCTTGTCAGAAACTACTGGCTGGATTTAAAAATCATTTCACAGAAATGATCCTTAGGTGACCCTCTACTAAGTTTGTTCAAGCCATCTTGATTCGTCAAAAAACATGGCGGCCAGGGGGTGGGGGTTAGTTTACTATATAAGCTATAGTAATAACTTAAAAAATCTTCTTGTCAGAAACTTCTTGCTGGATTTTAAAATCATTTCACAGAAATGATCCTTGGGTGACCCTCTACTAAGTTTGTTCAAGCCATCTTGATTCATCAAAAACATGGCGGCCAAGGGTAGGGGTTAGTTTATTATATAAGCTAAAGTAAAAACTTAAAAAATCTTCTTGTCAAAAACTACTGGCTCGATTTTAAAATAATATCACAGAAATGGTCTTTGGGTGACACTCTACCAAGTTTGTTCAAGTCATCTTGATTCGTCAAAAAACATGGCGGCCTGGGGGTGGGGTTAGTTTACTTTATGAGCTATTGTAAAAACTTTAAAAAAAATCTTCTTGTCAGAAACTACTGACTACTGAATTTTAAGTGTACATGTATTTTATAATCTTCTAAGTTGGATGACTCAAGGTGAGTCGGGTGAGCGATATAGGGCCATCTTGGCCCTCTTGTTTAAATTATTTATTCAATCTAGGAAAGTCAATAAACATGGCATTTTTTTGTCATACCATCTTTATTTCCAACTGATTAAAAGTTTTATTTATTCTGTTATTTATTTTGTTTCTATTGCATTTCCACCAGAAAGTAGAAAGTGAGAACACACAAATAGAGGACACACAAATAGCGGACAGATCTATTTATTTTTTTGAAGGTATAAAATGCGCTCTTAGTTCATCTTCTTTTAATTTATTTTGAGTGTAAAAATTTAGATATTTATCAAAAGATATTTATTTAAATAAATTGCATAATATAATTGTTTATCTATTTTAGCTAAATAATAAATAATAGTTCAACAATCTTTTGCAATTTTAAAATAAGTCAGTAGAATATAAACGCCAGATCATAGTAAGTCTTCCTTTTTAGAAACAACAAGAGAACATTAACATACATGTAGTTAATATTAAATATTTTGAGTGAGAAAATAATGAATATTCATACATTTTTCGAATGTCTAATAGTTTGTATGGATATATGTCAATATTTATTAGCAGGAAAAGCAAAATTATTTTCCTGACAAGACCGCTTGAACACTATGTTATGTATCATAACTAAACATAAATCACCTATACGACCACTGATCTTATCATAATTTCAGTATTGTCGCATTTTGACTGCTGAATTATTATGTACGATATATTCTCTAATTGGTGATGTACCGCTTTTGGGATAATAAAGTTGAGTATTACGCAATATTATGCAATTACATCCATTCGTCAATTGCATAAGTTTCAAGTTTTTGCATATGATTTTAATACATTAAATGGCTTAGATCTCTATTTTTTCCAAAAAACATTATAATTTTAATTTAAGTATAAAACACATTTTTATGTAAAAAGGTCATTTACCCTATAGATCTATTTATATCTTAATTACGTTACTTCCATATAGAACTTAGGCAAAAACATGGAAGTTCTTTTTTTTTTCAAAGAGAAAGATAACAAGCTAAATAAAGAGATTATGGTTTAAAGTAATGTGGGAGAGGGGTAGCAAATTTATATCATGCGGATCATTTAAAACATTTTATTTATTTCAACTTTCAAAGTCATAGAACGGGAGGAAAATTTTATAAATAATTCAACTGAAATGTGTCAAATTGTATATGATATTTGTTTACGGCGAATCATTCTCATAATAACATTCAATATTTGATAGATCATTTTAACACATTATAAATGGTCAATTTCAGATGCTATATATATTTCTTACTAACACTCATTGCAGCTTGACTGCACAAAATGTATCCCTGAAAGGGGTTCGACAGGTCAGGGAGATAGATAGATAGTTACAGGACCACTAGTCACTTTTTATTATATTTACAGGACCACTATTTTAAAGCTTTTTTAAGTTATTGACAAATATTTAAATTTTCAAAACACAGAGTGTGCTATTTCAGGGTATTAAACCAACAAACGATTTGTACAAAGTTCATAAAATTTAATACAATCAGTGCAAACAGGTACCTTCATGTATGTAGTAAACTGGTAAACTAACATCTATTTACCTATGATCTTCGTTTTTAATACTGTGGAATAACACTGACAACAATGGCGTCCATTTCCATGTTGTGGATGAATTTGCCCTACTTTTAACAGCCCTTGGATGGAGAAAAGATATACACGAAAACATGTTGTGGTTGTGTGACCGGATTGTGTTTCAACAGTTTTCACATAAAATGTCAGCCTGTGTGCATCTGCATAAGCTCTGCACTGTTCCCAGTTAGCAAAATTTTTAAACTCTACATAGCCTACTGCACATGTTGGGAAAGTCATTTCAGACTTGCTCAGTCTTTAAAGCTAAAACAAGACCCTCATCAAATGTTTGTCTCAAGGCAACCTTCCGTACCTGGCTGTAATTTAGGATCCTCATCCTTTGTCTTTATGTCATAGCAGAGAGAATTTCCTGGTCATAGTTCCAGGTAAGATTAAGAAATTATACTTGTCCAGGATGTCTTCTAACGGCGTGGTTGGAAAACCAGAAGTGTCATAGTCCAGCAGATTAGCTGCATGCTCTGCTACCTGAAAACGTCACTGACTGTCCATCAGTCTCCACCCAACTGGTGGCCAAGATACACTATGTAAATGTCCTTGTAATGTTGCAGTTGCTTCCCCAACCCATTACCGGCGTCCTGTCGGAAGTAAAGGCATCCATCCTGTTTTGAGCACCAAATTCGCTGCAGTAACGAGGGGCGAATCCACTGGCTCATTGTCTTGTGGCTGTTGGTGTGCCTGGTTTGTTTCTAGGTTTCCAAACCTTGGAAATGGGAATGGTAACTTGGGTGCCAGGAACAAAATTATGGCGTCTATGAAACACTCAGAAAATCCAAGACTTTCACTTATCTCACTTGCCAATTCTTGGAATTCAATTATCCCACACTCTAAAAATTTATTTATTTCTTTATTTTAGTAAATTCCAATTCTTTAATTTAATGGGATTAGGTAAAATGTTTTGTTGAGCAATTGAGTTCCTTCCCACAGACAGTTGTTAAAATCCATTTATCATTTATAATTCTATACCAAGCATTTAAATTATTTTTTTTGTTTTCCAAGCTACAAAATTGCCAATTGACTGGTTTAAAATTCTGATAGTAATTCCTTCCATTGGTGTTTATTGTCTTTGGGGATAGTGGTTGGTACTCTTTTTCCCTTTGAATGAAGGTCTCATCTGGTTTTGACTTTGTCTGTTCTTGAACAAACTCTGTCCATGATTTGTTTGTTTCTGATGGACTTGGAATGCCTTTGGAGGAGGCGATTGGCCCCCCTTGTTTCTCTAAAAAATCTTGTCTTGGTGTTGGCTGTAGCCGTGGTTTCATTTGTGTGACTCAAGAAGTATCTGATTACTTCAAATATTCAGACAGATTTTCCCTAAAAAACTTTGTTGCTAATATGGGCTTGGTGCTGTCAAGTCATACACTCATAAATTTTAAATTTAGGAAATATTGTAACCGGTGTTGACTCTCTGTGTGTGAGTCTTCTGGTTATTTGATTAAAACCTTTTACACTTTTTTCTACATAATATATTTTTATTCATCACATTTTTTATTTTACTATAAAATATACACAGATCTTATGAAAGTTAACATCACTCAGTGTTAAAATACACACTACCACATACACCCCTCCATTAAAAGAATGTCTTCCTAGACACTGGTCTTATTTATTAAAGACAATACAGCTTCTGAAACATATTGAGGTAACTCCTTCAGTAAATCTGAAATTGGCAAAATAAGTTCTGTTTTCAGCATCCTTATTGGTTTCTGCTGTTGACCTGAAATTACAAATTGGCCTGTGGTAAACCATTCTGGTGGTTTTCTCTCTCTTCTGGATCTTGTAGGTACAGGGAGTGGTTGTTGTTGTGCCTCTTCAGGGGAGTTATCCTGAAAAGAATTTTCATGGTTAGCAATAACATTGGGTTCTTCAACAATATCAGTATCCTCAATGTTAATATCAGCCTCATGATTATTTGCACTGGAGTTTATATCGTCTTCTTCAGCCTCACTATCCCCATGTTCGCTAAATTCTGTTTCCCCATCCTCAAGTGGGTTATGAGAATCCTCACCAGAATCAGAAACATCAGACTCAGGAACAATCAAGTACTGTTTTGGACCAATAAAATTTTATATAACAGAATGACTAGTGTAACTGACCAATCAACATGATTAATACATTATTTCCAATATTCAGTACCATATTTGGGAAGTTATCCAACACAGTTAAAATTAAATATACACAGATCTTACAAAAGTTAACATCACTCAGTGTCAAAATACACACTACCATAATAGTTTCTTTTGTACTGCCTCCCTGCGTTGAGTGTTTGTAGTGATGATTCTCTGGCTTATAAACTTGAAAGTGTCTGTGAAGCACTCTTTTAACTTGTCGACATTTGGTCTGCAGGTGTTCCATTGCCTGCAGAAAGTGAAGGAGTGCCTGATTCACATGACCAACACATGATTGCCTGATATAATACTGTGTTCTTATAGGATTAATTTAATTGCTCTCATAGGAACCCATAAATATTTGGTATATGTACATTTTCTATTTTTCTAGGCCATTTATATTTCTTTTGGAGTATTTATAACTATTTGTCATCCATACTCTCTCTGAGTGATTTATTTACAACTATGGTAATGCCATCACCGATATCATTGCCAATAGTAGTTTCCTCTGTGTCTTATAGATTTTTTATATGTCAATAAACCTAAAATATGGTCTACTTACACGCCATTGCTAGAGTATTCCTGACACTCCTTTTGCAATGCGTCATCATTTTGTTGGTCAAACCCTTCCTTTAGTTTGGCCACAGTTTTTGACAATTCTGCTAGCATTAAAGCATGGCTGTCAAACACTTTTTACACTGGCAGTAAAATTTCCTCCCACTTCATCATAAATTTGTCAGTCCTAGCTTCTTGCTGCACATGCATAAGCAGTACATTTGCACATGAGTGTTGCAGGTTCTTCCCGGGCACGTTGATCAGCTAATAAGCGTATAATGTTTGGAACTACAAATATAAAACAAATCAAAGACCTGAATGGCCTGAGGGAAGGCTCACTCATTCACAGTTTTGCCCATCATGTCATGTTTCTTTCTTGTTAGATATACGGATCTATCTATGATAATGAGCTGCTGGAACTGTGTATTTCGGCAGGGGGAATGAGTGGGAGGCCACGAGTATTGTCTCCAGCACTTTGTGTCCTGTAGAAAATTTCAACAAGTGTTGAAGTTCCAAAATGTGAGATTCATGCCTAAAACTGTGAGGTTTTTTGACGTATGTTTTAGCACGCGAAATTCAATCATTTTCATAAAAATTTACATTTGTGGATAAATGGATTTAATTATGAGCATCATAATGATGTTTAAAATTAAGACTGTATAATTAAGTAACTAAAAACATTTAACATGAAAAGAAGTTTCAAAAACAAAAATTTTCTTTATTTATATCATACTTTATTTTCATGATTTATGTCATCTTTCTACTAATTTCTACATTGTTTCTATTACATTTCAATTCCATACTTTGAGTTTAATTACACACAATATTTAATCTAATTGAATATAAAAAAGGGCATTCATATCAAAGAATGCATTAAAAAACAATGTTAGAAATGCAAGACTTTCAATAAACATGTATACATTTACAAAGAATGCATTATATATAAATTGTATTAGAATACAATGATAAAACAGTTAAATATTTCTGTACACACGTACACAGACAGATCGGCAGATCTAGCCTGGGAATAGAGCTCATATAAATCTTAAGACAGATAAAAGAAATTTTGTAATATAAATGAAACAATATTTTTTGTGCACCCCAAAAAATGCAATATTTGCAGGCCTACTGAATTTGTCGGGGAAATTTTCTTAGTGGGCCTGACTGCAAGGGGTTGAGTCACCTTAGCAGGCGGCCTGACCTATTGTGTAAAGTTAATGCATGCATTGGTGATATGACCTACACGTTGACAACTTGGGCAGATAGTATTGTAATGGTGGCAATCCCTACGTTTATGGTTGTGGGAATTGCTGGTTGTTGGTGTTTCTGTATGTGTTGTGGTAAGAATTACAGAAATGAGGATGAGGAAAAGGACGGGGATTGAATATTGTGGGTCTTGGTTTAAACTGATGTAGTGGTTGAAATGGGGGACATTGATGTCTGGCTGGTGCATATCAGAGTCTGTGTGGGATAGTGAGGTGGCGTGGTGCATGTTGTTGAGACCTAGAGTTGCTCGGTTGAGCAGGTGTGTGTTGGTTGTACGTTGGTGTCTGCAGTGAAGAGACTGTCTGTGGCATTTGTGACATTTGGTCCTGGGCTGTAGTTATTTGAGAGCACATATTATGCTGGAACCTATTATGAAGTGCATCAAGTGCAGAGACAGTGTGTTGGTCAGCAGATTGGTGAGCATGTTGTGCAATTTTTGCAGTTTTCAGGCTGACTTCTCATTAAGTCAGGTTTAAAAGCAGGCAGGACATTATTTAGTAGGAGCTGAGTTAAATGAGGCTCTGGCAAGTCGCATTCTGTTGAAAGCTACTGAATTTCACAGACATATTCTTCGACAGGCTCTGAATGCCTCTTGTTTGCAGTTGTAGAGCAGGTTTGATTTGCCCTGAACAAAGGAATGTCAATATATGGAGCATATTATAAACGATACCAATATCAACCAAAAATGAAATCAGCTTCCCTTAAATTGAAATCAAGTTTGTAAAATTTGAATTGTTATGCGAAATAATATTGATAATACAAAATGTAATATGTGCAACAAGTGTACATCCAAACTTGCATAAATTGTAACCAACATTTAGCTTGGTTTATTGTCTTTTCCACATCACCATCTGCTATCGTCTCTGCCATTCATGCAAACACTAACAACTCCTCCAAGGACCAAGGATTTTTCATCACCACATGTCTCTTAATATCCTTATTCATACCATGAATAACTTGGTCCATCATTTCGTGATCACTTTTTTTCATCTGTCTAACTCAGGTAGAAACTTCTGGTAAATCATCAATACTTCTATGTCCCTGTTCAGTCTGTAAGAATCGTGAATATATCGGTTATCTGTTTGAGATAACTCCAAAATGATGAAATCCTGTTTTGAACTGTTCAAAGTTATTCAATACTCAGATTCAAAAACCAATTTTCTGCTGTTTTTGGCATAGCTAAACACATATGAACACATGTTTTGGGGTTTCCCTAATGTTGAATGTAACATCCGATTGTACATTAGTTTATTCAGAACATTATAAGTACAAAACGATAATAATTCTAAATTTTATTCTTAATATGACGTAATTGTCCAATACGTAGACTACAGCTACATATCATCATGTGCAGTTTGTTCAATAATTAAAAATGAAATATTCTTTGTAAATCTATGACACTTTCTACAGCAGTTTGTAGTTTTTAATTGTCCTTCAGACAGATTTGTTCATTTAGAAGAGAGGCGTGGTACATGATGTTGTGGCCTGTGGTTGCTGGGTTGGGCAGATGTGTGTGGATTGTATGTTGGCTTCTGCAGTGAAGATACTGTGTGCGACATTTGTGTCATTTGATCCTGAACTGTAGTAATTTGTATTTCTCTACAAGCTGTGAATGCTTTTGTTTGTCATAAATTACAGTAACAGATCAAACTTGCTCTACAATATATATAGTTCAGGGATCAATAATGTTTGGAGATAAGTAAGTATGTGTTCCTTATGATACTCACAGTTACAAACCACTGTATCATTGGAGATTAAGTATTTAATATTCAAAGGGACCTGAATCACTCTTCTTGCAACAAATGGACAGATGAAATGTTTTTGTAAGTTCCACTTCAACAAGTCATTTAGGAGACTACCATGCAATGTTAAACGTAAAAAATCTAAGATCTAGGCTTTGAACTTTCAGAGAAAATGTTTTTTGAAGTTTCGCTTAAAATGTGCTTATAAGCCCTGTGGCGCGGCATTTGTAGTCGAATCACGCTTTTTTAAGAACTTGATCTTGAGGTTATATAACTGCAGTGCAAGTTTAGCTTAGATTCAATGAAAAATGACTGACCCAAATTTGACACCAGGGACCCCGACTTCAACAAATATTTAAGGGGACCTTCATGCAATGCTACATGTAAAATATCTAAGGTTTGTGTCTTGAACTTTAAGAGTAAATGTTTTTAATGTTTCGCTTAAAATGTGCTTATAAGCCCTGTGGTGGGGGCATTTGTGATCAAATCACACTGGTTCAAGAACTCGTAACTCGCTACTATTCCTCATTTGGAAAAAAACAACTTTGCCAACCATTTCAATGTCTTTTACTCGCATGATGAGCTTGGTGACAAAATTTTAATGACCGTCTGGAGACTGTAAGTCCTAAGCTTCACCAAGTAGACCATCCATATCATGCAAGTTCCCATTGGCATAGGAAAATTCAACTTTGAGGCCCTTTTCAAAGTTAAAAATTTCCATGTCAAATTCTGGATTCAGATATCCTAGAGAAAATGTCTTAGGAAAAATTGATCCTAGTCCTAGGTAAACTGGATATTAAAATATAATAAATTAATTTTCTTTTAAAATTCATTTGATTGAAATGTTGTGTATAAGTATGTTCCATTTTTTTATTTTTAAGGAGAAAGAAGAATGTGGTAGGTGTTATAGTACATAGTCTAGGTCAATGTTGCTAAAAAATAGAAAAAAAATATTGCCTTTGACAACTTTTGTTTTCTTTTACATATTTTGATGAAAGTTTGTGTAACGGTTCTCAAGTAACAGTTAAGAGATTTGAGATTTACTTTGAGTTTAATCAGGTCAAGGTCACTCTTACATAAAAATCTCTTCAGGAACTGAGAAACCAAATTTGTTTATATTTGTTATAAATGATATCAATCAATAGGGTTTTCAAGTTTGTTCAAGAAAAGGAAATAGGGTCCATTGGGGCCTAGTAAGGGGACTGATTTTTACATAGGAATACAAGGCCTATGGAAAAACAAGGAATAATGTTTTTTTTGTTTATTTTTCATTGTTTCAAACATATTGATTTCTATGTCATTGTCTAGTCATTAGTTACAGGGGAGACTGGGTCCTTTGTTTAAAAGAGATTTAATTCACATAAGGGTCAATAAGGGCCCAGAAAGTGATAAAAATGTGAATTTCTAAAAAAATCTCACAAACAAATTAGCGATATTCGTTCATGGTCACTATGAAACCCTGTTTGTTTAGTTAAAGGAACTAGTGTTCAATTGGGCCCAGGAAATCTTACATCTAGGAAACTATATAAACACTGATGATTCTCAAAATTTGAAAAGAAGTGACAAGTGAAATCAGGTGAAACCCAAACGCTAGTTTTTTTTATTTGATATAATTTACAAACATTAAGGAACAAGTTCATTTTAATTTGATATTTGAAAATTCTTTAATTCTAAAATGTCTGGTACTGAAAAGTTTCTAAGTGAAATTTCCATGCTCTCATAATGTTGTAAGTCTTAAAAATTCGTGTTAAAGAAGAAATTCCGGGTGGACAAGTAGATATGCGCTTCCAAATAGAATTCCGTGTGGACAAATAAATTTTCCAGGCGGTCAAGACAAAATATCCACACAGACTTTTTGCATGAATTCCTTGTCCGCCTGGAATCCGGGTGGAAAAAATGTGATTCTGTATGAATTCCGCCTGGATTCTGGTAGATTTTTCATACAGGTTCCTGTTGTTAATTATTAATGTTAACAAGTCTTGAGATATGGATAATTGCATTTAAACTGATTGTTCTATAGAGTGAAGAACTCCTCTGAACATAGAAAGGTCAATCTATGTAGTACATGTTAACAAAAAAAATCAACCTAAAAGAAATTATAAAAAATGAAATGTTGCATGAAATAATGTCAATAATAGAAAATAAAATATATGTTGCCAATATGCATCTAAACTTGAATAGTTGTTTTCATATTAAAATTAGCTTGGTTACACGAATGATGAGTAAGAAATAGGTTTCCCTCTACTTTCAAGTAACAATTGATCACTTATTTCTAATTCTAAACATTTGTTTAAGAAATGCAAATTTTGTGTTTCCTTTGTTTCGATATGCAAATGTTGTGTTTTCTTTGTTTTGATATGCAAATGTTGTGTTTCCTTTGAATATTCTAATTATTTTGTCTATTATCAGATATTCCCTTTTTTCTTGCCTTCTTTCTTGGCAGTGCAGGTGTTTCTTTTATTTTTCAAAACACATTCAGATCTTGAAGAATAATTTTCAATTTTAAAATATATTTATCAATGTAAAAATTTGAAATTTGTCATGCATGGCTAACCAAACTTTTAAATGATTTCTTATATTATCCTTTTTTTGATCACCAATATTATATATATATCGCCATATTGAATTGAATTATATGATTTTTCCATTTTTACTAAAAAATGATCCTAGTGATGATGCCACGTGAATAAATCATTTTACAGATGTATTATATCACATCAGCCAGAACCGATACAGTTTCTCTATTCAGACAATATAATCATAGTGTTTTCACTAAAGATAGTATGAATATGTATATGTATATAAGGTTTTTGACAAATGAAAGTTTTTGAAAGTGATTCTAACCAAATCAATAACCGTATTTGGACTTTTTTTCTCAATTAAATATCTGTCAATTCTCATTTACAACTGATTTATTCATCATGATTTCTGTTTCAATGAAGTGTTTTATATCTCACTCCTTGTATTACACTGTTATGACAGGAACCAATCTTTAATGTCTTTTTCTTTTATATTGTCAGATGATTTGAAATCACGGCTTTGACATTGTTCCTAACCACCTCAATTTATCATATACAGTTGATACACATGGTATGATGAAACAAAAACATGTACAGTTTATTATTAGCACAGTCTATTAGATAATTTTTCTACTCTGTATCCAATTAAATGTTTTATACAAGGAATGTAGGACTGGTCTTTATTTTCATCAGCCGATTTGCAAGTTTTTTATGCTTGACCAGGGATGACTAAAGCATCCACTCTAGGCAAAAGGGACATGACCCAAAACGTCTTGTGATCAAGAGCCTGTGTAGGCCTTCTGTATAACAGAAGCTGTCCTTTTTTATGATCTCTGACTTTCATGTTATGTTTATTATCCCCCTTGGCACGCAACAGATTTTTTTCCTTTTTTCAATTTCTTCTTTGGAAAGTGCCTTCACTATCTAAAAAATCTTTAACATCAATTCCATGGTGTCTTTGAAGGTGATCTTGAATATGTGTTTTCAAGTCTTCACAAAAGAAACAAGCGTGAGAAGAATTTTGTACTCTTTATCACATTTTTGCCATTGAAAGTATCGGATTGATGAAATGCGAGATGTAATCACAGTGTACAGGACGAACAACAAAACTACTTTTGAGTCCTCATTGAAATATCATAAACTCAGCAAAAGAAAAAACACGCGGTCACAAAAAGTAGCTAGAGGACAGAGGCAAAATGCATAAAAATACTTTCTTATTTTGCAATTCTGTGTCCACCGGTTCGGTGTTTCATGCTGTGTCGCGTCCCGCATGTCTGGATTAAAAACAATGTTAGAAATGCAAGAACATTTCAATAAACATTTACAAATTAACAAAGAATGCATTATAAAGTTATATAAAACTTTATTAGAATACAATGATACAACAGTATCAAACAGGCAGATGTAGTCTGGAAACAAGCCCCTCTGGTTTGGGAAAGTTAAGCTCCCGGTTAACAAAGTCTTGTTGTATGTCATGGAAATTACATCATGAAGATTTCTGTAGAAATGGAACTCGAAGATTGAATATCGATTTAAATTATAAATTGGCAATATTTATGTTGAGTGTTTAGTAATCACAGTTTGAAAATTGTAACTGCTCCCCGTCCCTTTTTTGAGGCATCTGAGTAAATGATCATATCAGGCTGACCATGAGAGACCTGTTTGTATGCTATTGGTAGATTAGCGATCCACCATTTTATGAGTGGCTTTATATGAGAAGACAGTTTCATGAACTTGTCAAATTGTCCTTTATAGATGCGTAAATTTTCCTCTTTAACTTTTTCAAGTGGTTTGTAGTACGGTGGGGCATATTAAACCCCTGCTGCTGCTGCCACCATTTCAGTGCTCCAAGAAAAAAAAAATTTGGGACTAGCCCAGAGCAAGTAAATTGAAAAAATCTACTTGCCCTGACTGAAAAATAACTTGCCCTGATCAACGGTTCACATGCCCAGATTTTTATTACCAATACACCTTGCGGTATAATATGAAATATGTAAACATAGACTTAAATGTATTCATTTTATGTAGGGTAAGCTCCCCATAACATTATGCATGTCTAAATCACAAGTTTTAGAGTTTGAATAAGACCGGGAGAAGTGAGAGAGTTTCGGGAGAACTGACTATGTCTCTATCAGTATGTTGTATTTAATCTTTGTTCTTTATTAGCATAAAAAAGATGCTAAATATTCAATCAATCAATCAATCAATCAATTGTTCTTTACTAACTATCATTTCTGTTCTATCGATTCAGTGGCAGTGTGAGAGCAGAAGTATATTTAAAAATTTTTAAATATCTTTCTCTTGTTTTCTAATTATTGCTGTCACAACATACAATAATGGCAATGCCAAGCCTACAAAGCTATTCAATCTATCCAAGAGAACTTGGCAATATGATAAATGAATGCAGTCTATGATAGCCTTCAAATATCTAGAAAGTGCAACTAGTCAACTATATTTCAAATATTAAAAAAAAAACCTACATAATTAGTCTTAATTGTTGTTTTCTATACTATATTTAAATCATGCCAAAAAAATACACGCTGAAACTACACAACCAAAAAGCAATGTTTATTACTATAATACCCCACCCACATTTTTCTTTACCGTAAACTCAATTTCAATATCAACTCTCACATTTTCACAGAAGAAAATTTATATACATACAGTTCCAATTATTGTAAATCTACAAAATATTTATAAAATTACCAGAACTTAACGCTGACATTTAACATAACGCGATCGATCGCAAATTATCTGCTAAAACATTACCAGATTTTAGAAATCGTTACCATTTTGGCAAAGGGAGGTAATTTTATACTCTTCATACTGGAGAATTTGAGAAACACCCACGAATTACGTCGTCTTTTTTTTTAGTCTTTGCTCGGGAAGGTGGTAAGAAACGTGTTTACCTTGGGCGTAGATATCCGACCAGTCAGAGCGGTTATTAAAAATAGATTAATTTATATTCAAAGCTATCCACCAATCACATTAGAGGAATTAAAATAGATAAATGAATATGCATGGGAGGTTTACCAAAGTCGCATTATCGGGCATGTGGTATGATAAACATCGCAGGGGTCAATTGTTTATACTGATTAGTTACAGTCTTTAAACAACAGTTTGACCTGTGTCGTTTCGAATAGAGATATTTGTAGACCTGTGTATTGTGAAAACTAGCTTGTCCGATTTTTTAAGACAAGCCCGACGGGCAAGTAACTTTGAAAAAGGCACATGCCCGGATCCAGATTTGACAAGCCCCGGGCGTCAGGCTATACTATTCTTTGAGCACCGCATTTTCCCTACCAGTTTAGCAAATTTTCTAATTGTTATTTTATATTTACTTATAACTGTATGGCAAAGAGAGATTAATTCATCTCTTCTTATCAAGTTAATTTTACAGACATTGTTTCGAAACACAAAAGTAAACCTAAAAATTAATGTGATTTGTTTACATGGCATTATAACTGACTTTTTGGAATGAACAGTTAATCCCAATGAATCCATGAATGTGACTGTTGCTAGTTCATTTTCCCTACACTTTATCCAAGATGACCCTTGTAAACATGAGTCCTCTATGTAAGCCGTACTAATGTAACCCTTTGCTCTCAAATTTACAAACACAGGATTTTTGTAAAAATTCTTGGGAATGTAGTTAAACCCATGACAAGTGCAGTGAATTGATGTTTTGTTCCCTTGTGCCAAAATCTAAAATATTTTCTGTATTTTATTCTAATTGGAATGGAATAAAAGGATTCTGAAAGATCGGCTGAAGTAAAATACCAATTTTGACGCATTGAATCAATCGCTGATCGCAAAGTTTCCATTTTAAAGTGTATATACAGTCCGAGTTAAATTGTTTTAAATTTAAAATGACGCATATTTTCCCATCTTTTTTGGGTCTAATAAATATGTTGATATATATTCAACATCTTGTGTGGTGTGGCCAACTGGTTCTATAATCTTGCTATCTTAAAATCTATCAAGTTCTAAATCAATTTGCTCTTGCTCAAACTTATCAAATTTTATGGGTTTTGATATTGTTTTTTGGCATGGTGTCTTTGAAAGCTCTACCTTATAACCAGAAATAGTTTGCAGAATCCATTTGTCATTTGTTATTTTGGCCCAATTGAAGTTATGTTTCGTTTTTTCAACCTCAAAGTTGTGAGAGTTGAGAGAGTGTGTCTGTATCGATTGAATGTGTTGCTATTTGTGGGAGTGTTTCTCTGCTGGTATGATGACTTCTGCACACCCCCGTTTTTGATAAAAAAGGGTTTCACTGGCATCACTTGTATGTCCTGCTCTGTCAATGACTTCATATCCTCCTTTATTTTATCACCAAATAGCTGAGGGAACTGTTGCTATAAATTGTGACTTTACTTGTGACAACATTTCTTGGTACATTATGTCACGTCTTGTGTTATTGTTTGATGTGACACCATCATTTTGAACGTGTCTGTGATGAGTTCACAAAGTTGACCTTTGTCTTTTTCTTTAGATGATTGCATAAGGTCCAATGTTTTAATGACTGGAACCAGGCATTCAGATATTTGTGCAGACGCTTTCTGCATCTGCACATCCCTAAATTAACTAGAATTTTACGACTGTTAATGTCTGTCACTATCATCAATTAATCAGAGAAATGTTTGTACCCTTTCTCGAAGCGTTACACATGATTGTAATCAGTTTTGCAACATAGACTGATATGTGGTATTGTCAATCATTTCCTTTTTATAGAATTGTGCAAACGTTTTTGCGGTTTTCCAACCTGCAGTTTTTACAATCATGGATAGGAGAACACCCCAAAGTTTTGCTGCAGAGGTAGAAGCTGCTCTTGTACTGTATGCTCCATAACGGCTGCTAATTCCAGCCTTCAACATTAATGTCTTCACCCATCTTGACACGACTTGTTTAGAAACTGGTTTATGTGGTTTTTGAGTACTAATTAATAATCTTTTATCTCTATTTCGCAATGATGCCATTCTGTTGATATATTCCTTTAAAATCGTGACCAGGATCAGTTTGGGTTTTTCTCATAAATATCCAAATGTATGTTCTCTAAATGATGTCCAGGTTTTGTCTGTTTCAATAAATGATTTGGGTGTATAATAATAAATCGTGTTCAAAAACTATGTCCAAAATTCCAAAAGATGTAAAGTTTTGACACCTGTGCTGTAAGCCTGTGCTGTAAGTAGCAAGAATAGCATGCACAATTTTTTTAGTAAGTTGAAGTAATGTTGTATTTTCCATCATATCAATATTGGTAAGGACAATTTTAACATCCCACGCTTCATTGTATCTAGGTATCAATCTTCATCAAGTCTTGATTAATTGTTAATCATCTTTCTGGGACTCGTTTTCCTTATTTTCGCTTTCATTGTCGGCCATCATGCAGTGTTATTGGTCAGATACATCCATTTCTGACACTGCATTGTTGATGTTGGTGGTTTCCGTCATCACCTTTTGCTTCTTTAAAAATGATTCTTAGATGTGTAGGATGCTAGAGATGATATTCACCATGATTTCTCCTTGTTGTTTGGAGGTTGTGTTGTTATCTTCCTCCATCTTGTTAATCTTTTCCCATAAACAAGCAACGTCATTTTTGCCTACAAGCGTGTCTCGTTCTGGGTTTACCACGTGTTCCTGGTCACCTGACGGATAACATTTTCTCGATGTGATGCTGGGATTTTCCCAGTAATTTGAATCGGGATTTCATCGTTTTCAAGAGCATGTCGCTCATCAGTAATATTATTTGCTGGTGCTGGTGTTTCGCCAACTTTCCCAGCCTTTAATTTGTGTAGTTCCTTTACACGTTGCTTCACCATTTCAGCGAACTGTTGGTCGTTTGATGACCAGGACGCCATTTCCTTTGTCTACGAGTCCAATTCTATCACCGTATTGTTAGACAAATAAATTCAGACCATTTTTGTCAACATCGAACTTTTATCCGCAAATATCAGAATTCCTTATTTACTTATATTTTAAAAGTTCTCTTTCCTAACTGTCAACGTTCTATAACAACTTCATTTTTCCTATCTTTAATGGCACTATTTTTCTCTCAGAACAACCTCAAATTCACGAAACCGTAATGACCTTGACCTTCACTGCTGTTCTCTCTCGAATCTCGAGCTACACCAGTTTGATAAAATATCCAGACAGCCACTGTAGTTGTCCTTTCAGCCAGCACCATAACTTGACTGGCATCTTCTAAGGTTGTGGGTTTTTTTTCATTTTGACCATAGCTTTGAGCCTAGGCTTGAGTCCATGGGTATTTATATTAACTTTGGCATCTTCAGCAAGCTCTACAGTGCTGGCTAGGTGTAGAAATCTTGTGTAATGGTCCACACAGGGGTTCCTCGGAATACTGACTGATGTCCCATATTTGGGCACTTTGTTGACTATTACTTCATCTAATGAATCGTACCATACATTGGCATATGAGGTAAGATATAATGGCAAGAGATCTTGTGCCTGGTCTGCATCAAGGTCAGTGGTTGTGCGTAGAAACTTGTTGAAGTATTACATCCATTCAGCTGCATAACCTCTCCTGGATTGCGCAGAATAGTTTAAGCTTTACAGTAGACATTTTCCTCAGTTAAAGAAATTCAATTATATCTTCGTGTCAAAGGGAAAGAAAGTCTTCACCCTATTCTGATATTGTTGACAAGCGTTCCTCAGAATCGTCTTCATATGTGGTCAACAACTCTTCTGCAGAATCTGCTTCCCATTGTTTCCAATATATATATTATTTGGTTTCATATACATGTAAGAGGCAGTCCGGAAAGTCTTCATCTCCACCAGTTATTACGGATTTGTAAACTATCTTTGTTTTCTTCTCTTGTTGAATGTCACATAATAATAATAATAATAGTAAATTCTTTATTAAACAATGGTTACTCAATCAATTACAATAACGGTTCTCCCTTGAGGCCATCAACAAAACAAACCATAGTTATATTAACAAATACATTCAAACACTAAATAAACATACAATCATACAATTAATGTGTTATGAAAATTATAAAGCATAGAAATTGTAATGTCTTAAAAAATATAGAGATATTTAATCTACCACTGTATCAGTTAGAATTACTTTAGAGATTGATCTAGACTTTGTTTTGCATGGGAGCGAAGATGCATTAGTGTTAACACTTATTTCTATTGTACTAATTTTAGGTTCTGGCTTTGTTGTATTAAATTATTTTCCATGAGTTATGAGTATGGTGCTTCTCCATAGTTCCTTGAGCCAAATTTCTTGTCTTATAAGCCATTATAATCACCTTCTGTCCTGCTGTTTCATTTGTAGCCGTTAAGGCTGTTTTGCCTTTGTTTTAATTGAAAGAATAGAGTCTCTGTAACATTTTCATAATTTCATCAAAGGTGTTTTTTTGATAAAATGAGATTGACACACAATCATTGTTTTTAGAAATAATAAGATCATAGAGGCTTCCATTGTTGTTATCTTCAAAGTCCACTGATAAGTCACTCTCAGAACAGCCATCAAAGTCTGTTGAAGTATTTGTGGCAAACAGTTAGAGTGGTCATATCCAAACGGCCCTATATCCAGCCATGACCATAGAGAGGACAAATTAATATTTTGGTGTAAAAAAAGTAAAGAGCTGATGTACAAGAAGTGTCAAATCAAAATTGTGTTCAAAAAATTTATTGAATACAATTTTTTAATATATTTTTTTTTAATCTTGAACCATTTTATTATTATTATTATCCATTAGCATTATTATTTTTTTGTCAAGTGGTAGAGCACCAGACCTTAGATTGGAGGGTCGGGGACTCAATCCTTCGCCACAGCTATATGTGTTGTACTTGAGCAAGACATTTTATCTGCAAATTCTTAGTACTTGTTCTCCCAGGGGAGACTTCAAGCATGATTTGTCTAAATTGAAATAAAATGAATAAGTGTATAAACATTATATTAAGTGAGTGTACTTAACTTACTTATGAATCATCTGATCCTCTACAGGAAACCCTTCCTGTTCGATATATGCATAATAGCATGCTTCAACCACTTGGATGTTGAGACAGTTGCCCAGAAACCCCTCGTGTTCTGTAATACACTGAAGTCCTTGTTCTTTAACTTTACCATTGACTAAATCATTTTCTCTGCAGCATCCACTTTCCAACAGTGTGGGCATCTGCTTGCAGTTTGTGCATGTACATCTACAATAAAAACATAAATAAAAGTAGCAACCAAATGTGTGTTTTTTATTATATTGATATTGGAACATGTCATCCATCATTTAGTAAGTGTTGGAGCACGTATGAGTATCCGGTTGGGTACTTTTGTAAATAGATTTGTCTATATGTGCATTGCTACAGTCTCATTTTAGACATTGTTTTTGTTGGGGACATCCGTAGAGTCAGTTTTGAATACCGGAGGTATGGATTCCAATTCCTGTCACTCATTTTCCTTTTTTTTTTAAGTCTAGTAATTTTAGAAATATGAAACAGTTCCAGGCTTCATAGTTATATAATGGATAAACAACAACAATTAACACTAATCACTGTGTGCAATTATGCCTGTCATTACATAGAAATACAATTATTTTCATTGTAAATATGGTTTTATTTAATTATTTTATTATAAACGCTGCCAAATGTGTAAGAAATACCAACCAAACGGTCAATATATATTTCTTTTCATGTGCTGAATGGGCACGGCACTGCTCTTACCATTCAGAATAATCCGTTCCAGGCAAATGTTGAGGGTCAGTTTCTTCTCCAGAATCGCTCTCAGATGAGGAATGTTCCATGTTACTGGCGTCCGCCTGTTCCCTAAAAACCATCGGTTCAAACATATGTGGCTGTATTCCGTCATTTAAGTCCAAACCTTCAATTTCACCGAGATCGGAAACGTACTCGACTTCCATGTTGTTTATCTTTATAAAATGGCAGCTTGTCAAGCTTTACATCACATTGTTATGGGAGATAAGGGAGATAAGTGAGGCAGTGTTTCATAATGTTGCTCTTTTACATGTTTTCTCACACCTATTATTTAGTACTTTGGATAGAAATAAAACATCTAAAAAGTGTATTTCGGCAATACTTTAATGGTATCTATTGTAGCTTCAAAGCTAAATTGAGGATTGAAATTCATTACTTATGACTTTTAAGAATAACACCAACCATTCTCAAAGAAACAACACTTTTGACCTGTCTGTTTGAAAATGTTTGTTTAATTGACCTGAATTCTGGTGCATTGGCTTTCAATTTAGTATGTTGCTAATTGCTGTTTGTGTCACGTAATAGTCTGTTATGTGTTTTTGGACATCCATTAATCCCACATTTTCTATACCAGCGACATTCATTTCATTTGTGGTTGTTATTTAAACATCTGAAGCACAAATTATTTTCTTTTGCCCTTGACCAACGAGTTGTTATCTTTGAATAATTTGCAAGCATATATTACATGTCCTTCTTCACAAAATGCACAGATGGGACTTTTCTTTTTCTTGCTATATTTAACAATGATCTTTGTCTATCATATCATTTTTCTTGTGACAGTCCATGATTTGTCTCAGCAGCTATTGTGTGATACTGTGCTTGCTGAATATCCAACAATCTGAGAGTATTAACCGACTCTTCTTTTCCTTTCTCACAAATCCAACGCCAATATCTCGTTTACATGTTCTCAGGCATTTTTCTTTGGACTTTGCATATTCATTCTTCATTTGCAGAAACTTATCATGTTCTTCCAGATATGCAGCAATTTGTCGTCGTTGACCACCATACTTTCTCTCCAGCTTTTCATTTACAGCTCTGTAACTGACCTCTGAGTGTCCAAGCTTCTCTTTTGTTTTCAGAACATCCCCTGCCAGGTATTGACCAACTACAAAAGTTTATATTCTGCAGTAGCTAGTGCATTATCTATACATGCACTAAATGTTGCAATTCGTGATTGATATTGTTTTTTATCTCCGTCAAAACCTGGTTTTGACACCCTCTTCAACTTTTTCCATAAGTCATTACCAAATTTCTTGTCCTTTTCTGCATCATGTTTTGAAACTTTAATGTTGCTGTGTCTCACACTACCACTTTTGCTGCTTTTCACATTCCATACTTCTGAATACATACTTCTATGATATTTTAACATACTATCATACTGCTCTTCTATAACCTTAATTTCTTCTATTACTTTAATTGTTTCATTAGTCCTACTCTATTCCTTAACCTTGTAAAAGCAGCATTCCTCCTGGATTTTCTAATCTTTAATCCGCTAATTCATCTTCATGCTTTTTATCCGCTGATGTCATAACTTCATCGGTTTCAAACATTGTAAAGGTATTAAGGTCTATAATCACTATTTCTATTTTCTGTTAATGTGTCTGAATGGGGTATTATCCGATTACCACTACACTTACTTTGATTTTCTGTTTTGTGTTCATTCAGTTTTACTGTAATTTACTACATAGTTCTATATATTCACACTTCAAACTTTGCTCTACTAACCAGTTACTGTTCCAACAGTAATGGGACAATCGAAGTAGTCGAACAATGACGAATACACGAGGACAATAAAAGGTTGAAGAATTATCAAGGGAAACAACCCTGTGAACACACAATATTCCTGTAACAAAGGGAAGTAACCCTTAATATATATATTTTGAAAACCATACAGAAACTGTCACGATATGTTATAACGAAGAGAAGCAACCTTAAACTACACAAAAACAATATAGAATTAAATCTTTTACACCATTCTCCCATTCTTTATATGACATACATATAAAAACAATAAACAAAATTTTAACTTGTCATTGTTAAACAGATTCTTAGAAAATTTGCATTTCCTAATTAAAGTTACCTTGTCCAAAAAAAACTTTACAGATCTGTGAAATAATTGTAGATGTCCAATTTGACTCATATACAATAATTGTCTCTTTAAAGTTAGAAATCATAAGACTTCACAAACTTCAACACTTTAAAAAACAAACAATAAAAACATTACCTCCTTTCCTACATGAATATTTAACTACATACCCCGCTAGTCATTTTATTTTATTTTTTTTATATAATTTTTGTTGTTTTTTATAATTATAATTATTTTTTTTATGAAAATAAAAAAGGTCAGGGTGTTGTGAAAATTAATTTATTAAAGACTAATATGATTTTTACAAATCAATGTCTAATTCTAGCAGACATAATTTTGTGATTGGTCCATAAATTGTGTTTTACCAATGTGAACCTCCACAGCCCGAACACAGCTCCTTTTCAGTGTGTACATCAATTATTCATCCCAATGGCCAGTAACCCATCTCCAGGTTTCATGTCATATTTTTCTGCATTGAGTCCTGGCAACAATTCCTGTAGCCATCTTTGCCAAAAGTGCACAAGTTCCTGAATGCAACGCCAACATAACCTGTTGTATCCACTGAATCTGATGCAAATAATCCACCAATTTGTCCATGTAAGGAATGATTTGGTGTTAATGGTACATCATCCAAATAGATTAGCAAATTGGTAAATTAAAGGTCTAGAGTTAACAAGTGCTTCAGCACCAGTGAAAGCTGTCATACGTTCTTTGTCAGTAATGTCAGCTATGTCAAGTATAGCGTAAATTGCCCATGTTTGCTGCTTTTATCATTGTTTCATGAACTCCACCAAAATGTGGCGTAAGTGGCATAGTAAAATGTCATTCAGTCCTTCATTAACTGTAGATTCCACTATTTGTTCTGGATCTAGTTGTTTTACAAGCTCTTTCAGTTCTCTGTCGGCACCAACACAATTTGTTCCATTGTCAGATAATACCTTTGTCGGTAATCCTCTTCTATTAACCATGTGATAGAAAATAAGCTTGTATCCAGACCAAATACAACTACTAAATGAACTGTTCTTTTTGCTAAACACGTAAATATGCACAAGTAACATTTTTCTCATCATTTGCCCCTGAATTGTATGGAAACGAATGGTCCAACGTAGTCTACAGCAACGTGATCATAGCATTTAGTGATGAAGTGACTCGTATCTGGGAGTGGAGCCATAATCTGTGATGTTGCTGTCGTTTTTTGCCTTCTACTCTCCATACACTGAGTTTTCCTAGCACAAATTTCCTCGTGACCGCAAATAAATCAATATTTTGACAACAATTCTGCAAGTGTATGATTTGCACCAGCGTTGTGATGACCTTTTTCATGATAACATATAGTTTCGTTACCCAAATTTTTCCTAGGTTTGGTTTAGTAGTCAGTCACGTTTCGAAACCATCTTTAATGTCTGATACTTGCTGAACTATCTGATCTTTGATTCAATTTCCTTAGAATTGTTTCCCTTAAATTGACTAATATGTAAAAGTTCCATACATAGTAGTTGATGGTCTGCAACATCATGTTAAGGAATCTTCACTGGGTCCAGTATTTTACCTTAAATATTGTAATTTGAGGGTATTCTCTTTATCCGCCATACTTTGCAACTTCGGTATAGTTTCCAGCCTTAAATGACATGTCCGCATATTTCTTTGCTTTTTTAAGACATACTCATCCTTTTCTCTACTTATTGTGCTTTCCACTCTTGTATATTATGTACTTGTATTATCTGAAGTATATTTGAATAAAAATATAAGTTCTCAAATTTAGCAAGAAAAAAATACATACTCATTTTAATGAATCTGTTGTATACAATGTAACTATACTCATATAAATATGTAATTTATAATCTTTGTATTTCTACCTCTTCCAGTTTCATTCCTGATACATGTAGGCCACGGCCCCACACCATGGCCTGGGTTTTAATGCAGTTGTCATCATTCTCATCTTTTGAACTGGGCTATAGTTGAAAGGAAGAGGCACTTGATGTGATTTCTTTCTTCGCCCTAGCTACAATTTCTGTGATGTTTGATATAACAAAATTGCATCTCATTGTCTCTCACCTCTGATTCAAGTTGGAAAGTTATCAATTACTTGCGGAGATAGGGTGTGCTCAAGTACTGGTTAACTTCCCAGGACCTCAGGAAACAGAGGTTAGGTTAACTGATCATCTGTTAGCCCTCGATGGCATAAAAAAGACGCTAAATATTCAATCAATCAATTTTTCTTCGCAACATGGCCATATTTAGGTAATTTTATTTGTTTTATTAAACAAAACTGTACATACTACACAATATTTAATTTACATTTCATAATTATTTAGTAATAAACAGACATATTGGACCTAAAATCATTGATTATTTAGTCTGAGTTAAGATTGTATGAGATATTGGTGAGATATTGTCAGAACAGACATATAGGACCTAAAATCATTGATTATTAAGTCTGAGTAATGATGGGATGAGATATTGGTGAGATATTGTCAGAACAGACATATAGGACCTAAAATCATTGATTATTAAGTCTGAGTAATGATGGGATGAGATATTGGTGAGATATTGTCAGAACAGACATATAGGACCTAAAATCATTGATTATTTAGTCTGAGTAATGATGGGATGAGATATTGGTGAGATATTGTCAAAACAGACATATAGGACCTAAAATCATTGATTATTTAGTCTGAGTTAAGATTGTATGAGATATTGGTGAGATATTGTCAGAACAGACATATAGGACCTAAAATCATTGATTATTTAGTCTGAGTAATGATGGGATGAGATGTTGGTGAGATATTGTCAAAACAGAAACAAAGGACCTAAAATCATTGATTATTTAATTTATTATTTAGCCTAAATATTGGACTTTGGTTCAACATATAATCAACTTGAAATTTAAACTAGCAATTTACTATATTTACCTACTGAAATAAGCTGTTTTAATTACTATCTTAAGAAATATGTTTGCAAGTCACATTTCTTACTTCTAAGTTTAATATTTACAGGGTTAAAAAAATCAACAGTTTGAAACGGAGTTCAATTTTGAATAAAGAATTTATACCCTGGAGATGCACTATATCTTGAACCTGAATACTGTGTTCAGTATCCAACCTTTGCCCTAATAAAGCCACAAAGACAACTTAATAAAAAAAAAATCCAACAATTTTTTACTTTTGGAGTAACTTGCAAGTATTTTTTTTTTTTTAAAAAAATACCTTTCAGCAGTTAATGTAAAATTTGTCAATGAAACTGACTTTGTTGATTTTAGTTGAAGACAAAAGAACTAGTGAAAGTTATAAAAAAATATCCACTAAAAATGTTATTGAACATGATAATTGCACAGGTCAACTTTTCCTCTTTTTGTGTTTAATCATCAAATATCAAATATTTCAGACAGAGAAACGCAGCTTGTATCGAGTTATATAGTGAAATGCATGCAAAAAACAACTACACTTAAAACAATTACAATATAACTAATTTTAATAATAAAAAAGATATGTGACAATTGTTACAGAGTGGTACAATTTCATATTGTTATTTTTTCTCTGAAAGTCATTTTTTGATGAGCTGAGTATGAGGAGGCCATTATTGGCTTCCTTGTTTGTATTGTTGGTGTGATATGTTGTAAGAAAACGTGCTGATAGTAATTTTAATTATTGATCATGTAAACTACATTACTGTGAATCTCAAATTCATCTTGTTTTATTTCCAATAAAATTATTTACATTTATATTATGCTTTTCTGTATGTACCGAGTTTTTTAACAATCTAGTGCATAATAGCAATATCTGTATGTATAATGTGTATGAAGCTTATGTTTTATTTGTTTAGTAAATTAATATACTCATGTTGCATGGCATAAGAGAATCTCCTAACTTTCAAAGAGACACATGACATTTTAACTTTATATATTTTTAATTATTTAAATATTTAAATAAATAGTATTTCAGAAAATTGTGTATCCGATCAACTTTAGCCTCAAATCTCTGCTGTGCGTACTGTGTGTAGAGTGCTGTGCGTACTGTGTGTAGAGTGCTGTGCGTACTGTGTGTAGAGTATTGAAACTAAAGTTGATCTGATTTTACTGGGATTGATTGTGTGTTTATATGTAATTCTATTCTTTTTTGTTTATAATTGGAAGGCATAATATTTTGCATTTGTTGTTATATATTATGACAAAATAAGATAAAAATAAAAATCCAGAGAAATATCAGTTTGTGTATTTTAAGATTTTTTATTTATATTTATTTATGTATTTTTAGTTTTCCAATTTCTAATTGGTTAATATTCAAGTGGGAAAGTTATCAGTTACTTGCAGAGATGGTGTGTGCTTGGGTACTGGTTAACCTTCCAGGATCCCAGGAAACAGTGGTTAGGTTAACTAATTGTCTGTTGACCTTCCATGGCATAAAACGACGCTAAATATTCATTCAATTCAATTCATTATGTTGATAAACATGAAGTTTAAAGTATAGAGTATACTCCTCGAAATGTTCCTGGAATGAATGAATCATTTGATATGTGCCACACTGACATACCATCAGGCTGAAAACACTTAAAATATATTTATACCGGTTTAAACGACACATTGTGAATGTTGTATATGCTGCTTTTAGATATTTTAGATGTGTTTAAATTTATGGATGGATTGATCCATATCTGCTCTGATGTCCTATTGTAAAATAACCAGAAAGTTTTATTAATTTTTTTATAACATTTAAATACCACCAGCTTTGCAGTTTTCGGGCTAAATTACTCTCTTTCATAAAGTTCATCCTAGGCTTTGAATATACTGATTGACCTTGCTTCATGGAACTTTGTATGAATGTTCCAGCTATTTGTAAATAACTGCAGCAAATGCAAAGGTATAGTTTATGTTTAACAATTGACATAGAGAACACATTATACACAGAAGGACTTTAAAAATGCAAAAGTCAGATTTCATACAATAAACATACATAACAAAGTGTGTGAATTTTATTTGAAAATATTATCAATTCCCTGAGAATAAACGTTTCAAACAGCGACATCCCAAATCATCAACTTCGCAATAAGTAGCAGTTGAAACTACCATTTACAGGAATGCAGGCAACACATACCTGCCTCGTTGAATGCACAGTATACGCAATACAGTGTTGAGAAATGTTGTTCCACTCCTTACCCAAGGTGGAGGAAAGCTCATTAAAGTTTCTCGGTGGTGGCCGACGAGCGTTAATGTGTCTGCCCAACTCACCGCAGACATGCTCAATTGGAGTTTTTAAAGTCTCTCAGTGTAAGTAAACTAAAACAAAAAATACATGGATTCCATTCTACATGCATGATAGTAAGTTTGGTGAAGTGTGGGGTTAATACATTCCATCTTGTTGTAAAATAACTGCAGAAAATGTAAAGGTATAACTATGTATAACAATTTGCATAGATAATTCATTATATATCAATTGAAAAAAAAAAAATTAAATTCTATATGCACAATATAATTTTGGTGAATTCAACAAGACACCAGTGGGGATATTTCTGATTTGAACTTAGGCAGAATTATTATTTTTTGTTTAATTAGAAAATAAGTTAGTTTTTAAGCAGGGCAGCTTTGTGTATGATATCTCAGTAACAACCGGTGAAACATCCCACATATTCATTACTATTATTCTCTACAAATGAACACATGGACCTTTTTTTAACTCTGTGACTGAACTATCAGTTTTATACTTTGAAAATTTAGCCAAGAACAAGAGAAATTGACTTGCAAAAATATATGCTTGTTCCGCGTGTGTATGTTTGAACTAGTTTACATATTTGCTTTGTATACGGTAGTGAATATATATACTGTTGTAAAATTCTTATTAATTCATTTTGATGTGATATTTATGTAAATTTATTTTTATTTAAATGTATATTGCTACTTATTTGTCAAAACTGTTGTATTTTTTAATGATTAAATAAAAATATTATATGTTTATTATTTCTGTGTTCTGTTAATTTTATTTCTTAACCAGCTGCAGGTCTGCAATATGTACCAAACATCACATGAAATTCCAAGTCTGCTCGAAATATCAGTATATTTTAGACATAGCCTGGCTTGGTTAGCTTAGTTAGTAGTGCTTCTGATTCCTGCTCAGTCAGTTTCCTAGACGGTTGGTATACAACATTGTATCTCAATCCCACATCCATACCTCAAAGGTCAAGGTCACACTTTGAGTTTGCCAACACTTTGTGTCTGTGTGAGATTATGTGTCCCGTCTATAACTTTGTCATGCATAGATGAATTTTATAGATACTTCCTACAAATGATCAACATAACATGATGACTTGTCATGCATAACACCCAGATTCCCACTTCAAAGGTCAAGGTCACACATCAACTTTGCTTGACGACACTTTCAGTCAGTTTGAGATTTTGTGTCTGGTCTGCAATATCATGGATAGATTTCAAAACACTTGGCTCTATTGATCAACATGACATGATGAAGTATCGCGTGTAAGACCCAGAACCTTTCCTCAAAGGTCAAGGTCACACTTTCAATTTGTTTGATATTTCGTGTCTGGTCTGTAACTTTGTCTTATATGGAGGGATTTAACTTGGCACATTTGATCAAGATGACTTGAAGGCATTTTGCATGTAAGACACAGAACCGTACCTTAGGTCACGGTCACACTGAGTTTGTTTGACAACACTTTGAGTCTGTTTGAGATTTCGAGTCTGGTCTGTAACTTTGTCATCCAAGGTCCTTAGGATGTTTTTAAAAAACACTTGTCTCAATTGATCAATTGATCAGCATGACATGACATGACAACATGTTGCGTGTAAGACCCAGATCCTTACCTCAAAGGTCAAGGTCACATTTTCAGTTTATATGACATTTCATGTCTGGTCTGGAAAATTGCTTTACATACTGTATAGGGATTTTAAAATAGCTTGACAGGTTGGTTTGGGTATATGATGGGTATCAGCACGGAATAAAGAAAACTGGGTTTCTCAAGGTTGGTTTGGGTATATGACGGGTATCAGCACGGAATTAAGAAAAGTCGGGTTTCGCAAAGTTGGTATGGGTATATGACGGGTATCAGCATGAAATAAAGAAAAGTCGGGTTTTTCAAGGTTGGTTTGGGTATATGACGGGTATCGGCACAGAATTAAGAAAAGTCGGGTTTCTAAAAGTTGGTTTGGGTATATGACGGGTATCAACACGAAATAAAGAAAAACCGGGTTTCTCAAGGTTGGTTTGGGTATATGACGGGTATCAGCACGGAATTAAGAAAAGCCAGGTTTCTCAAGGTTGGTTTGGGTATATGACGGGTATGAGCACGGAATTAAGAAAAGCCAGGTTTCTCAAGGTTGGTTTGGGTATATGACGGGTATGAGCACGGAATTAAGAAAAGCCAGGTTTCTCAAGGTTGGTTTGGGTATATGACGGGTATGAGCACGGAATTAAGAAAAGCCAGGTTTCTCAAGGTTGGTTTGGGTATATGACGGGTATGAGCACGGAATTAAGAAAAGCCAGGTTTCTCAAGGTTGGTATGGGTATATGACGGGTATGAGCACGAAATAAAGAAAAGTCGGGTTTCTCAAGGTTTGTTTGGGTATATGACGGGTATGAGCACGAAATTAAGAAAAGTCGGGTTTCTCAAGGTTGGTTTGGGTATATGACGGGTATGAGCACGGAATTAAGAAAAGTCGGGTTTCTCAAGGTTGATTAGGGTATATGACGGGTATGAGCACGGAATTAAGAAAAGTCGGGTTTCTCAAAGTTGGTATTGGTATATGACGGGTATCAGCACGGAATTAAGAAAAGTCGGGTTTCTCAAGGTTGGTTTGGGTATATGACGGGTATCAGCAAGAAATAAAGAAAAACCGGGTTTCTCAAGGTTGGTTTGGGTATATGACGGGTATCAGCACGGAATTAAGAAAAGTCGGGTTTCTCAAAGTTGGTATGGGTATATGACGGGTATGAGCACGGAATTAAGAAAAGTCGGGTTTCTCAAGGTTGGTTTGGGTATATGACGGGTATCAGCACGAAATAAAGAAAAACCGGGTTTCTCAAGGTTGGTTTGGGTATATGACGGGTATGAGCACGGAATTAAGAAAAGTCGGGTTTTTCAAGGTTGGTTTGGGTATATGACGGGTATCAGCACGAAATAAAGAAAAACCGGGTTTCTCAAGGTTGGTTTGGGTATATGACGGGTATGAGCACGGAATTAAGAAAAGTCGGGTTTCGCAAAGTTGGTATGGGTATATGACGGGTATCAGCACGAAATAAAGAAAACTCGGGTTTCTCAAAGTTGGTTTGGGTATATGATGGGTATCGGCACAGAATTAAGAAAAGTTGGATTTCTAAAAGTTGGTTTGGGTATATGACGGGTATCAGCACGGAATTTAGAAAAGACAGGTTTCTCAAAGTTGGTTTGGGTATATGACGGGTATGAGCACGGAATTAAGAAAAGTCGGGTTTCTCAAGGTTGGTTTGGGTATATGACGGGTATCAGCACGGAATTAAGAAAAGTCGGGTTTCTCAAGGTTTTTCTCAAGGTTGGTTTGGGTATATGATGGGTATCAGCACGGAATTAAGAAAAGCCAGGTTTCTCTATGTTGGTTTGAGTATATGACGGGTATCAGCACGGAATTAAGAACAGTCAAGATTCTCAATTGTTATTTTAGGTATATGGCGAGAATCAGCATGGAATATAGAAAAACTGGATATCTTTAAGTTGTATTGAATTTCGTTTCGGTAAGATAGCTATATGTTATATATATATGTATATACTTATACTGGTCATTTTTTTAATTAAGCATTTAATAAATAAAACTGGGAAAATTGGATTTATGACGGGTATCATCACAGAATTTAGAACGTTAGGGTATGCATGTATCAGCTACCTCTCAAAAGCCAGTTTTCGCCAATTTAGTTTGGGCATATATGCTATATTATTTTGGGCATATATGTTATATCATATATGCTATATGTATGGACATACTTGTACGGATAATCAAAAGACGTACAAGTCACATTTAAAACTACTCAAAGATGTTAAAAATATCGGAAGGATAGTTGTATTATTAAAGCTCATGATTGTGTATTAATGCATCTGCACTTGTACGTATATGTGCATTCATTAAACACATCAAGTATTTACACTTTTGTAAATAAAATTAAGAAATTCTATGTCTATAAATAGTTATAACACTTACTTAATAATTAGGTTTGGTCGGAGTTGCTGTATGTTTTACCTGTGTTGGCCATGCGTCATGTGAGCTGAGTTACATTGCCGTGGTCCTTCTTGCTTTGGCATGCGTGTTTGCATCTGTATCATTCCCGGGGTTTTATGCAAACCATGGTGAATACGCTGGAAGGTAGGTTACCAAGTTGGACATGTCTTACAAATGCATAAAACGTTATTGCATAAAAGCTCAGATCATTATTTGTGTTATCGCTCACACTTTCACACTAGCCTGATTAAATGAGGCGTGCATGGGCAGCTTT
The DNA here is from genome assembly GCA_029582155.1 of Panopea generosa. NCBI lineage: Eukaryota > Metazoa > Mollusca > Bivalvia > Adapedonta > Hiatellidae > Panopea > Panopea generosa. The sequence continues at coordinate 48,490,714 of CM055901.1, forward strand.
TTTTGTTATTTTGATGTCTGATCTGCTGTCTCGGGAGACGCAAAATAAAAATTCTTTAAATGGCTCTATAGAGACGTGCAATATGTCACACTAACTTCCACACCTGATAGTATTTTACGGGAGGCCATTTTGTTAAAGTTATATTAATAAAAAATAAAATAAGTTCCTCTGCCATTTATATAAATAAACTTTCTATTATTAGTTTGGTAAGGACATTTACCCAGTGCTATATTGAAGTTTCTTCGTCATTTTCTGTGTGTTATTCAATGATTATACAATATAGCTGCATGTGATGTAAGCGAAAATAATATGCTTCCTTGGTGTGCTGAAGCATCCGCCTCATAAACAAACACTGAATTGGTAACTAATGACACGTGATGTATGTTGGATAACAATTAATTGAGTAAGCAATTGTTATATCCGGGCATTTCTTTACAAAAGGCATGCCCGGCACATTAAAGAGTATTTGGTCAAATCATACTTAAATGGACTCATTATCAAGTCAATCCATTCTCGTGTTGGTCCGACCTTTCAATGCAACTTGTATAAAAATATTTATAATGCATACTGCATATCTGATCTGCTGTCCATAACCAACTAACTAACAAAATAAAAAATCTTTGAAAGGCTCCATAGAGACGTGCAATATGTCGCACTAACGTCGCTTGTTGCTCATATTTACTGATTTGGATAGTATCGTTCAAGAATAATATTTGGTTGAGCTCATACATCCAAGACAGCCACCAACGCCCAAACTATATTTTGAAAACACGCCCCTTGAAATTGCTTAATAACTTAATTATATCTAATGAACTACTGCCTCCTTTAACTAACAGCAAAATTGAAATAATTATAATTACCAATTATCCAAACAAAATTCTCACAGAATCTTCTCAGATATTCATTCCTTGTTCAATACTTTCAAATTTCGACAATTCTGACACACATCAATCTGTTCCGAATTGTTCGATCGAAAAGTCCGTCCAAAAACAACAAAAAATAAAAATAAAGAATGTCCAACTCGTTCTATACACAACAAACTTTAAAAAAAAGTATGCCTGATATCCGGTCAAAACAAAACTAAAAATTATGTCCAGTCGATATTCGGTCCAAACACACTGCTTTGGAGATGATGAATAAAAAGGGAATCTGAGTTCATTAAATAAAATATAAATGTTGCTTATTGTTTATATTTTAATTTAAAAAATTTGAAAGGTCTTTTGATCAGGAAATAAGTTTCTGGACACTTATGACATTCTATGAGAATGCCATTTTTAGTTCAATCGAATAAGGAATAATTCAGATGATTTAATTACTAAACATGCATGCCATTGAGCGTATTGAAAACGTATACTAGTATTGGAAAACACATATTAAAGAAAGAGGTATAGTTTTAATGTTATGTAGTATGAATTTTAACAAACATAAACTTCGCCCTCAATTATTTTGTAACAATACAATATTGAGTACTTGAATCCTATTTCGGATAAGAAAGGCTTCATGTCGGTGCTCCTGACTAATGTTACGGAACAATTTCGATATAAAGTCCAAGTCACACTTGAGATACGACCGATCGCCGACTTCCAACAACCAGTGGTCGGTAGTTGATTGTCAGAGGTCGTAGAGAGGTTTTTGGCAATCTGTAAAAGGATCCCAGCAAATGGTTGTTGGGGCATTCGGGTCAGTTGAAGGTTGTCGCTAATGTATCGAAAACCTTTTGCCGACAAAACTGGTCGGTAGAATAGTTTTCTTGTCTTTAATTGGTAGTTGGATGGTGGGCAACAGTTCTCAGACTGGTCTTCAGTGGTTGCTGGCACTCGCCGAGCAGTTTCTGGTCAGCGAATATCAGCAACTGATCGCCTACCAATTGGCGAATAATGAACAATAATTCACAGATCATTTGCCAAACGTTCCCCAATTGCTCCGCGAACATGGTTCAAGATGTCGCGGACCAAGTGACAAGCCAGTATAAAATAGGTGCGCGCAATAATCTGCGATCATTCTTTCGTTGTTCGTCCAGCAAAACATAACTTTAAGTGTTGCTTTTTGATAATTTCAAATTTGAAACCATATGATACAATTATGCCAAAGGGTGTTTCCAAGAAGGCCAAGGGCAACGGCAAGAAAGTGAAGAAAGCCTTTCGTTTTGCAACATTAATCTCAGCATCTGTAGTGGAAATGGAGATACGTTTCCTCTTCAACACTTGTGGAAGATTTAGAGATTCTTCCAGGCAGCAGTATATTTAAAACCCATAGACAGTGGTTGTCGTTGATCGCAACTTTTCGGCAATCGGTCGTATCGCTAGTGTGACTGGGGCGTAACTAGTTCTAACGTCGGGGGCACAGGTTAGTGCGAAAGCGCTACCTAGTGATAACACAACGACACCTACTGAGATAAAATCCGCATTGCTGTTGTATTTATGAACACATTTCATACTGGTGTACATCTAACACAATCTGTAAAATAATCCGCATTGTTATTGCACACTCCGTGCTGATTTACGTACTGTGTGTGCTTTACGTGCCGACTGTATCCGTATTGCAATAGCACATTCCGTACTGATAGCATTTAATCCGTACTGATAAACTATAATCCACACTACTATAAAACGGTTCGTTCTAAGAAATAAAATAAACCATATATACATCGTTTATAACATAATCTGTATTGATATCACATTGTCCTTTAAACCATATATACATCGTTTATAACATAATCTGTATTGATATCACATTGTCCTTACTGATGCAAACTGTCCTATTCTGATATTATCATTGACTCAGGTTCGCTGGTACTGTGTTTGGTATTGCAAATGGTATGGGACTTGCAGCCGACATACCTGCATCAATGACTCCGGGATTGATAACAACTTATGTAAGATATATTTAGTCATCTCAACACGGTCTAAGTAGATGCTTGGATGTGTGTGTGTAATTATACATGTATGTTTTTCATGGTTACTATGGAGCAAAGAATAGAAAAATGAAAAACTGCTTCCACTTGGTTTACTAGCTTTACTCGTGTTGTCATAGCTACTATAAACGTTTGCTAGCTACTTCTGAAGGACGGTGGTTCTGCTCAGATACATTCTGATGTCTTCCTCCACTAATCAAACTAGATATGCCATATGTAACCTGAAATGTGTTGAAAATGACGTTTAACTCCATTAAAAAACTATTGACGTGGTTTCGGTTTTCTTGCTCTGCTCTGCAAGCAAACTTTTTATTTTACATTATTCTCAATGTGTAAATAAACATTGAAACACTCCATGTCGTGTTATTAAATAGCTGGTGAGTAATATATGAAAACAACAACACTCATACTGGACTATTTCAGACATTTTTCAAGAGTTATCCGATAACTGCTCCTGTGCAGTTTGATGATAGTGGAGATGAATTCAATTACTTCCCTTAGACCGCGATAAAACATACAGGTATCGTTCCGCTCTGATACTAAAACTAAGTATGCGTAACGTGTTGTTATATATGCCCTCGGGTACAATTTGACAAGGTCTTATATTATGTCCTTGTTTTGATAAGGGCGTTTTGGTGATTTTGATATGTAGTATAAAAAAGAAATTATTGAATTTGACTTAAACGCGAAAATCATTTGATAAAGTTTAATGTGTAAAAATATAGCATAGATAAAGATTGATTATTTTGTGTTACTATAAATAAATAAAATTATTACGGTTAATTGAATATATAAACTTATAAAAGAGACAGAATGACAATGAGACAAAATGTCTTTATTTTTTAAACTTATTTATTTTTCTTCGATTGTGAAACAAGTTCTTACAACTTAGGCAAATCACACTCGAAGTCTTCATGGGTATGACCAGTACTAAGTGTATGCGGAAAAGGTGTCTTGCTCAAGGACACCACACATAGCCATAGCAGAGGATCGAATCCAAGACCCTCCGATCATGGGTTCGGTGCTTTATCACTGAACTAAGCGCTCCACTATTCACAGAGAATACTGCCGTGTGGGGATTCGAATTCACAACTCGAAGGTTGATAGTCAGACTCATTTCTTTCTGAGTTAACGGGACAAGTGAACTGATATTTAAATGATATTTTAAACTATATCTTGTTGTTTCTAAAAGAAAATTATTACGGTTATATAATTATATAAAATTATGTTTGAAACCGACATCTGTATATTAGCGCATGTGTAGCCTAAAACGGTATTTGACCATAATTCTTTTAAGAATCTCGTGTTATAATATCTTATTGATTATTTTGTTACAACAGATTAATATGTTTTACATACCACTTCAATATACGAGAGGATCTTTTTTTTTTAAAAAAAAACAAAACTTAAAACTGTACGTAAGTTAAGAAAAATATTAAGTTGCTTAAAGAATCATTACCAATATATTTAATTAATAAAGTCATCGTATAATTGAGAAATACATACATTTGAATACCGCTAACATTTTTCCTCCCGTTCTATTTTCTGTTTATAAAATTTGAATTTGTTATCAATTTATCTGAATATCTATGTTAAATCAAATAGCTAATTTTAAAAAAAATGTGTGATGCCAAACTTGTGTTGAAATATAATTACTCAACTACATCCTAACAAATTATATTATTACCCCCAATAAAATTACAAGCTTTGCCTCCGGGCAGGGGTAGTCGGTAATTAAGGTCATAAATAAACACTTGCTTATTCCATTGTTTGAGATTTATAAAACAGACAGGCGCGGGGCGGGGCGTCTCTGTTTCTTTGTACAATGATTGTTAGATTTTCATATTACTTTACTGATCTTAGGAAAACGTTTAAATTCAAAATGCTGTTATATTTATAGAACAGAACAGAACAGAACATATATTTTATTGATTTGCACATAAGTACATCATCATACAATACATACATATACTAGAACATTTATATATATATATATATATATATATATATACACACATATATATACACATATACACATATATACATATATTACATTTCTATTATATGAAAACATTTCAAAAACTGTTGTCACGTGACTAAGTATAATACTATCTAAACAAATAAAATATATAGAGGATGAACTAAGTGTTATGAGAAAGTGAAACACGCAGTATAAATGCGGCTTTTAGATATTTTGCAAGTTTTGTTATTGTACCAATATCAGTACTCTTTAAAAGTTCTATGAATTTAAACATACTTGGGTTTTCGTAATAATAACGTTCAATAAATTTCCGTCTTAAAGTATTGTAACATGAACATTTAATGATGAAATGATATTCATCTTCAATATCTCGAGTTCTACAATATGTACAGTATCTTTCGGCTCGAGGTATTCGGTTCCCACCAAAACGACCCGTTTGGATGTGTAAATTGTGAGAAGACAGTCTAATCTTGCAAATATAAGTTCTTAAGTCAACTTGTAACATATCTAAATACTTTTCATAACCAAATTCTAATTTTACCAATTTATATATATGTAACACTTGGTTTCTTTCTATATCAGAGTACCAGCTTTGATAAAAATTATCAACCAAACGTTGTTTAAAAACATTAATAAAGCTTTTATCATTTGCTGTTCCTTGTTGATTCCAAACAAAAGCGAATCCATTTTGGCATAATAAATGTTTAACATTTGTTAACCAACACTTTTTACCAGCTATGCAATCGTCATATGACAATTTGTACATAACTTTTAATAATATATTGTCTGTGTTTAACAACTTAAACCAATATTTTAAAATTCTAATATATCGAGATATGTACAAAGGGTATCTAGCTAATTCTCCATAAACACCAACATTTGAAGTATTAGTTCTAACATTAAGAACAGATTTACAGTATTTTAAGTGAATACGTTCAATTTCCTTTGATTTACTATATCCCCAAATTTCAGAGGCATATCCTAAAATCGAACCTACAAATGCATCAAACAATTGGCAAGCGATTTTCGGCTTGACTTTTATCTTTTTACAGTTAATTAACAGAACATTCAATGCCTTTAAAGCTTTACCAACTAGGTGTTCTTGATTAAGAGCAAACGTTCCTGTATAGTTAAAAACTGTCCCCAAGTAATTAAAATCATTTACAACGTCCAATTGATTTCCATTATAAGTAAAACATTCGTTTGGCAATATTCTTCCACGCTTTCGAAACACCATAACTTTAGTTTTTTGTGCATTAACTTCTAGACTCCACTTTTTACAGTATGAATTTAACAAATTTAAGCTGTTCTGTAAGTTTTCTGGTGAGTCACCAAGGATAACCATATCATCAGCAAAAAGTAAAAGTATTAACACGATATCATCTATCTTCAAACCCGACAAAACACTGTCCTGTAAAAATAGCTCCAAATCTTCAAGATACAGTGAAAACATTATTGGCGACATTATCTCCCCTTGTCGTAATCCAACTGCATATTCAAAAAAATCAGAGTAGCTGTTGCAAGCCTTGACACACGATTTAACCTTATTATACATATCTCTAATAATTTTTAAAATGTTCCCACTTATACCTACCCGATATAATTTTAGCCATAATCCATTTCGATAAATACTATCAAATGCCTTTTTAAAATCTACAAAAACACAATAAAGCCTTTTGTTATCATTCAAATATTTTTGTACAATAGTGTATAACACAAACAAAGCATCAGTAGTTGATTTTCCTTTCCTAAATCCAAACTGAGAATCCGAAACTATGCTATTCTTTTCACAGTATGATACAATCCGTTTGTTTAAAATAGTGGTGAAAATTTTTGATAAACAACTAACAAGTGTGATACCTCTATAATTATTTACATCACATTTATCCCCTTTTTTATGTAATGGTATTACAACTCCTTCCGTCCATTTATCAGGGAAAAAGCCACTATCTAGAATTGCATTAAAAATATCACACAGATGAGAGGCTAAAATGTCAATGCTTTCTATGAAATATTCATTAATCAAACAATCAGAACCTGCAGACTTATTTCTTTTCAATGACTTAACTGCATTTATAATTTCATTAACAGTAATCTTTCCATTTAACTTTGCAAATCCATCATCATCTTCACCCTCAACATCATCATCATCATCATCACAACCACCACCATCATCATCATCATCACCATCACCCTCACCATCCATATCATCATCATTGCCCTCATCATTACCATACTCACCATCATCATCATCATCAGTAACTAGATCAGTAAGTTTATCAGAATTAATCATATCACCTAAAACAACAACATTATCGACATCATCTAAGTAAATACCATCATCATTATTATCAAACTCATCATCACATTCATCAATATCATTATCATATTTGTCTGAAACATTTTCGACAACAATATCATTTTCAACATAATTTTCAACAACAATCACATCATCATCATCATTATCATCACCATCGTTATTATCACCATCACTACACTTTTCAATCTCATCAATCTGAGTGTGTGCTATCTCATCATCATAATCTTTATTGCATGTATAATTTTCATAAAAAACAATTACATCAACATCAACATAACCATCATTACTATTATAATTTTCTTTTTTGGCTGACACATAATCATTATCAACATCATTAACTACATCTTTTTTATCGTCACCCCGTACATTACTAGTACAATTTACCATCTTATTATCAATCTCATATAGTACATCATCATCATTGTCATCATTGTCATCATCATCATCATCATCATCATCATCAACAATAACATCATCATCATCATCATCATCATCATCATCATCATCATCATCATCACCAACACCACCATCATCATCATTATCATCATCATCATCATCATCATCACCACCACCATCATCATCATCATCATCAACTCTTTGAGCACAAAACTGTTCAGCTTCAACATTCTGATTTTGCATAATGTCATTACTTAATGTTGAAAAATATCTATAAAAATCATCAAGAGACAAATTATTTGATATATTTTTCGTTTTGCTAAAAAATCGCCAAAATTCTTTCGGCTTTGAAAAACGTAGCTGTTCAATTTGATGCACTCTTGTAATTTCATAAAGTTTCCTTTTCTTTTTTACAAGGTCTTTATATTCCTTTTTAAGTACACAAAATTGATATAAACATTTGATATTGGTTTATCATAACGAACTTGTATTTAGTTAATTACACGATGTCAATGCGATGTCTATAAAACAAACATAATAATACACAAAATGAAACATGTTTGCAGTTAGAATATCTATTTCGGATTACTTAACTTAATGAAGTAATCTCAGTACCTTCATATTTCTTTAAATAATTAAATAATTGTATTTTCGTTCCGCAAAACACCATTCATTTCATAGGTATTATCTTTATTTTTGTCTAATCTATATGCACTTCATATAACAAAACAACTATATGAACGTTTAAACTTGTACAAAGCAATTCTAAAAGAATTATAAGATTGATTGATTGATTCATTCATTCATTCATTCTTTGTGCATATCAATGTAAAGCACAATTATTTTACACAGTAAAGCTCTATGTAAAATATTGCTAATCTTTATACTAAAAGTTTTGAATTAAAAGCCGAAGATGAAAAGAGCACTATTGTGCATTTTCAAAATTATCTTAAAAAGATCATTAAATTGAGTAATTCAAAATAATGATATGCTAATTATGCTGTATTAACATACTTATCAACCAATTACATTATCAAATCTCTTTGTTCAATTAATATGCCTCGCGTAAAGTATTGTTGTTATTTAGTCACTGGTTTAATCTTTATTGATTTTCTTTCTATGTCCACTGAATTATTTCATAACATAGACATTAAAACATTAATTTGTGCGAAAGAAATACACCATTAAATAATGTTTTGGTTTACAAAAGAAATGTACTTGAACTGGAAGTGTTTCGAAGGTTCTTTAGTTAAAATATGAAATTAAAATAAATCTATTCTTTAGAATATAAGTAAAATACATAAATAAAAACAACACTTTAAACTACACATAACTTGCAATATCACCATGTGTATATAAACATGTCAGAACTGACCAACATCTGCCGGCTGATATAGCGACATACATGCTGTATTTGATTGGGTACTGTAATATGCTGTATTGGGTTCAATAGAACGCTCTATTGAACATACAGAAAATAAATCAGAATTACATTTTGTCTCATTTTCAAATCAAAATGGAAGCAAGATGCAATTATAATATTTTCTATATCAAAATATCATCGTAAAGAAAATTTTATTTGCAATGAACGTATACGTTGTAATAGGTTGGCAAAAAATCACAACTAAGGTTTATAAGACATTAAAAGTGTCCGAAAACGTGTTTTGAGTATTTTTTATATAGAACATATAAGGAGTATATATGCTGTTATAAAATTCAAAAAAGGAAGCAAGAAGACGTAAACTTATTTTAATTTTTATTTTATCACAATAAAGGTTATATTTTTAACTTAATGGCTAGACGTTGTAATAGGTTGGCAATTTAATAATGAAAAAGTTATAACGATAAAATTAATTTTTTCCTATATGTTTCTATGTAAACCTAATATGACGGTTTAGCCAGGTAAGTAGTAAAAACCGCCGATATCAAGGGAGGTAACTTCTCTCGATAAGCCAATGGGATGTCTGAAATAGTCCCACATGTGGTTGGCATAGCTGATTTATTTAATGTATACAATAGTAACCTGATAAGGTAAGACTGTTTATATACACTCAATGAATATTATGCATTCTAAAAACGAAGGTTAAAATACCGAAAGTGATTGAACTTGTTTTTCTAAATGTCTGGAACTAAAGTGAGTTAAAATTTCAAGTTTCTTAGCATTTATATAGGAAACAAATCTGGATTCTGGCACTTCTACGCCTATCAAATGCGTATATTTCATATTCACAGGTTTCCAAAATCTGGCTGATCTGGCAAATGCCCGCCATGTTACTAGATTGGATACTTTGCTTTGCATTGGTCTCAAAACAAAGATCCAATAATTCATGTAGACAGCAGAAATCTGGCAGTAGATATTTTGGAAGGAAATTGAAGGATTCTCTCATCTATCCTTAAATAAACATAATTCAACATGTATAGACTGATTAAACTTATGTTAAAAATAAGCTTTATAATTAAAGCACTATCTAACTTACACATATAATAACTAACTTGGTATTTTTGTGTTCCCAACCCAGTGCCAGATTTCTTGTCAAATCAATATTTGGATTTATGTGGATATTTACATCTACTGGCATAAGGTGCTTTCATTTATAGTAAATATGGATGATTATGTATATAATCATTGTTGTTCCATGTTTGCATTGGAAAAAAATCAAATAATTATAATTTCAGAAACTTCAATAAGTATGTTTTTGCATATCTTGTGTCAGATATACAATACTTCTTCCTAATATTCCGGTATTTCGAAATGTGAGGACTCTGTCTGAGATATATTCAAATATATATTGTGTATAAATGTGCTTTGTAAAGAAGCTTCAATATTTTGGCTCTGTACCAGATACTGTGTCTAATTTCAAAATAACCCACTAGTATACCATGAGTCTGACTGGCTATGGTTTGTTTAAATGGTGTTTAGGCATATTACCACCATTGTAAAAAGGAAGTGCTTCCGGGCTAGTGGCATAATGACAGTTACAAAATAATCCTTGTTTTTTCTTCTTAAAAATGCATTTTCCTTATTTTAATGCTCATTTTTTATTTTATTTAAATGGCATTATTAATGTATTTTGAACATTTTGTAATCATTCTCATGTTTGAATTGTGAATTTAGACAAAAGAAATGATGCTTGGAAATTGGGGTATGAATACTTGATTTCAGAAGTCTACTATCACTTTGTCAACTTTGTACACATTGAGCATAATTTTTTTTTTCACATGACCCCCTACTTTTCTTATCATATTTTGGTAGTGCAGAAGTTGACAAGCACTAAAATGTAAGTTTCACTTCTTTCATTTTGGGTTTCTCTATGAATGACAAGCCTTCAAACTTTTATTATTTACTATAGAAGAAAGAAAATAACAGTGGTTCTATTCAGATTCATTCGGAGGTTTTCCTCTACCAATAAAACTTGATATGCCATATATAACCTTAAATGTGTTGAAAATGGCGTTAAAACCAACATAAAAAACATAAACACTTTCTTTAACTAGTTTTATTATGTGAGATGGGGTGAGAGGTTGGGAAGTTTTACTACTGTTTTTTCCAAAACGGTTATCCATGTTCTTCTGTATATAAAATTATATGTCCTTTGAATGCTATGTCACCCTTAGGAGATCTATTTTCTTTTTGGCAGGGTCTTCGGGAAAAATGACAGATAGTGTTTTATATAGCAGCTGGCATAAGCATACTCGGTGCCATAGTTTTCTACACGATGTCAAGTGCCACGCTAGAAGATTGGGCTGTTACTGAACCTACAGTGAACATAGTGTTTCCTGAGGAAGACGATAGTATAACAAGGTTACCAACAAATGGAACAATAATTACACATATGTAGCATATAAGCGTGCTATTGCCTAACTTCTAGTGAATGTCATCTTTATAAACATTTCAGTAAATATACAAACATCATTTATTTGAATTAAAAAGTGAACATATGAACTATGAATAAACAGTTGTAATTATGTTTATGGTCAATAATTATAACAGATAACAAATGCCCTTATAATTCAAATACCGTCTCATAAAAAAAGAAATTCTTTTTATATCAAAATTTATTACAGGTAGATCTAATTGTTATTTTATTTTATATCATAAGTAATAAACAATGCAAACATAAATAATTCATATACAAATGACAAAACTTGGCAAAACCGCCATACACTATTTCTCGAAATAAAGGGTAAACAACTCGAGTAAATTAAAAAAAAAAGAAATGTTAAGATTATTGACAAAATTCTTTATTTTCATAAACAAGAACCATTACTCAACACAAATCAAAAATATTAGAACTTAACTATTTCTGGCAACTATGGAAATGGCTATATCCCAACTGGGGCTATAATTTGCACTGTAATCTACGTTACATGGCATGTCCCTTAATAAACAAACAAAACTGTTCATTTTATTCTCATATTGTAAAAATAATCTCCGATAAACAATTCAAAGTTATATTTGACATCAATATTCCAGGACATTACAAAGAAACAGTTACCCTGGTTTAAAGTCTAAGTGAAAATATAAAACACATGTTTTTGTGTTTTTAAATTGTATTCAAAGCTAGTTTAATAGTAAACTCTGCTGTATTTCAACTTAGTTTATATATGCGCAATACATATTATATGAAATTTTTGAAGCTTATTAGTAGATACACAGATGAAAAAATAACTTTACTTCAGCAAATATTATATGTAACGTAAATTACAATTTTGGTAACGTAGATTTCCTTTTAAACTTTCTGCGTCTGTAGGCTTTTTCAACATTCTGTGTGTATCTATTACCATTAAATAGTAAGCACATATGATCAATATTTGCCACACAGTTCACTTGACCAATTAAATTTGGTTTCCAAAAATATGTGTTTTGGTCACGTAAATTATATGAACAGAATATCAAGATTACTGTTAACAAACTCAGTCATTTTATTGTATCTGTCCTGATGAATAGTACTAGTTGTAATCATATCAATGCACTGATACTAGCAGTCAATTTCAGCTCAAAGAACGCTGTATATATTATGTATACACCTTTTAAAAATCCTGTTGTAAGGTACCTAATTAAACAGTGGATACCATATGGCAATATCTCTTTACCCAAGTGGTTATGTTACACAAAGGTAAGTTTTTTTACCAGATCGACTCTAGAAATATCAAAACTTCTTTTGCTTCTGCCAAATGGAACTGGTTCGTCTATCTGTAGCAGTACATCGCTAAATTTGACCTAAAGCTCATCAGCAGGCATTGTCCATTTGAAATTGGTTTGTTTGGTGTTGCTGGAGTAACTCTTACACTTAAAAGTGATTTTGAAATCTTTACTCTCTGTATCTACTTCTATAATTTTTCCAATGAACCAATCACCCTCTAGTCTTACAGATACCCAGTCAGTTTCTTTGAGATTGTCCACTTCAGAAAATACATATTCATGTTCATGATTGTTTTTATGAGCTTCTTTATCAGTTTCAGTTTCTTTCGATGACGTGTCTGGTCCAGCAAGTTGAGCTACTTCATCAGTGTTAGTTCCTTTCAATGACCTGATGTATCTGGTATATCATCTAATTCCACCGGCAACTTAGTTTGTTCAATATGTGGCTTTTCTTTCTGCAGAAGCTCAGCTACCGTTCCATTGTGGTAACTACCAACCAGACAACTCTCACAACAGCAGGAGGTTACAGTTGTTCTTATCTTTCCTTGTCCAACTGGAGTAATTGGATATATTTGTAAAGTTCCTTTCACAGGAACTAGTTTCTTGTTCATCTCCGCTATTTCTTCTCTTGATTGGTCACATTCTTCTTTACTGGTGTATATGTATTTCACAGATGTTTGGTACTGCTTTCCCCGTGCAAAAAAGTCAGTTGCGTCTTGTATGATCGTTTTCCCTTGTTTCACTGTAAAATCAGCCATTCGTTTTGCTGCACCCCTAGACCAACACAAAGAGACAAACTTGCCTGATATCATTCTTGATATTACGTTCTTTCCTTGTTGATTGTTGGTTTTCCATGCAGTTTCAATTTCATCAACGACATTTGCCATTACAAGCTTTTCTAATACCACTTTTGGTAGCTTTGTTGGAGTGATACCTGTCTCTCTTAATTCTGCTGATTTTTTTTTTCTTGGCGTCATAAACTTTGGTAGAATATTTTGTTCTGTTAATGTTGAGTTTGAGTTAACATCACCTATTGGTTTTGTGTTTGTTTGTATTTTCGAGCGTAACCTTTCGTAACGTTTCAATACCGTTTTATACCCCCAGTGCATTTTCTCATTTTCCTGTTTTAGTTTTTCAATTTCAAGTCGATTTAGTGCAGTAACTCGACTTATTCTTTTCTTGTTCTCTGTTTTGGATCTAGGTTTGGAAGTTTAACTATTTATCGTGACATTATGGCGGTCGACGAACATATATCAGTAGATGAACTCACTTCAGTTTCAATGTTTGCGCAACTTGTACTCTGTAGATTATCCTGTTCTTTTTGGCTTTCCAAATTTTGCTTTGCTATTTGTATTCGTTGTCTGTACAGTTTTACACATTTTTTCACATATTCTCTCCTTGATTTCGTTTCCTTATTAGATCTTTCATCAACTGGAACATAATAACGCTGTTCCTTTTGGTGATAAAGTTCTCCTTCTTTTGCCTTCTTCCTAGTTCTATACTCCCTCTGTATGTCTGCTCTTGATTTGCCCATGGCTAAAATTAAATTGAGTTGTTTAATTAGAGAAGTGATCTTGATAAATTATCTAATTTGGTCAGTATACAGTCGTAAAATTAAAAACTTAAAACTTGGTTACCATATTGGTAATCTTCGTTACCACTTAAAATGCAAGCCTATATTCCTATAACATAAATTATATGTCATAATACTTACATATTTCCATTCATGTTGCATCAAATAGAAACTGGTATGTCTTTTGCGAGTATTTATATAACACATATTTACTTATTTTTAAAAAATACTTAGTAGTGTAGTAAACTCTGTAATCTAAGTTACCAACGCGGAACAGAGGACTGTTCATTCAATGACAAATGGAATCGTACAAACTTCCACTTCACTGTACGACCAAGAAAAAGACCATTAAAAAGGTATAATCAACTAAATAATCACCAGAAATGTCTTTAAAAATATTAAAGTGTTGCATGTAAAAGTCATTGTTCAAAGCTTCTGTAAGCACACTCGTGGTGGCTGCATATGTCTTACCTATCGCAACAAAATGATGCTTATATCAGTGTTTATGTCTTAAAATTACGTTACCGACAAAAATTAAGCAAAGAAATGATAAATACCTTTTGTTTGAGCCGATCAATGATTATCGTCTGCACATTGTTGATGAAGGTCAAAACAGATGCAAATGACGTAATGGGTTAAAAGGGGAATAACTCAGCGACGGATAAAACATTTTTCACGATAGTTTATGGTTACACGGTAAGTTATTATGGCAAAAGTGCATTTAAATACACCATTTTGTATAGTTGATTTAACGTAGATTATATTACGTAGACTACAAAGATAGTTTATTGCTTCCGGTTTCACCGATGAATTGGATTGATGTGGAAAAATATGTTTTCATTTACTTACCATCACAAACGCTTATAATGGGCACAAACCGTTTTAAGCGTCATTACTGTTATGATGCAATAGCAAGATTAACGTAGCTTACAGTGTTAACGAAACTCTAGGTACGCAGGGCATGCCGGGACTTAATCTAAGAAAACTATAAGAAAGTCTGGCTTAAGAACTTTTTTGTTTGTATAATGATAAATAATTTAGTTTATTTATGATGTATAATCTTAAATAAGTTTATTTAATGTTTTCCTTTATGCGATTTAGGACCCGATAACGTAGATTACATCGAATTATGAGACATCGTAAAATATTATATAAAACTCATGAAAGTGATTGAAACCTTCTGATTTTTGGGCAGTGTTTTGTTTCATGTGTCTTCTTTGTAGTGAATACGTTTAGGGAATAACTTATATACAAGCACAAGAAAATTAGTCTAAAATAGTGCATACATAAAAGCGACAGATCACTTTTGCTTATTCTGTGACGATAACAGATGTGAAAAATGAACATTCATGTGCACAATTTAGTTTTTGTCTGCAATACATGTACAGAACAGTTGCTGCCTTCTGTTATAAGATTTTATATTTAAAAAAAACAAGCAGAATTAGAAAGTTACATACTGGGGACACACTTTAAGTAAAAGTGACCATTTATTTTGAGAAATAGTGCATAATGTCCTCTCTAGTAATACACTTATTCTGTAAAAGGCATACGTCAAAAAGACTATAATGAAATGACAATCAAAATGTAAATATGGACACCATGGTTAATGTCATTTTTGTGATACATCTGTGAAATATATATGACTTTATATAGAAAAAGAGAGAATACACAAATTCAACTCATTGTACGTATATAGAAATCAGATGAAACCATGTATGGAATACAACTGAAGAAACAATGTTAACAATTGGTTGGTTGATGTTCGATGGAACGCTACAGTTAATTACAAAATTAGCATTGATTTAAGTAATACAACAAATTTGAAAAGTAGAAAAACGTCTAGTTATGATAAATGTCCATTTCCAGTCATTGAAACAAATGCCCTTATTCATTTATTTTTAAAATTTCAAGTACTGTATCATTTAAAGTATATAGATTCAAAACAAGAAAAACGACCCTTTATCATTTGCTGTCTAAAAAAAGTTTGATCAATGGTGCTTCTTTCATTTCAAATTATTGTGTTCCAATAATATTTTTAATGTCTAAGAGCAGGACCTTACTGGTGCCGTCACAGAACAAATTTCCTACCTAGAAAAAATGAAATGCAGCTTTAAAAAAACAACCATGCACATTTGTTATAATATTTCACATATTAGTTATTTATTCAAGAAGCTGTGGACGCACTATCCTTTAGTCTTCAGTTTTTGTAGTTAAGGTTTTTCTTTTATACTGGTATTTCAAAAATTACTGGTATGCAAGTTTGTTGGAAAACAGACCACATACAATGATTGTACATTCGTGTGCACTACTATCTCTACAGCAATTAATCAACAATATCACACACAGTGATTGTACAATTTGTATACTGCTATCTCTACAGCAATAAGTCAATAATACCACACACAGTGATTGTGCATTCTTGTGCACTACTATCTCTACAGCAATTAGTCAACAATGCCACACACAATGATTGTATATTCTTGTGCACTACTATCTCTACAGCAATACCACACACACAGTGATTGTACATTCTTGTGCGCTACTATCTCTACAGTTATTAGTCAATAAAACCACACTCAATGTTTGTAGATTCTCGTGCACTACTATCTCTACAGCATTTAGTCAATATGATCACACACAATGATTGTACATTCTTGTGCACTGCTTTCTCTACAACAATTAGTCAATAACACCACATATTAGTCAATATGACCACACACAATGTTCGTATATTCTTGTGCACTACTCTCTTTACAGCAATACCACACACACAATGATTGTACATTCTTATGTACTGCTATCTCTTCAGTTATTAGTCAATAATACCACACACAATGATTGTAGATTCTTGTGCACTGCTATCTCTACAGCAGTTAGGCAATATGACCATACACACAATGATTGTAAATTCTTATGCACTACTATCTCTACAGCAGTTAGGCAATATGACCATACACACAATGATTGTAGATTCTTGTGCACTACTATCTCTATAGCAATATCACACACAATGATTGTACATTCTTATGCACTGCTATCTCTACAGCAATTAGTCAATATGACCACAGACAATGATTGTAGATCCTTGTGCACTACTATTTATACAGCAATTAGTCAATATGACCACAGACAATGATTGTAAATTTTTGTGCACTACTATCTCTACAGCAATAAGTAAGTCAATATGACCACATACAATGATTGTACATTCTTGTGCACTACTATCTCTATAGCAATAAGTAAGTCAATATGATCACACATAATGATTGTACATTCTTGTGCACTACTATCTCTATAGCAATAAGTAAGTCAATAAGACCACACATAATGATTGTAGATTCTTGTACTCTGCTATCTCTACAGCAATAAGTAAGTCAATATGACCTCACACAATAATTGTACATTCTTGTGCACAACTATCTCTACAGCAATACCACACACAATGATTGTAGATTCTTGTGCACTACTATCTCTACAGCAATTAGTCAATTTGACTACACACAATGATTGTAAATTCTTGACCACTACTATCTCTACAGCAATAAGTAAGTCAATATGACCACACATAATGAGTGTACATTCTTGTGCACTGCTATCTCTACAGCAAGAAGTAAGTCAATATGACCACACATAATGATTGTACATTCTTGTGCACTGCTATCTCTACAGCAAGAAGTAAGTCAATATGACCACACACAATGATTGTACATTCTTGTGCACTGCTATCTCTAATAACATACTTTGTTTAAATCCCTGCTTGCTCACAGTCTCCGTGATGATCGATATATGACATTGCCTCTCATTGCCATTCGTCTCCCACCTCTGATTCAAGTGGGAAAGTTATCAGTAAATTACTGGGATATGTGTGCCCAAGTACTGGTTAACATTCCAGGATCCCAGGAAAGAGTGGTTGTGTTAACTTGATCATCTGTTAGCCATTGATGACATAAAAATGACGCTGAACATGCAAACAAATCAAACCTTCGCATTCTAAAAAGTATGAAAAGCAAGCAGTTTGTATATCGAAGTTAGCAAGTACTTTAATTTTTTAATTTGTTGATCTTTTAATTTTCTTTTGTCATCATTATATTCTTTTAAATGTTTATCAATATATTCATCGCAATGTTATCATTATTTGTCATTTTTAATATTCCCTGATGCGGTAACACATATTTATTGAGTTTGTATTCAGTGATGTTCATATTTTTGTTTGAACTCAGGCCAAATCATATAAAAGGATTTTTTTGTATTGAATCCACACCGTCCAACGTATACGTTACATAAACGGCAACTACGCCGCATTTACGGTGATGACTACACACGGTAAAACGGTACTTCCTGTTAATATTGTGCACGCAGTTTGGGCAGTGAGGTGGGAAAACCCCTTTGTTTTCGTATTATCAATTCGTTTTTAAATCATATATAGCCGATACAGGCGGCATTGTATTTAAGTTCTAAGCGAGCATGTGTTTTTGAATGGAAACATGGCCGTTTCCTCAAACATTCGAGAAAAGTGACGGAATGAACCACTTTCAGATTGAAAACATGTAATTTACAGATCCATAAATTACTTCGGAAGCAAATCTGGGACAATTTTATATGTTTTATATTTCTTTTATATATCAATACACCAAGTTATATTGTTAAAAGAATACATGTTGGGGTTATAAAGCTGCTAAACGCCAAAAGTTGCTTAGTACGTAGCATAAGTAGGTGCCTCGTATATTGTATGCTACATAAGTTGAGACATTGTGTGTCATTCAGCGGTATTCTAATTACACATAATACTACTTCTATCCAACTATTTAAGGGTTGTTATTCAGTTTTTAATTATTTATAAACGCCATTATGCGACTACCCCACGGAAGCGCATCCTGTTCCCAATGTGTTGCTATGTCATAACGTGTTAAACGTGCAACATTTGGCGTCAGATGGGTTTGCGACATTAACGTCTCACACCACTATTACATTTCCCATAGGGCTCAATTGAACATGTATGTCCAAAACGCAGCAAAAAATTTGCAGCAATCGTCAGGGCTCAATTTCTTCACTGTTTCAATATATGTAATTACATCTGTATTATTGCAGTTTTTAAAAAGAATAATAGGTGTTAAAAAATCAACGCAGAATGATTTTGTGCATGGTGAATTTGGCAGACTATCTCTTATTTGTCATCGATATACAAATAGTATTAAATATTGGTTAAAGATACTGAATGCAAACGATTAAAAATACATTTGAATTATTTATAATATCCTTTAAACTGATTTAGAGGTATATCCAAATAAGACTTCTTGGGTTTCTTTATTGAAAATTCTTTTATCAAATATAGGTTTTAATATTGCCTGGTTCTCATTTGCCCCGGGCGCCGTGCGATAAATGGGTCTACGATTTTTCGTACGATTTTTTAGGCACCGTAGGTGGCTACGGGCAACAGCATGTATTCACATTGTGTATGCAGGCAGGAGCAAAGCCGTACAGAGGCTGCGCGGAGATTGTACGGAAGATTGCTCCAAGAGCCTACAATTTCCGTACGATTTGTTTTGGCCCCAATGTCCACCTAAAATCTTGCGTTTTCTGCACGATCAGCGCGGTACCCGTGCAGGGATTGCGCAATGCCACCAACGACATTTCTACGGGCTACGGGCTTACGATTTTTTTTCTCGCTAAACTAAATCGTACAGACCACGGCACCCGTGAATCCGTACGAAAATCTCACGACCGCCTCTCGCCTCCGCACGGAGGTCGCACGGAAAGGGCGATACGGGCAGGATACGAGCTCCGTAGACCCATCGCAGGCACATGATGTGTGGCAACGCCAAGGTGCAGGTGTAACGTTAAATAATGACCCCCGTTCATAATATTATGACCAGGGGTCATAATATCCCTCACACGTAGAAAAATGACCCTCACATAGAATATATAGCCCAATTTTTTTTGCAAAATGCTTAGTTGTAGAGGAAGAAACAAAATTTGGATTTGCTCAACCCGTTCTGGAGTTATGGCCCTTTTTTCAAATGGCATCGGCGGGAGATATGGCTGTCATTCGACTGCAGCCCTGGTTGTGTTTTTTTTTAAGAAGTGGTCCTGGCTTCCCTGGTTTCTTTAAAAACACATTACAACTTAATATATAAGTTGTGGCGGGTATCGTAACAGAAACTTAGTTAACATAGTGTGCAATGGCTTTGACTGTTATAAAGGGGTATAATTATTGCTCAAGACGTGTTACTTAAAAGCTCTTGAAAAGTGACAAAACTCAACCAAACCTCCAGGGGAATGACTATATTTCAATATTATACTGAAATTCGAACAACATCTTATTGTCATGGGCGTCACAGGTCATAAAACATGGGACTTCCCCACAACCGATTTGCATATTTTATGCCTTATATTGATATAATTGTTGACTTTTTCTACTTAAAAACGCCTAAAAAGTGACAAAAATACCCAAAATCCAAAGAAAGATGTCTCTTCAACAATATACTGAAATTTGAATAATTTCTAACCACGAGGAGCGTCACATGTAATAAAACTACTTGGCTACCCCACAACCGTTTCGCCTATTTTAGGAGGTATATATGAGTGACATATAGGTGACATAATGAAGGTTAATGGTATTTGACATCACTTTCAGGGGTGGCATAAAACATTGTGCTTTTCCACGTATAAATTGCCTTTTTACAATCTTGCACTCCAGAAAATGAACTATTTTACCGTCAATAGCAATTTTTCGTAATGAGCCCGCGAGCCCATGATATTACGAAATAAGTGCAAAATGTAGGATGCAATAACAAAATGATGTTTCTTCTAAAATTTCAGACAAAATCACCATTACTATAAGTTATCCTCCAGCCTAAATATCGGTTCTCTCTATTTCTATAGTAACCTTAAAACGACTTAGGTATATCTTCTATTATTGTAATACTTCTCTTTAAGTACAATAATGATAATTCAAATGAAAACCCTTTTAAATTTCATTTTTCAATAGATGTACGTTTATTTCTTAGCGGGGCCTCTAAGTTATACTGCTGTTGTATCAGCTGTAGACGCAGTAGCAGAAACAACAACAACAACAACAACAAATATAAGCAATAGAAACACGACAGTGACTTGAATTGATATAGTGTACGTTACTAATAGGTTAGGTGGGGTCAATATTTCATGGATAAAATCGGGGGGGGGGGGGGGGGGGGGGGCGTCATTATTTTATAAGGGGTGTCAGTATTTTATAGAAAAAGGCTAATTATTCTATATAAAATAATGGGGGTCTGTTTACAACGTAACACCGGATCATCTGAACTATTTTTTTTAACAGTAAAACAACGTATTAGTGATAAATTTATTAAAAGCTGGCATAGTTGTTTAACTCAGTCAACACGCGCAGTCTTTTACAATAGTATGATTACTTTTAGATTTCAGCCTTATTTAAATTGTATCAAACTTGATAAGTTCAGTAAAGCTTTTCTAAGTTACGACTCTCGTCGCATCAATTAGAAGTTGGATACGGCCAATTACAACAGCATTTGACGAACGAAAGTGCAGAGTATGTAATAAATAAAAGGATTAGTAAATAAAAGATTGAATAACATTTTATTATTGAGTATGTGCCATATTCCGATCTGAGAAAAGTTTAAATAAATAAATATTATTGGGAAATACCAAACATGCCTAAGTTTATCAATTTGTTAAATTCAGAAAACAACAGTACAATAAAAAAAAAATAGTACTTTTATACTTAAAACTTTTCAAATAACAAATATAGCCATACATGTATGATTCACATATATTTCAATTACACTATGTATGGTAGGTAAGATCGTGATGCATTATGTTTGCTTTCTGACATGACTTTTCAATAGTATTACTGTTATACATACAATCTTCTCCGCTTTCACCCTTGCTTAAATTTAAATTTATTCGATATGATTTATACCATGAAAATAACATTGTATACTGTTTATTATCATTAATAAACCACTGTCTGTCATATATTTGTGCATACATCATGTACCAGATGGACCTGTGTGCCTATTAGATATTGGATATAAAAACTATCATATCATATAATGTCGGTTTCGACGCGACATTTAACGTAACCACATTGTGCTCTACCCTAGCAAGAGTGCTTGTTTAATACAACACTCAATTGTTTTTGTATTCATTGTGATCATTTATTCATGGATGTAGGAGCTTTTCAATTATGGGGGCGGCAACCTGAGGAGAGAGTGTATGAGGATGTATAAGATAGTATATGGTGGCCCACCTTACCTGAACATTAAACGAGTCACTATATTAATCCCCAGTGTTACAGAGAATTGTACCGAAAACAAGCGAACGGTAAGAAATATGGATGGTTTTGTATCAGAGAAAGTATAAAGAATATGATTAAGCACACTCCAGAATGAAAGATATTAAATTTAGAAAATCAGACTAATACGGGAATGTACAGAATAAAAAGCTTTAGGATGAAGAACGAAATATTTGGAGGACAATTCTGAAAGCAGAACAAAGTACTAATAGTGTTTGAAAAAACAGTTATCAAATATGATATCCATTTTAAATATGGACTCAGACCGGTTTATTCAAACACAAGAACAAAAAGTTACATTATTAGACATAAGAAGGATAGAGAGAAGACAGTAAAAGGCGCTCAATCCTCCACGACCGGTGATTGTAGCAATTGTAAGACAACCACATCCCACTGGATGGATTGACTTCAAATCAATGGGGACTTCAAAATTAGGCTATTCGCAGTACCAGCAAACCGCCGAAACGTATGGATAAAACAAACACATTTCGAGGTATTTTATATTTACCAGCAAAAACCTTTAGTCGGTTACAACGATTTGCATAACATAAAACGTATATCAAACGTATGAATTAATTCTAGTTCCGGTCAACTAGAATGACGCCCCTTTCAAGACCTAACAGCTTTTAAAGGTGTTAACTCTTACACTTTTATTAGGTTCCGAAGTGGTCTAATGGTGTACGCCTTTGACTGTCACTCAGGATGTTGTATGTTCAAACGACAGTCAATGCTAAAAAAATAATAAAAAAAATATTTTTTTCTTTTATTTATCTTTATTTTTTTTATTGAAACTGTTACCGGTATTCACCTAACACACTTGAAAAACAAGTCAACTTAAAGCAACGACAAAATCACAACATCTCCCGCAATCCTGTGATGTAGTATACAAATTGTGTTATTATGCTGACGTTATCGGACATGTTAATGTAGTTATTCTATCATATTGTCCTGTTTGATTTTACACGAGGCACAATCGCAACTTTGCTAAGGGTGTTCGTGGGCATGCTGCCACGAAAAGATATTTGGCTCGTGGCATGCATTTTTCTGATATTTCAGATATTTTTAAGCCGTTCAAATCTATAACACAAACTACATTTTGTACAATTGCCCATTTTTAACACTATTACCTTGAATACACAGTGGTGGCTTTTTAGACCCGACATTACAGTACATATCAATTCTTAGTAGTACACTGTAAGATAAGTATTTGCTGGGCATTATTATACATTCACACTGCATATATTATATGTGAAGAATATGTCATATTTTGCAAGAGTAATTCATATTTTGGGAATAACTATTTTTTTTACAAAAACACTAATAAACATGTGAAACACCAAATATTCTACAGGAGGCAAGTGCCTCCGTCTGCCTCAGTGTGGCTAATATATAATTATAATCTTCGACTCTAAACAGCTAAAAGAAAGATTATTAGAACAATGTTTTGTTTGAATATTTCAGTAGAGTCAGTTTATGCCATCGAGGGCTAATAGAGGAACAGTACAGTGTAAATATTGTACATGTATTACATGAAGAAGAGGTCATGGTCTACGGGTCTACGGGTTTGAAACAGCTGTGATATATCATACAAAATAGTGAGATGGACGATAATGTTCTAAAACGGAAAAAATACTAAACGATACATTTATACTTATGCTACTTACTAAGCAAAGTTTGTCGTTCGGCAGTCTTTTACCATCAGCTTGTAAATTTACTGATACAATTTGGTATATTGATGTATAAAACAAATGTAAAATACATAAAATAGTCTCATAAATGCTTCCGAAGTAATATATTGAGTTGTTTTCAATCGGAAAATGGTTCAATCCGTCACTTTCAATTTTTTCCAAAATCACCATATCGCGCAGCGGCAGTTATCGGATAACTCTTGTGAAATGTCTGAAATAGCCCTGTATGGAGGTTTTCTTACCTCACTGTTCGACCGCGTGCACAAAAATAACAGGAAGTACCGGTTTATCGTGTGTAGTTGTCATCGTAAATGCGGCGTAGTTACCGTTTATGTAACGTATACGTTGAACGGGGTGGAATCTAAAAGCAGAGGTTCTGAAGCATTCACACAGGCGAACTTATTTGGCAGATCTCTAAGCGGAATTCAACCTTGCTTATATTTTACGCATAAAAATAATATTGTGTACAAACAATCTCCTTAGTTCTACGCTGCAATGAGTTTAAATAAACAAAACATCCAGTCCAATTTATTTGCTTTTAATTCTTTTTTATATGTTGATAGTTTACTAATAGACATTAGTGTATTTGGTAAATTCAAGTTATAGAAAACATTTTTGCAAAGTTACAAATCAACATTATAAGTAAAACCTATCTATCTGTTAACCCATCACTCCACATAAGAATGAATAGGGTTTTACGTTATACCAACACAGTCTATGGTATTCGACGCCGCGGCAGCAAGAATGAAGATTCCATGTTCACTCTACATGCACAAAAACACTAATTAACATATAGAATTGAAACAATCACATCAACATAATTAATGAATATGCAGAAGGAACTTATAACCTTCATACCTGCAGAACTGAGGACCTCCCAGGTAGGGGGTCCCTGTTCTCTGGATCTCTTAAAGTAATGCCTATCATTCCCCAAATCTCCAAAAGTATTTGCCAAAGTTCCCCAAAAGTATTTTGTCCATGATTCCCAGATCTCTTAAAGTATTTCCACTGTTCCTTAGATCTCCAAAAGTTTTAATTATAGTTCCCTGAAAGTACCAAATAGTGTTTCCTTAAGTAAAACGTCTACTATAATCTTCTCTATTATTGTTATTATTTACACATCATCATAATAAGAAAAATCCATGTACTGTCTTCTTTTCCTTGTTTAAAATATTTATGGTCTATGGATTGAACTTTCAGAGAAAAGGTGTTTTTTAAGTTTCCTTAAAATGTGCTTGTAAGCCCTGTGGCAGGGAGCATTTGTGGTTCAATCACGCTGGTTCAAGAACTTCAAGAGTTTGTGGTTATACAAATGCTTTGCGAGTTTGGTAAGATTCTTTGAAAAATATGGGGATATAGCTTCTATAAGAAAATGATTAACGGATGGACGACGGACAATTTACCACGACATAAGCCCTGCTGGCCTTTGGCAAGTAGAGCCATAGAAGGACGGAAGAGACAAAAAAAATTGAACAGCTGAACGGTTAATTTACAAAAGGCAATAAATACACATAAATAATTGACTTTATTGTATTAACACGATCTAAAAAATTAGATGCCGGGTGGGATTGAACACCAGTACTTACGACCCGAAATCGACGATATTAATCACTGCACTATTCTGCCTTTCAGCATCAGTACTGTAAATACATCTTTCCTCGGAATTACCATCCAAAATTTATTTTGGGTACGTGCGATTATGGGATGAAGTTGTGCAGGGGCCAAGAATAACACGTAAGAAACCTCCAAAGCTGTCAAAAGCTGTTTCAAGCAGTCGACATCTCATTTTAAAAGTACATGTAAATTATGATCAAGTATAAAAATTATACATAAAATCAGTGACTTAGTTACAGAGACTGGCAGGCTAATAGCAATATAATGTCCACGGCACTTTTAGTATTTCTATAATAACTCTTCGAATCTTTGTCTGAATTTAACAAGTTTGGTGCCAAAGTAAAGCTGATAAAAATGATGACCAATTCCAATTATCAATTATTTAATATTTTTCTTCTGAATTGGTCGAACAGTGAGGTAAGAAAACCCCTATATTTTCATATTATTATTTCGTTTTTAAATCAAAGATACAGCCGACACGAGCGGCATTATATTTAAGTTTCAAGCGGACATGAGTTTTTGAATGGGAACATTACAGTTTCCTCAAACATTTGAGAAAAGTGACGGATTGAACTATTTTCAGATCGAAAACAGCTCAATTTATTACTTCGGAAGCATTTATGGGACTACTTTATGTATTTTATATTTCTTTTTTGTATCAACATAACAACTTATATCAGTAGAATTACAAGTTGATGTTGTAAAGCTGCTAAACGCCAAAATTTGCTTAGTACATAGCATAAGTAGGTGCCTCGTATATTGTACACAACATAAGTCGATGTATTGTGTCATTTAGCGGTAATTTAATAACATGAAATAATACTACTATCCAACTATTTAAGGGTTGTTTTTAAGTTGTATCGTTGTTTAAACTTCACAAATAAACTTTGTATTTTTTTTTCGTCTTAGAACATTATCGTCCATCTCACTATTTTGTATGATATATCGCAGCTGTTTCAGATCCGTAGACCATGTACAATATTTTCATTGTACTTTTCGTCTATTAGCCCTCGATGGCATAAACTGACGCTAAATATTCAAACAAAACATTGTTCTTAAAATATTTCTTCTTTTAGCTGTTTACAGTCGAATGTTATAATTATATATTAGCCACACTGAGGCAGACGGAAGCACTTGCCTCCTGTAGAATTTGTGGTGTTTCACATGTTTATTAGTGTTTTTGTATAAATAATAGTTATTCCCAAAATATGAATTACTCTTGCAAAAATATGACATATTCTTCACATATAATATATGCAGTATGAATGTATCATAATGCCCAGCAAATACTTGTCTCACAGTGTATTACTAAGAGTTGATATGTACTGTTATGTCGGATCTAAAAGCCACCAATGTGTATTTAAGATAATAGTGTAAAAAGAGGCAATTGTATAAAATGCAGTTTGTGTTATAGATTTGAACGGCTCAAAATGTCTGAAATATCAGAAAAATGCAGGAAATGCATGCCACGAGCTAAATAACATTTCGTGGCAGCATGCCCCCGGACACCCCTAGCAAAGTTGTGATTGTGCCTCATGTAAAATCAAACAGGACAGTATAATAGAATATCCACTTCAACATGTCCAAAATCTCGGCATGATAATATCGCTTTTCATACAAACACAACATGCATACATAACCATTAAATTAAAAAAAAAACCTTGTCAATGTAAGCTGTTTTTCTTTTATAATTATAGATTTTGAACCAGTACAAAAATTGAGCCAAGACATATGCTGTAAAAATTTTTTCGCTGTGTTTTGGACATAAATGTTACAGGCGAGCCCTATGGGAAATGTAATAGTTGTGTGAGACGTAAATGTCTCAAACCCATCTGCCGCCAAATGTCACACGTCTAACACGTTATGGCATAGCACCATATTGGGAACAAGATGTATTTTTAACGATATAACTTGGTGTATTGATATATAAAAGAAATATAAAACACATAAAGTTGTCCCAGAATTGCTTCCGAAGTAATAAATGGATCTGTAAATACGTATTTTCAATCTGAAAGTGGTTCATTCTGTCATTTTTCTCGAATGTTTGAGGAAACTGTCATGTTCCCATTCAAAAACACATGCTCACTTGAAACTTAAATAGAATGCCGCTCGTATCGGCTATATCTTTGATTTGAAAACGAAATGATAATACGAAAATAAAGGGGTTTTCCAACCTCACTGTTCGACCGTGTGAACAAAAATAACAGGAAGTACCGGTTTACCATGTGTAGAACTTTATCACCGTAAATGCGTTGCCGCTTATGTAACGTATACGTTGGACGGGGTGCTACTAGCTGAGTATATTACTTTATACTGCTTTAGCTTTATAACACTTACCAGTTGTTTCATAACCATAATATTTCGGACAAGTTCTTAAACTGGCCAACTTGGATAATTACCGTTGGAGTCATGGCCCTTCGTAAAAAGAGGTATTTGACATTGTGGGCGTTAAACAAAACTACACTCTGAAATTGGTTAAACTTTGTCTCATTCCGAATTTATTGTGGAAGACTGTTCCAGAGTCTGGCCGGCGTGTTTTGAAAAAAATCCTACGTTTATATATTATGTGTAACAAGGGAGATGCAGTAGAATGGTGTTACTGCTGAGTTATATTACTGTGAGTAACTAGTGCTTTGAATTATAATTATTTGACAAGCGAGTTAATGTACTAAGTTACCGTATCCAATCGTTTCTGGAGGAGGCGGTGGAGGTTACGTGGTAGCGTATGATGACCAACGGTGGAGGTAACGTTGGATGGTGGTGGAGGTAACGCTGGATGGTGGTGCGTGTCGCGACCAGGTACTTGTACATGTAATATTAACATATTTAATTATCAAAAGTGTCAAACTATGAATAATATCAACCATTTTTGTAGCATTATCTTCAGGGTGAGATTTCTTAACGATTACCTCATTAAATGATGTAAAATAATTGAAAGGATTAGACCAGTCTCATGATACGTCTCACCAGTGGCTTATATAAGTCACCGATTTAACACATCCCAAACATCCTAAGGTAAACTACTTTTTTTTTGTTATTTATACTAATTTTACCAATAGACTTTCAGAGCTGATTTACACTGACTTCATTTACGAGTAAAATATCATTTTGTTATTTGTACCAATATGCTCTCTTTGGTCGCTGAACCTCTCTATTAAACAGTTTTCTAGAAAACAATACTTTGATTTAAGCATACTTATAATTATATAAATCCTTGATTTTAATAATCTTTAAACATCTCATTTAATTCTCATATTTACAGATTGAGTTTCATAAAGTTGTTAAAGAAGCATTTATCATTGGAAAAATTACTCTTTAAAGGGAATATATCATGAAACAGCGCTGTAAATGTCTAAAAAATATATATTGAAATGGATTAAAGGCATCTCATTATCATTAGTAAATTCAATCCGAATGATTTGGTATGTAAAAACGTGACAAAAACGTGACAAAATCGATATTTAAATTGGAGTGGTAAACTTGAAACGAAATCCCCATTCTAAAAAATAGACAGCACTTAAATACTGCTTGACATTACCCCCCCTCTCTCCCCCCCCCCCACATCCGCTCCTGTGTATAACGGATACAATTGAAATCAGAATGACACCATGTGACTCATTTAATACGTCATTAAATATGTTGCCATAATAAGCGGGAAATACATTTTAGTCTAACCTAGGCGTGTTGTCCAAGTAAGGAAATCCTTTTTAACATATTATTTTGACATATTTAGATAGCTACCATTTTGCCAATACATTGTCAGTGAGTATATATATATATCCTTGCCTATATATACTCACCATATATATCTTCTATACAAGTCGATATAAGCATGATATATTGGTAAAAAATTTTAGCCAATTTTAAGTTGAAATCCTGATTAATTCCCTTTAAGTTAAATGTCTGTAGTCATTGTTTTAAACTTTTGACTTCGATTGTAAAACAAGTTCTTACAACTTAGACAAATCACGCTCGAAGTCTTCCTGGGTAATACCAGTACAAAGCATATGCGGAAAAAGTGCCTTGCTCAAGGACACCACACATAGCCGTAGCGGAGGATCGAACCCACGACCCTCCGTTCATGGGTTCGGTGCTCTACCACTGGACCACGCGCTCCACGCTCTACTGTCTGTAGTCATTGTACATTGGGACCACCTAATACATGTGAATAAATAAGTATTCCAATGCAGCTTTATAATCCAAGCTTGGTTCTCGGACCCAAAATGTTTCAATCCCCTTTCGCATCTTTTGGCTATTTAATGGATAACGTTGAAACCTCCGAATCAGGAGAGCTCCGTTCTACAGACTAAACTATCGAGATATATTTTACTTATTCACCGTATTTGGCTAATAATCCAGAGCCACTTCCTGTTTGATTTGCTGAAATTGTTAGCCAGGAGGTATATTTTGCATTGATTGTGCTATATAATACTGTAGACACACTAAGTACAAGCATTGGTATCCCAAAAAACGTTATTTTTTAAGATATCCGGATGACATCATGCCAAATTTTATCCAGGAATCTTGTCACCCGTGCATACATGTATTTCCCCACCCTAAGATTTGTTTTTCTGCCAAAAAAGACTACGGAAACAGCAGTAGATTAGTAATTTTATGATAACTGTTTCAACTACTTTATGATTTGGTGTGTTTGATTGAGTTATTTGAAAAGAAAAACTCATTTAGGGCAAAAGTCTGTAAGGCAGTTTAAAAAATGTTCAACTTCATTTATAATTGGTCATTTAAATATAAACCTACCGCTATGACAAAAATCAGGATTTCACTATTTCACTTGTTTTATCTGTGTTGACAGTTAGTAAAACAAATTGTATACTGCTTAACAGAAGGAAGCAGGGATCAAATTTAAGTTATTCTTGTAATTTCTATATATTGTGAGTGCCAAAATTTTCTTCTAGTTAAAACAGCAGTGTTTCAGTTACATATTTATGTCTGTGAGTCCTGGGACTGACTGAGTCTAGCATTTGTGAGTCCCAATTTGAAAGTCTGAGTCTTCTTATTTTAAGGTCACAAAGTGGCCCGAAAATACTAGGGGGTCCTGAACTATTGTGAAACCTAGTGCATATCAAAGCATGTTTTCGAACAATTTTTATAATTTTTTTATTTTATCGTCCTCTACCTGCATACTCCATCCGCTTTTTTATGGGTGGATTTTCCGTATTGATTTCAGTGCAGAAGCCAAAACACTCATATTGATTAAAATATGTAATATCATAGCAAAAACTCTTACCGGTTGTTAAAAAACACTTTATATATGTCCATAACATAAAAATATCCACAAAACCGCACATTTAACATTTAAATAACTTAGTTTTTACATAAATTCCTACTTTCAAATCGTGTTTGACAGTTATCACGTGACATTGGAGTATCTGTTATTTTCATAATCTTTTTTTTTTTACCATATTAACTTATGTACAACGTTAAGCGGATGTCAAAGACTTGACGCCAGTTCCTTGATGCATACGTGACTATTGAAAATAATCTTGTATAGTACTAATGAATTATGGTCAACGATACACTTATTAGCTCTGAATTGGTATCAGTCCATATTGCAACTGAAAAAAATATTGCTATAGCTTCGTCATGGATCTGTGGGTTGAGTAATGCAATGCTTCAAGCACGGTTCTATGGTTAGAAACCAAATGATACATATGTTATTCATTATTTAAAATCATCATTAGGCATTCACAATATAAGAAACTTGTTTTACTGTTAGCTTATGACAATTCCCATTTCAACAACAATTTAATATACTGTCAATAAGTAGTTAAAATCATTAAAAATTGTGTGATACATACGATATCAATTAGTTAGCTTAACTTAGCAATAAATACCCAAACAGTCGTAGCTTGTCACCCAATTGTATTCAGACATTATATAAAATAATGAAAGCTGCTGAATATTATTGTATTTGATCACAACCCACTATAAATGGCAGACATATCTTGATATTCATGTACAGACTTTAGTATCAACGGTTTTCAAGAACACTAAATGTTGTATGCATTCACATGTCCTTTCCACCAATATAAGCGGTGTTGAATACACACATATCTGTTATAATCTAAAGAGAAACAGAGTACTTAGATAGGTAACGTTTATACTCTTATTTTTCGACGCCCATACTTTAATTGACTTGTGAGTGTTTACTTTTGCAAATATTTCACTAATCCCAGCTCTGTGCGCATGTACGAGAAAATATGCATCTGATACCAACATTTAAACAAGTTGATTTAATCAAATTTATTCTGTTTATGTGAGGGTGGGGTGCGGGTAATAAAATATATTACAAATTACAAAATATATATCATAAGACAGAAGATTGTTTTCTTTTCTTATTTGTCTATAACCCATAGATATATGGAGGGCGTGGTCCAGCAGTAAAGCACCGAACCCATGATCGGAGGGTCGTGAGTTCGATCCTCCGCTATGGCTATGTATGGTGTCCTTGAGCAAAACACTTTTTGCACATATGCTTTGTACTGGTTTTACTCAGGAAGACTTCGAGTGTGATTTGTCTAAGTTGTAAGAACTTGTTTCACAATCAAAGTAAAATAAATAAGTTTAAACTAAACTAGAGATACACAAGTCCTTAATATGACCCATATATTTCTCTCTGTAAATTTTTCAATTTAAATCTTATTCCTCCCAGTAGCTCGGATCTAGCTCACATCTAACTACACTATGTAAAATCGCTGCTAAATGACAGCGAAACAAGGTAAATTAGAATGTCTTGGTCATATTCACCGTCTTTCAAACTACAATGTTTTTTTGACTTGCCGCATTTGACTGAACGAATGACGAAAGTGTACCCTGCTTGAACTTTTTAGCAGCCGACATAGTACTATTTAGTTGTCTGAATACACAAGAAGTATTCAAGGTTGGCAAGCAGCTTGCGTATTTACAACTCGCAATGGTAACAGAGACCATCTGATGACATTGATTATGCTAGATGCGTGCGCACCATTGTTTAGAAAAAGGTGCAGTAGTAACCTGATGCTCTTGAAATTTATC
The DNA here is from genome assembly GCA_029582155.1 of Panopea generosa. Taxonomy (NCBI): domain Eukaryota; kingdom Metazoa; phylum Mollusca; class Bivalvia; order Adapedonta; family Hiatellidae; genus Panopea; species Panopea generosa. Next base: position 48,523,686 of record CM055901.1, read on the forward strand.
CGATGATGCACGCGCACTAGTGTTTACAAAACAGTGTTCAATATGGGGTATGAAACCATAACTTTGAGTCTACTTTCACTTTGTTAGCAGTTTACACACTAAAAAGAAAAATTATCTCTTGGATGAAAGTTGACCTCTACTCTTTAGCTTAAGTTGATGTTTTCTGATTGCCATGTGCCCGTCTGTCTAAATAGTGTAAAAAAGTGATGATTTGTTTCTAGTTTTGTTACCTGGTTTTAACAATATGCTTACAACTGCATAAACTGTAATTAATAAGTTTCGTCTAAAATCTTACGTGTCTGACTATCAATCCAGGGGTTGTGAGTTTGAATCCTCGCCCAGCAACAGTCTCTGTGATGATTGATATACGACATTGTGTTTCATTATCATTCGTCTCTCACCGCTGATTCTAGTGGGGAAGTTATAAGTTATTTGCGGATACGGTTGTGCTTGAGTACTGGTTAATCTTTCAGGATCCCAGGAAACAGTGGTTATGTTAACTGATTATCTGTTAGCCCTCAATGGCATAAAATGACGCTAAATATTCAATCAATCGTCAAAAATCCTGACATATAGCCTATTGCAGAGGTGAATTGAGTGTAACAAATGATAAATCTGCAAAGGAGATTGCATTCTTACATGAAGCTCTCTCAAGTTTGCTTAAATCATGGCCCTGAGGTTAAATTTAGACCCGCCCCAGGGACTTAGCCTGCAGGGCTTATATCATGGTAAAGTGTCCGTTATCAGACTTCCATCTGTAAACCTTTTTAGTTGACACATAATCACCCCCCATTTTCCTTAACCAAAGTTGCAAAGCTATTATATAACCACAAGATCTGGGACAAGTTCTTAAACCACCATGATTCAGCCACAATTGCCACCACAGAGCTCGTAAGCACAATTTAAGGGCAACTTTAAAAAAATATTTTCTTTGAAAGTTTAAGCCATTGACCTTAAATATTTTACATGTAGCATTGCATGGAGGTCTGCTTAAACGGTTGTGAAAATCAGGTCCATGGGGTAAAATTTAAGACTGTCACAGGGGTCACGGTTTAATATAGAATTATTTATTTAAGTGTAGATGCAATAGTACCCTCATTTTTCTTTTAATCTGCACTTAGGACTTTGATCTAAAAAAGTAACTGTTGCGTTTATGGTTTTCCAGCCGACCCATAGATTCTTATTGTAAAATTTGTGGAAAAAAATAGAGAAATTTCATAACTGTTTCATTTCGTAAACAGTATTCATTTTAAAATTTGCAAATATACTGTGCAAATGAAACATTCCTGTCACAATTTGTTCTTTCGAAGATTTTTAAGACATATGATGGTTTGTAAAACATGCCGAAAGTGTTACTGTATTGTTGGTTAAGCAGTACTTGCAAGTGACGCAGCATGACTCAGAGTCTGCATGCCATTAACATTTATGATGCGTCTTTACTTAGAGTGAAGCTTTTAGGGAAACTCCATGTAAATAGGAGAAACTAATCATTTGCAAAATTTGCGTTTATATAATCAAACCAGGAGTTGGGCAATTTCCAATAGCGATGAATTAACTAGGGATAGGCTCTTCAAGGAAACTGGCATTTCTGTATTGAAACTAGTAGTCTAATATTCTTTAATTCTGAATTATGTTTTCGGAGAACATGGAAAGAAGGAAATTAAAAAATACACCTAATGATGATTAAACTCTCACCACTAAGGTTATAGAATCGAACAATGTCCTTGACAGTTGGCGAGCGCAACATGTTGCCCTTTGAAGTTGACCTGTTTTGATTTCCCTGTGTTTGTTGTCCGTCCATCCGGTGCCCGTCTGTTGTCTGTCTATAAAAGTAATTACACTGGGAGGATTAATAAAACTAATGTCTTGAAGTCAAATAGTCCCTATAGTGTTTGTCCAATCCTAAACCAATTTTTTTAATGATGTTAATGATATCATTAATACATTATTAAGAGATTATGAAAAAGTTCTATCATTGAATTTATCATTAGGCCGTCTGTGCTCCTATCTACTCACTTAAAATAGCATCTTTCATAACTCTTTTTATCCCCGCGCCCCCCGATTTTTGGGGTGGCATATAGTGATTGCAGTGTCAATCCATCCATTCATCCATCCTTCCATCCATCCAGTATTTCGTGTCTGGCCTGTAACTTTGTCATGCATGGATGGATTTTGTTAATACTTGCTACAAATGATCAACATAACATGACCACATGTGAGTAAGACCCACACCTGTACCTTAAAGGTCAAGGTCACACTTTGAGTTTGTTTGACAACACTGAGTCTGTGTGAGAATTCGTGTCCGGCTTGTAACTTTGTCATGCATAAACGGATTTTATTAATACTTACTACAAATGATTAACATAACATGATGATGTGTCACACGTAAGACCCACTCCCATACCTCAAAGTTCAAGTTCACACTTTGAGTTTATTTGACAACACTTTGAGTCTGTGTGAGATTTCGTGTCTGGCCTGTAACATTGTCATGCATATAATGATTTTTTAATACATGCTACAAATGATCAACATTACATGACAATATGTCACATTTAACACCAAGACTCCCACTTCAAAGGTCAAGGTCCCAATTTAACTTTGTTTGATGACACTTTCAGTCTGATTGAGATTTTGTGTTCGGTCTGTAACTTTGTCACCAATGGATGAATTCAAAAAACACTTGGCTCAATTCATCAGCATGACATGTCACATGTAAAACCCACATCCATACCTCAAAGGTCAAGGTCACACTGAGTTTGTTTGACAACACTACAAGTCTGTGAGATTTCGTGTCCGGCATGTAATTTTGTGATGCGTAGATGGATTTTATAAATGCTTGCTACAAAATTTAATGATCAACATAACATGACGACGTGTCTCACTTAACACCCAGACTCCGACATCAAAGGTCAAGGTCACAATTTAACTTTGTTTGACAACACTCTCAGTCTGTTTGAGATTTCGTGTCTGGTCTGTAACTTTGTCACTTATGGATAAATTCCAAAAAGACTTGGCTCAGTTGATCAACATGACATTATTAAGTGTCGCATGTAAGACCCAGAGCCTTTCCTCAAAGGTCAAGGTCACACTTTCAGTTTGTTTGAAATTGCATTTCTGGTCTGTAACTTTGTCTTTAATTTGGCTCAATTGATCAAGATGACGCAATGATGTGGGTCTGTTTGAGATTTCAAGTCCCTCCTGTAACTTTATCATACATGGATGGATTTCAAAAACACTTGGCCCAATTATCTATTGACCAACATGACTTGAAGACGTGTCACGTTAAGACCCAGAACTTATTTCAAGGTCGCATTTTCAGTTTGTTTGATATTTCATTTCTAGTCTGTAACTTTGTCTTGCATGGAGGGATTTTAAAATAGCTTGACACATGTGATCAGCATGCCATGATGATGTGTCACCTGCATTTACCTGTAGAAATACCCAGACCGTTATATCAGATGTCAAGGTCAAGGTTACACAAATGTCAAGGTCATGCTTTAATGTAAAAAATATGAAATTGCATTCTAGTCTGAAACATCAGTCCATTACTTTTGATATTTATGGATACATGGCTACCTATTATAACATATATTGTTATTTTCACAAACCATTTGGTGGGCATGCAACACTTACCAGTGACATTTCTAGTTTGTTTTATCTTTAAAGCATTGGAAATGTGTTCATGATTTCTGTCCATTTTTGTTTAAAATGACCATACAAAATCAGGTAAAATAGCCCAGCTACCTATATGTAAAGTACTGGGTCGGAGCAGAGCAAACAAATATTTTTTACGAATGACCTTACTCATAAATTTAACTAATATCTTTTTTTCTTGTCACAGACTGCAATTCATCTAGATGGTGAAATCTCTTGCTTCCAAGATGAGTAGTGAGGTGTATGTATATGAGGCCAAGTACAGGTACAACCCTCTAGACCATGGCGACGATGACGACTCCTATATCCTCATTGATCCAGGTGATACCTTAGAGGTTCCTGGAAAAAATTTGGAGGGATTACCCGAAAATCCACTAGTTTGGCTACAAGGTTTCAATGTGACAAAGAATTTGAAGGGGCTTTTTCCGGGACCTTACGTAAAGTACCTTGGTGTGAAAGGGGCAGATGGCGAAGTAATGGATACTCCGCCGGAGTTACCACCCATACCTCCAAAACCAAGATCTTCGCTGCCACACATTGGGATAGTACCAGCAGGGACTTCTGCTGCCAAGCCAGAATCAAGTGAGTGCATTTTACTTTGTAACTATGGTAGATGTAATATTTGTGATGCACTGCAGCTTTTCCTGTTAATTAGCTAAGGGCTTTTCCAGAAATAAAAGTATGGGGGTGGGGGTGGGGGGGAGGGGGGGGGTTCGGAAAGCACTTATTTTTTTAACCCACTGAGCATAAAATTTAATTATGATATACACTATATACACCACCATGCATAAAATTTTAATTTGATAAAATACCACCATGCACAAAATCCAAAAAAAATAAGGCTAAAATCCCCTTTCTAATGTTTTCTTATTGTAACACTTTGCAAAATTACTAGTCTGGATGTTTGCCTACTTTCTTTGAAGTACGCCGACGTAACACTATAATACCGATGTAGAAGTGATTACGTCACAATTTACCACAGGTCGAGAATTAAATAAAAGGGCACTATAGATAACAAACGAAAAAAACAACAACATAATAATTTAAAATTAGTGTTTGTTTTTAGCTGGTTGTCTTCTAAAACATTTATTTTCAGTATACTAATTTGTTAAAAGAAAATTACTTTTAAACGTATTTGTAAATGTATTCGGTACGTCAAATATTGATATATATAATTTGTGAAATTAACTTGAGCAGAAAAACGTTGTGACGCGGTATCTCGGCATTAATATAATAAAGTAGGCGGGGATTACGGGCAGGGTTATGGCCTTCTACGAGTGTATTCCGGAATCTGATTAGTTCATACTTTTCCATGTTAATAATTTATTCACAACCAAGAATATGTTTTTTGTCACCTTTCAGGAATTCCACGGGTAGATAATTATACTTTGTTTCGAACAAACTAAATTAATCATTTGTTGTTGTCGGGTGATGTAATTACATTATGGCGGTCTTAACAAAAAAGATCAATCAATTTGAGATGAAATAGTTAATTGAAAATAATCCCTAACATAAACAACACCAGCGTATTGAGTGTCAAACTGCAGTTGGATGTAACGTTACACTTGGTCCTGATGTATGGAGGTTGTGTATTACAACCCGTACAACACGCATGTCAGTGGCAAACATGTAGGTCAAATCAAGGTAAATTTAAAAGACTGCGATAAAGATAAGACGCTCGCCGAAATCTAGACGCTGCAGGATATTGACTTTGGAAATCAAGGCGCTGCGGTACATGGGGAAGGATAATTTTATGTTTTTTATATGATGGGTATGAAAATATCTGGGCAGAAAATTTATAAAATTTAGAGAAGAAAAACGGTCTTTAAGAAAAAAATTCCGTTCAGAGACAGAAGTATCGGCAAGGCATAAAATTTTAATAAATTTTTATCCCACAAGGCATCATTTTTTTATGAAAACACCAACCAGGCATAAAATTTTAATAAATTTTTATCCCACAAGGCATCATTTTTTTATGAAAACACCAACCAGGCATAAAATTTTAATAAATTTTTATCCCACCAGGCATAAAATTTTATGAAAACACCAACCAGGCATAAAATTTTAATTATACTACTGCTGTCTGACACCCCATACACTTATTTCTGGAAAAGCCCTAATCATAATGCAAAATCATTAGTTAAATATGCATAATTTCTCATTTATTTGGACGAGCTCAAATTTAGTTGCATGTAATTTTATTTTTCATTATTTGAAATTAATCACTGATGAATTTCACATCAAGACTTTTGTTCCAAACTTTCTTTATATGCTACCTAAATTGACCTAATGGTTATAACAACAATATTTAATAGCAAAGTGCACGAAAGTGATGAAGGAATTTTAATAATATGTTAATAACCCTCTATATATTATCCTCCACCAAACAATCGGTCATTCAGGGTATATTCTGGAACGCACAAATGTGCAATTTGTGGGAGTTTTTGACAAACTACCGGTACTCATATTTTTGCCAAAAATGGCCAAGCTTCATCCCCAAAGATGTAAATTTTTCTTATTTTGAAAATGAAATTTAAGTTCTGCCGTTTCCAAGATTCAAACTTAACTGGCGCACTCACAAAATGAAAACCAATTTTATAAAATTGAGTTGAAATTCCGAGCATTTGAAAAAAATGCGAGACCAAAAATAAACTATGAAAAACTGTCAAAAAGAATTGACCCAAAGTTGTCCAAATTCATTAGATATTTATTCTTTCCATATTTCACACCTTAAATATCATTAAATCATGTGTAATTTTGACATTTAACATTCATTAACAGACAGAGAGAGTCAGTAAGTTTTAACATGAGCAAATTCTCTCCAAGGGAAGTGTTCATTACAAAGTGTTCACAATTTTGTTGCATAAGGTATCGAGTCACACACATGCATGGCTTTCTTATCGTGGTTTAAACATTGGAATATTTTCCAGTCTTTTTTGTTTTTTTACATGTTGTGTAACTAGAGCACATTTCCTTTTTATGTTACCCTAACCTGTTTGTATACAGAAAAATTATGTAACCATAAAAAAAAAAGAAAATTAATTAAGTACATATTTAATGATTGCCCAGTCACTAATTAGCGAGCTTATTTTGCCTTTTAATGGTCGTTTGGTAAAGTTGGATAATATGGAAAATACATGTTGAAAAATATTCTTTATTTATAGAATGTGACTCAATTGGTAAACCCACTTTTTCTTGATGCACTCATAAAACAAGCTTATCGAAATATTATGAAGTATATCATAAAACATAAAATGTTTTCATGATAAATTTATAAATAATTATTTATGTAAACCAACAAAAACAAATTGAAAAACAACAAAGAAACAAACTAAAAGAATATATATAAATATATACATATATACATATTTAGCAATAAACACTAGTGTTATTTTTATTAATGACAATTAAATATTTAAATTCTACTTTCATATTTTAACCTATTTAGAAATTTATTTGTGAATAACTACATTTTAACTTTCAAGTGGAATAGCGTTCCATATTTTCATTCCAGAATATGACAGACTCCCCTTAAACACTTCATTATTATGTTGTGGTGTTATCAAGTTTCTGTTTGACATCTTCCTGGAGATGTATCTCGCTTGTCGTTTGTTCTCTTTTTGAAACAATTCATTTACATATGCAGGGACATTCCTTTATCTATTTTGTAATTAATTTTACCTTTTAAAACTGTGCTCAAAGAGAGGTATATTTAGAAAGATACATGCGTTTTCTAGACTAACATATTGATCTTTTTGTATAATTTTACATGCTATTCTCTGTAACTTTGTAATTGTACATCATGTTTTAAATATAGAAGAATGACCCATATAGTACAGCAGTAATTTAGATGAGGAAATTTTGTATGCAAATATAAAACAACAAACTGTGTTCATTTGATAAATAAGGCCGTATCCTAGATAAAAGCCACACACAAGACTTTTTATATACATACTGAAAATGTGTATTCCATTGCATGTTGTCGTCGATATTTATACCTAATATTTTATCACCTGCTGATATGGATATCTCAGTGTTATCATATGTAAGCATAAGTGTATTAATATTCATGTTTATACCCTTCTGCCTCATTGTTATTTATTGGTGATGTATTCTTTACACAAGTTTAAAAGATAATTTAGTGAACACTGTAAATTTCATTCACGATTTGCCTAATCTGATTGCATATCATAAATTATTATATGATTTGTATATAAATCTGTACCGTCAGAGACAGTTTTAGATAGAGTAAAGGGTCAGTCACTTAAAAATGATAAAAACTGAGGTCCAAGGATAGACCCTTGTGGAATGCCATTTATTTTGTTTATTGCATGACCACAGCTTTTAATGCTAGTAGTGTTCTTTTTGTAAATGAAGTATTATAAATCAGTACAGGTTTTGCTTAAAATATACAATCCTCCATGTTTTTTGAAAATGTCCATATTTTTCAAACATATGGAGGAATTTCCCCCAATTTTTATACCAGAATAGATGCTCGTTTCTTGTTTGAAAAATCAAAGGGGAACAACTACTAAAACTGCTGTGTGTATGCAACATTTACTTCCCTTTCATTACTTATGTTATTTTTAAATAGCTTGCTCAAGAACCTTGGGCCTTGCTAGCCTTGATACGACCCAGAATTGTTCATGTGGGTTTTGGTAGGTAGATAATTTTTTTGGCCATATTTTGCGTTGTCATTTTAAAAAAAACAATGGACAGAAATCAACAAATTGAAAGTCAAGAAAGAAGTTTGGGTAGCTGCAATTTTAAATGATAGGTAGTGCACGGCAAACACGTTTTTTTAAGGATGGCCTCATTTGGCCATAGAGGTCATACACTTTTTAGGCCACCTGAGAGTTTGTCTCAAGGGACCTTTTGGATCACCATCTGACCATCACTGTGTGTCTCAAGGGACCTTTTGGATCACCATCTGACTCACTGTGTGTCGTATGTCCGTTAACAATTGACATTTTTGACTTCTCAAAAACTGTAAGCTCAATTGTAACGAAATGTTGTATGCAGCTTTGGTACCTAAGGATGAATAAAAATTATGAATTACATGGTCCCCACCCCTATGGTGCCTTGAGGGTGAGCCAAAACAGTCAAATTCAAGGTAAACCTTGAAAATCATCTCTTTACTATAGGAAGCACTGGGAAACAAATTGTGAGCATGATTATGGACGTATATGGGTCCTTTATAAAAATTGTGAATTGCATGTCCCTTGGTCTCATGGTTTGGCCCTGGGGGTGGGGGATGGGGCCTTCTTTACTAAATCTATATTAGAGAAAATGAAAAAAACACACATCATTTCTGATGACTGATTAGACTCATTTCAATGGTTTTTGGTGTGATTTGTTGTTGCTGACATGACACTTAATGCTTTATTGACAAAAGTTGGAAAATAGATTCATATACCTTTATGTCATCACGGATAATCAGATGACCGTTAAGGCCCATGGGCCTCATGTTTTATCCTACCATATCAATGCTTAATGCTTTACTGGCTAAAGACAAGTTTAAATGACAGCGCATTGTCAAATCTTCAGTCATCATCCATTAGCAGTACTTTGACACAATCTGGACAGCTACGCTTAAAACTTTACAGCAGTGGTTCTAAGTAGAATTGATCACCATCATTGTTACTGGTAAATTGTTTACATCACTGACCATGACCTACTGAGAAAACAATTTGGAAAAAAATGTTTAGCTCATTCTCACCAAGTGTTGCTGTTGTAGTAACCATACTAAGAAACACTTCCATATTAAACTATTTTAACCTACCAAAAGCATCTTGTATTATGTCATTGTCATAGTTTCATGAGTTAAAACTCAATACACTCGGGTCCTGTTATAACGCGGTTCTTGGGGTCCACAAAACGAAACCACGTTATAAGTGGACCGCGTTATAGCGATAATTACCTCGAAAAAAATCAATGTCTGTTATTCACACCTATCGTGCTGTCCGACTCTAAGTGAATGGTATTGTTGGCATTGTAATATGATACAACGTGTATTTGGTTACAACAGATACACTTAGATATGTATAAAATTAATACAAAAAAAAAAGAAAAGAAAGAAAAAGGTTTTCGTGTTTTGATTATTCTAAAATTGGCAGCCATTTCCGTTTAACCCGGAAGGAGAAAAAACGGTGTATATATAAAAAATCGCGCTTCAATTTAAACTCAAAGCTGTTAGTGTTAAAATATTAAAAATGTAAATCTGAAGTATTAACAACAATAAAATAATAAAAATAAGTTTGTGTTTACGATCCGATAAGATACCCGCTATATATTAATACCTGTCAACCGCTTCGTTGCTTGATCACGTGATCACTCGATAAAAACAAAGTTTGCATATGGCTTCCGGTTTGGCGGGTGACAGCATTTATTGAAGCACTCAGGATTATTACAAACTGTTAATAGCCAATGCTGGCATGAATCAATCACTTAAACTATCCTTTAAACCACCATGAGGTAATGGTTGTAATAGTTTGTTATAATCAAGGCTAATTGGTGAGTAGAAGATGAGCGGTTATCAAATCAAAACATGGAGACGATATATTGTTTGGTTGTCGAAAAATTGGGAGCCAAGCAAAAACCGCGTTATAATGGAATTCGCGTTATATCGGACCACGTTATAACTGGAGCGCAGTGTACAATCATCATGATCTTAAACTAAGGCTTACAAAAAAAACAACACACATTTTATTTTGATTCTCAAATCATTGAAACATTTTTTCAATTTCTTCAGTGTTTTCGTTAAAGCAACTTCGATTATTATTGTAATTATTTGAAAATACATCTATACATATTGTATTGAAGTAAGTTTAGTTATACTAATTTATTTTAGCTCATTTGCAATGAAAGCTCAGAGCTCATAATTTATGAACCACTCTCAAGTCTGCTTCCTGGGTAGAACCTGTACTGAGTGTTGTTTTACGAGAGGCATTGGGCAGAGCTGGGGATTGAACCCACAACACCTGGCATGAGCAGCCAACACTCTATCCATTATACTACCGCCACGCTTTGTATTAAAATTAACCAACTGGATATCTTCCTTTTATTGTGATAAGTAACTGAGTTAACTATTTTGGTTGTAGTCGTTGGTTACATGGGCAGACCTATTTATTCTCTGATTTTTCAAAGAATATTCCTATTTTGCATATTTTAAGTATTTTACCAAAGATGAAATTTACATTGCCATATTTTAACCTATTAATTGCAATAAAAGATTGATGTTTTCACCCTGTTGTTGGTGCAGCTGTATTAATAATTAACATTTTATTGAAATTATGTAGAAAAAGAGGTATTTGTTTCTGATGCTCATGAAACTGTCATTTTTAAAATGTACACAATTTACAAAAAAAAACAGCGTAAACAAAATAATGTGATCAGAAGTTTGATCAGATATTAAACATGAAATCATCAATATTTTTAAATTTATTCCTTAAACAAATACTACCCTGCAAGTTTTTGAAAACAAACCAGGTACCTAAATTTCTGAAATTTCTAAAGCATCAAATTTAATAATTCTTAAACCAAAAGACCAGTGTGACTCCCAGAATTGTGTACCTTGAACTTTCAACTACTTTCCATGGCATGTTAATGATACCTATTACAAACAATGCCCATCCAGCTTGACTCTCCTGTCTAAGTTGTTTATTGATTTGCTGTTTAATAGTTGATAAATTCTTAAAATAATCATCCCAAATGAAAATAGGATTATGGTCCATGTGTTAGACTGGTAAGATGGAGTATTTTATATAGAAGAAAGTTGGCAGTGTCAGGGTTGAAATAGTTGCTATATTAACAAACTATAACTATCCTGTTCAGTTATGTGTTAGTCCTGTTCAGTTATATGTTAGTCCTGTTCAGTTATGTGTTAGTCCTATCCAGTAATGTGTTAGTCCTATCCAGTTATGTGTTAGTCCTGTCCAGTTATGTGTTAGTCCTGTCCAGTTATGTGTTAGTCCTGTCCAGTTATGTGTTAGTCCTGTTCAGTTATGTGTTAGCCCTGTTCAGTTATGTGTTAGCCCTGTTCAGTTATGTGTTAGTCCTGTTCAGTTATGTGTTAGCCCTGTTCAGTTATGTGTTAGTCCTGTTCAGTTATGTGTTAGCCCTGTTCAGTTATGTGTTAGTCCTTATCAGTTATGGCATTGGTCCTTTATTTTGTATTATGAATCTTAATATGGAATGGTAACAATATTTAATTTCTCTGTTTAGGAGAGTACAGGTTGTTTCCCTTCGACCACTGTTTGTTATACTCTACATTGTTAAATGTGTGCATGTTTGGATTGGTATGTGTTGCGATAACAGGAATCTATAAGCTGTGTCTCATCAAGCGGTTGATAAAATTATATATATTTATAGTTTGAGACAGTAAAGTTTGATGACTTCGTGACACCTGTTGCAGAATCAATAGATTCTTGGAAGTCCTTATATGTGGCAAATGCAAAATGATGAACTAGTAAAAAACTTGTCTAATCAAGATCATTTCCAAGAATTTGGTTATGTAACACATGTTTCCAAGAATATTATATTTCAACAATAATTGGGTTACAACATAATTAATTAATACACATGTGTTTCCATGTGTTACAATATAATGTGTTTCCAAATATTGGGTTACAATAACTCACAAATACTTCATGCTTGAGGTTGATTTTTAATCAATGGGTCACTTTTTATTATGCAAGTTTTTAATGAATCTGGTTAAAAATATCAATTTTAGTTATGGGAGACATAGAGAAAAAGCGTAACATCGAAATTGTCTTGAAAACAAGCTGGTTATTTTGTCTTTCTGATTATTGATTCTCGAAAGTTAGCTTGTAATGAAAATAAGTCACCAATTCCTTAACTAAATGGAAAACAGGCCATTGTCAGGATTTCAAGGTATGTCAATAACAGATTGAAAAAAAAACAAACACATCAGCAAAGGATCGAATATGCAGAATAAACCTAGAATGTTGCTAATTACAATTTACTTTAATATCCCAACAAGTTCCGATGGTTCAACACAGCACTCCATCCTTTTCCTTATTTGATTATAATATGTAGATAAAACAATGTTGCGCTTAGCCTTATATTTACAAAAGTCTGCTAATGACAGGATTTAAATTTTTTTTTTTAATTAATAATCATATGAGTGATGGAGTGGGATTTATTCCTTAAACTGAAGGCAGATTAAACGGCAGTAGAATTACCGGTAGACTATTTCTTGAGTTAAATAATTTTATTCTGACACAAAATTTGACATTTATGCCAGTGTTTGAAATTAGACCTTCGTTCCTTGCTGTGGCTGGTCCCTTATATGGTAAGTTTCATCTATGGAAAGACAGGTTTACCATCTGCAATAACTTTAAGTGCGGTCTCAGTCGCAGATGTTGGGTTTCATTCTGATTGGATCAAGTCAGAAATGACGTTTGTAAGTGCTATTTCAATTTAGTTGTTACCATGGCAACCTTCCTAGGGGGCAACTTATCCTTTCCTTTAACTTTCTATATATGGAAGAACTAAAGTGTAGAGAGAAATGGAATCCTGTTCTACTTGAAAGCATATGGAATTCACATAAACAAAAAAAGAAATAATTCACTGCTTGACAACAATTATGTTTTGATATTTAATAATTAGTTTTAAAAGTGAATATCTTATGTAATCACTATAAAAATCAGCCCCATTAGTTCACTTAATAGAGCACGAGACTTCTAGTCTCAGGGTTGTGAGTTCGATAGCCAACTAAAAATACTAACAGTCATTCGGATTGGATTTTAAACCATGGATCAGTGTGATGGTGCTATACACTGAGCACGCTAAAGAACCAGAAGAAATTTACAGTGGGTCTCTATCTGTATCCAGCAGTATCTACAAATAACCTCAAAAGACTAACACTTTCTGGGGCATCGCCTATGTGGGAAACCGGTAGTGATGTAAAATGAGCTTATATTACATGCAAAAATGACGTCATGAGCAAGATTGTTTCATTTGCATGTGATTTATGATTTTCATTTGTATATAATGCTCAGAATCTTAAAAGTGTTGCCCGTGGTTGATTTAAAAATTTTGGTTGTTTGTTTGAATATTTAGCATAATTCTTATGCCATTGAGGGCTACATTGAGACGATCAGTTGACCTTATCACTCTTTCCTCGGATCCCAGAAGGTTAACCAGTACTCAAGTAAGTAACTGGTAACTTTCCCAATTGAATCGGCTTTGGGAGATGTATAGCAATTATCACAGAGACTGTAGCCAAGTGGGGATTCAAGCTCACAACTTCTGTCATGATAGTCAGATGTGGTACTATAGGTTTATAGGGCGTCCGTCCAGAAAGATTACTCAAAAAGTATCATGGCTAGGTTTATGAAACTTTGCATGTGGACAGAGGATAATAAAGAGGAGATAATGCAGGTCATTTTATTTTTTCAGTCGGACAAAAGTTAGGTTAAATTACATATACAACCTGGATCCTGTGGTAACACTAAAATTATATAAGCTACATAAAATTTTGTGATACATGCAGATAGAGAGCAATAAGGAGAGCATGTACATCATTTTATTACTTTGTCAGTCAGACAAAATTGTGGTTGCTGGGGCAACAAAGTGGTAAACTGGTAGGAGAGAAGATATTTCTTGCAATACTTGCAATACTTCAGTGTCCTGTTTTGTTTAAACATCATTTAACCTACATTAAACTGATATGTAATTGGCAAAATGACTAATTTTCCATTATGAATATTGAAACGCCTGTCAAATACTTGTTATTTGGTTCTATTGACATTTATTTCTATATATGTCTTATTGACTTTTATTTCTGTATCAAAAAAAAAAAAAATCATTTAACTAGAGATCCTTCCACATGATTACAATACCGATTAGCTGAAGTGTGAAGTAACTAATGCATTACATTTTCATTTTTTTTTTGTGTTGATATATTATACTGTTTGGGGAAATGTTTTATATTTTATGGTACGGCAATCAGCTTATTATTTTTATGATATATTTATTTTGTGTTTGAAAAGTAAATAATTGTTTCTTGTTAAAAAGATTTGTTGTTACATGAGTTCAGCTATTAGGATTAATGGAGAATTACTCTCTTGCATAAAATTACAACTTAAATTACTGGTAGTTGGTTGACATCTTTGAACTTTAATTACAGTATTTTATCTTAATTTGTCTTTCCATTAATACAGACTTGGTTTAAAGGTACATATTATGTATTCCCTAAACAATGTTACTGTGATACAAGGGATTAGCTGTAAAACAACAAACTAATGAGAATAGGTCCATTGTGCACCGAGAATTTCAATACAGCATCTACCGTCAATGTAATTTCAAATTGTATTGAATTAAAATTAAATTTTGTCCATTGATCTTGTAAGGGTTTGTACATCATTTCCCAATATTTTCAATTACCAAGTCAATGTGATAATAAAAATGAGGCTTGCATAAATTACGCATTCAGAACTACCCATTGACTGACCTGTTATGTTCAGCGGAGATGAATCCCAGAATTATTTTTTTTTAATCTTACAAGGGATGCACTTCTTTTAAAAAAAGTTTATATTTTGATAATTTTATGTTTGGTATTTATGTGTGGAATTTAACTCAGTCTCACCTGGGAACATCCTCTACCAAGAATAATTTTGCTTGCCATGTATAAGCTGTAATTTGTTGAAAATGGTTTATCCTCATTCTTTTGAAATAAAGTCAGCAAGCTAGCTGAGGTAGCTGAAGGTCAGAAAGATAAATTTAGTGGAATAAAGAAATGTCTTAAGTAAGTTCGCGTTACAAATTCCGAATTTGCCACAGGGGTTGCTTCAAAATTAATATGAGAGATAATCACAGTTGTGAAAAGAAAAAGAGATATTTTTTTTAAAAAAATCAGTGAAATTCTCACTTTTTAGTGTGATATTTTGCCTTAAAGCATTGAACAGTCACTGGTTGAGGACTTGGACGTCCAACAGCATTACAATTTTCATTTAAATGAATGGCACAGTTTCTGTAAAATTGATAATGATTAAGCTTATCACTGCTAATTATATTGATACAATGTATATAAGTCTATTGTCAAGTTTGTTCTGCACATACCAATTTTTTTTCCCTAGCTTTGGTTTTTTACAAGACCAGAAAGGTGATCATGCACATCAGCAGACTTCTAGACTACCACAATTCTTTATAATACTGTTGATGTGCTCTGTATAAATAAGGAAGGTCTCATCTATTGCTGTACTCTGTATACGTTGGGAAGGTCTAATCTATTGCTGTACTCTGTATAAGTGGGGAAGGTCTCATCTATTGCTGTACTTTGTATAAGTGAGGAAGGTCTCATCTATTGCTGTACTCGGTATAAGTAAGGTAGGTGTCATCTATTGCTGTACTCTATATAAGTGAGGAAGGTCTAATCTATTGCTGTACTCTGTATAAGGGAGGAAGGTCACATCTATTGCTGTACTCTGTATAAGTGAGGAAGGTTTCATCTATTGCTGTCTGTACTCTGTATAAATGAGGAAGGTGTCATCTATTGCTGTACTCTGTATAACTGGGGAAGGTCTCATCTATAGTTGTCCTGTTTATAAGTGTGGAAGGTGTCATCTATTGCTGTACTCTGTATAAGTGAGGAAGGTCTAATCTATTGCTGTACTCTGTATAAGGGAGGACGGTCTCATCTATTGCTGTACTCTGTATAAGTGAGGAAGGTGTCATCTATTGCTATACTCTGTATAAGTGAGGAAGGTCTCATCTGTAACTATGCTCTGTATAAGTATCATATTTGGCTGTACTATATATAAGAAAGGATGGTCTTATTAATTGCTGTGCTTTGTAAAAGTGGGGAAGGTCACAATTATCGCTGTACTCTGTAAAAGTGGGGATGGTTACATTTTTTTACTCTGTAAAAGTTGGGATGGTTACATTTATTGCTGTGCTCTGTATACAAGTGAGGACAGTATCATATTTTGCTGTGCTCTGTATAAGAAAGGACAGTCTCATTTATTGCTGTGCTCTGTAGAAGTTGGGAAGGTAACATTTATTGCTGTACTCTGTATAAGTGGGGAAGGTTACATTTATTGCTGTAATCTGTATAAGTGGGGAAGGTTACATTTATTGCTGTGCTCTGTAAAAGTGGGGAAGGTCACATTTATTGCTGTTCTCTGTAAAAGTGGGGAAGGTTACACTTATTGCTGTTCTCTGTAAAAGTGGGGAAGGTTACATTAATTTTATTTCTGTGTTCTGTATAAATGAGAAAAGTGGGGAAGGTTACATTTATTGCTGTACTCTGTAAAAGTGGGGAAGGTTACATTTATTGCTTTACACTGTAAAAGTGGTGAAGGTAACATTTATTTCCATGCTGTATGTAAATGTGAGGAAGTTCTTATAATTATGTTGTTTTGCTCTGTATTGACTTCATCCCAGTCACCCTGTGCAGTTATCTTTACACAAAGGAACAAAACACTTACAAAATAAGTGCCAATATGTTATCAAGAAGTTCACATAGGCTAGTGACCTTTTCAGATCTAATGATTTGTTTGCATAACATTTTACTGAAAATTTTAACTTTCAATTTTCAACCGCACATGTTCACAATTTTGATATCGCCCATATATGAAGTCTGTGATATGACCTGAGGTTGATGATCTCAGGACAGGAGTGGACTTGCAGCAAGATTATTGGAAAAGACAAAAAGGTCTGTGACCTGTGTGAGGTTATTGATTATGTCACAGAGCAGGTTACTGGTACTTGATAAGATGTAGGTCATATGAGATAAGTTTATCCTATATGGGCATCATTAGTTCACCTGAGTCAAATGCCCCAGGTGAGCTTTTCAGTTTGTCCGGTGTCTTTGTCTGTTGTCCATTTTCTAACACCTTGCATGAACTCTTGTATTGTCTGTTTGTGTTTACCTGGCACTTGTGAATATCATGTGTATATCCATAAATTAGTTTTCAGGCGTCTGAGCAAAAATAGTGATATAACTGCTTATAAACTGATGTTAATACAGAACTAAATAGGCGTAATATTGCACAACAAAGACATTTAAACGCTTAAACATATTGGTGAAGATTAATGGGTGCCAGTTAAAAACTTATGCACAATATGTGCATTTATCATTGGATTAACACAAACCTTACACAGCACTTATCTAACAATAAGAATTTGGATAAAGTTTTGAACTGGCAAAGTCGGATAATTAGTGTCTTGAGTTATAGCCTTTGAATGAAATTATCATCAATTGTTTCATTTGATTAGCCAGGCCTGATTAGCTCAGTTGGTTCACATCTGACTATCAATCCAGGGGTCATGAGTTTGAATCCCTGTCCAGCATCAGTCTCAGTGATGATTGATATACGACATTGTGTCTCATTATCATATGTCTCACACCGCTGATTCAAGTGGGGAAGTTATCAGTTACTTGCAGTACTGGTTAACCTTTCAGGATCCCAGGAAACAGTGAATAGTTAACCGATCATCTGTTAGCCCTCAATGGCATTAAAATGTCACTTAATCATCAATCAATCAATCAATCAATCAATCAATCAATCAATCAATCAATTCGTTTGACTTTGTGTTAACTGTAGCACCCGTGTTAAGTGTTGAATCTTGTCCAAACTAGCTCAGTAGTTAAACAGTCATATTAAGATCCCAAAACCACGGCGTGGTCTAGTGGTAGCACGTCCGCCTCGCATGCGGAAGGTTGTGCATTCAGTCTCTGGCCGGGTCATACCAAAGACTTTAAAAATGGTACTGGAAGCTTCCTCGCTTGACGCTCAGCATTAAGAGTAGACTTCTAGGTCTGGTTGGCCCGGTGGTAGTATAATGTGACTGGGTGGGGTATCATACCATGTGTCTGCGGCATGATACTCCAGTGTGACAGCGCTTAGAATACTGTCTCAAGTAGACACTGTCGCGATATCACTGAAAAATTGTTGAAAGTGACGCTAAACACCATACAACAACAACAACAACAACAACAACATATTAAGATCCCACAAAATTTGTTGAATTGGCCAAATTGGATAATTAACTTTGAGTTATGGCCCTGGAATTGTTTAAATTGCACTAGTTTCTCTGCATGTACCCTGGCATCTACACTTTTTGTTCAAGTTAATCCAACTACATTGTGTACTCATAGTCATAAGATCTCAGACAATATAGTTAACTGGCCAATGGTCTTTGTTTTATTTCACTGAACATTCATCCTTCCACAAACATTTTGACCAAACTAATACAGTAGTTGGTACCAAGCTACCTTGGACAAATTCTTGAACAGTCCTCAATTGATAAATAATTTCTGATTAAATATGGCTCTCAAATTACCTCAAATTGTTTCAATTAGCACAGTTTCTTGTGCAGATGGTGAGCAATTTCAAGCCATTGTGACTCACTTGTTTTGTTGTTTTACTAAAAAAGTTGGATTTGTAGTAGAAAAAACAAACATGAGTAATATTAAATTAAGTATATTTTTTATAAATATTATTTGCCCTCTGAAGGTGTAGGAAGATGTTACAGACAAAAATGAATCTTTAAACTCTCTATTTTAGAAAATAATGTGCATTCATATGTTTTTTTTATTAGAATGTTTGATGAAATTGATAAAAGATTACACTTTTGATATTGTCAGGAACACTTTCTCATGCATTGAAATTGTTCTGTGACCAAAGCATTGTCTGCTCATAGCAAATCCCTGTGAGTGGGTAATTGTAATTTGGACAAATTAAGATAATGTCCTGTAAGGGGATTGTTTTTACTTTTTTTACAGACAAATTGTATAGGCAATTGAAGTATTTCATTTTCATACTAAGTAACATTTTGTTCAATAAGGGTGTGTGGGGTTATTTATCAATAAGGGGTTTTAAGATGACACCCCCCCCCCCACCTTCCCCATACACACACTAACATAAAAAGGATTAATATAATGATATTTCAAAAAAGTACCATGCCACTATGAACCAGTAGAGTGTCCTCGGGCACTCGTGTTTTCAAAATGGAATGTTCCATTTGAGATAAAATGTTCTATTTTATATAGATTACTGAAGACAGTCATTGTTGAAAGTGTGTTAAGTTACTCTTTAACTTTGAATGGACACTATGATGGTATTGACTAAACAGATTTGACATTTTATCCTTGTTTCTTTTTCCACAAGCTCCACTATCTTGTATCAGGTAGTTTCCTTTCCATTCCTAGTCTAATAACATTTGATGAAAATACCATGGAAGAGGGCTATTTTCTTAATGCTTTACTTTTTTCTAATACACCTAAATAGCAGTTGAATTTTAAAAAAATTGAAATTGATGTGTTACTTGCTGTGCAGCTACCTTTTTGAATTCCAAAAGATGAATTTTGATTGGCTTGTTATTGAGCTAAAAACAGTTTGTCTGAATTCATTGAAAACAGAAGATAATTATTGTGTTGATTAGTACATTTCTGACTTTCCTGTGCAAGCTGAACATTAAAATACCGATTTAATAATAGAATGTTTTTACTTGGCATATTGCAACATCATTATTATATGATTGTCAATATGTGGAATCCCTAGAGGTTGTCGATATTTGGAGTCCCACAGGTTGTCAATATGTGGAATCCCTACAGGTTGTCAATATTTGGAGTCCCACAGGTTGTCATTATGTGAAATCCCTACAGGTTGTCAATATTTGAAGTCCCTGCAGGTTGTCAATATTTGGAGTCCCTGCAGGTTGTCAATATGTGGACTCCCTGCAGGTTGTTTATATTTGGAATTAATGCAGGTTGCCAATATTTGGGATCCCTGCAGGTTGTCAATATTGTTAATTCCTGCAGGTTTATTTAATCGGAATCATAATAGATTGTCAACAGGGTATCAACAGTGCAATTCTTACAGATTGTCAATATTTGAAATCCCTGGATGATTAGATGGATTTTGCTAAAATTTTCATAGAACTATTAGTAGGTGTGGGAGATTCAGATTTGTTGTAAATGGTGATTACTTAATTTAGAGTCTTTAATTGGGACTGTCCAGATCCTATTATGCTACTTTTGATTCTTACTTATGAGAACAATGGGAAATGCAAAAAGATGTTATTCATTCTATATCCTTACGAATGAAGGCAGTTCTTCTATACTGGACCAAGTAAGCTCATTAGGTAGCACCTCTGACTATCAATTCTGAACACAGTCTTTGAGGTGACTTATATACAACATTGTGCTTTTTGTCATTTGTCTCTCACTGCTTATTCAAGTTGGAAAGTTATCAGCAACTTGCAGAGATGATGGTGCTTGAGTATGGTAGTTAACCTATCAGGATTCTGAGGGAAAAGTGATTAGGTTAGATGCTTGTCTGTAAGCCTTCAATGGCATATAAATGATGGTAAATATTCAAACAACTAAACACACAAATCAGTAGGAACAATTTAATCATTTACTTTTCACTGTTGATATTGTGGGTTAAACATCTTGCTCCGTTAGAAATTGAAAATGACCCCCGTCTCTTAGGTGTTTGGTTTGAGGTCATTTAATCAACCTCTCATGCTGAGAATGATTCATCTCCTCAAGATTCATCCTTGTGATTTTTCTTCTTCTATAATCTAGATTCCATATATAACTGTAGTGTGTTGATTAATCAAATTTTAAAAAACAGGGAGAAATTTGCTATTTACTTCTCAGTATGTCAGTGTGCTGGCTCAGTTTCTCTTTTATCTACATGATGAACTTTTAAATATTATAAGTTCATATATACACTTGGGTCCCGTTATAACGCGGTTCTTGGGGTCCACAA
Organism: Panopea generosa; assembly: GCA_029582155.1. Classification (NCBI taxonomy): domain Eukaryota; kingdom Metazoa; phylum Mollusca; class Bivalvia; order Adapedonta; family Hiatellidae; genus Panopea; species Panopea generosa. The sequence goes on from CM055901.1 coordinate 48,545,084, forward strand.
AATGAAACCGCATTATAAGCGGACCACGTTATTGTGATAATTACCGCGAAAAAAATCAATTTCGGTTATTCACACCTATGGTGCTGTCCGTCTGTAAGTGAATGGTATTGTTACTCTAAGTGAATGGTATTGTTTGCATTGTAATATGATACAACGCATATTTGGTTACAACAGATACACTTAGGCAAGTATAAAATTAATACAAATAAAGAAAAGAAAGAAAAACATTTTCGTGTTTTGATTATACTAAAATGGCAGCCATTTCCGTTAAACCTGGAAGGAGAAAAAACGGTGTCTATATAAAAAATAGCAGTTCAATTTGAACTCAACGCTGTTAGTATAAAAATATTAAAAATATAAATCTGAAGTATTAACAACAATAAAATAATAAAAATAAGTTTGTGTTTACGATCCGATAAGATACCCGCGATTTATTAATACCTGTCAACTGCTTCATTGCTTGATCACGTGATCACTCAATAATAACAAAGTTTTGCATATGGCTTCCGTGTTTGGCACGTGTCAGCATTTATTGAAGCACTCGGGATTATAACAAACTGTTAATTGTCAATGCTGGCATGAATCAATCCCTTAAACTATCCTTTAAACAACCATGAGGTAATGGTTATAATAGGTTGTTATAATCAAGGCTAATTGGTGAGTAGAAGATGAGCGATTATCAAATCAAAACATGGCGACGATCTATTGTTTGGTTGTCATTTGATAATTCGGGCAGATTTTCAAGTTTTATATCACGACACTCCCCCCCCACCCCCATCCCCCATCCCCGCCGAAAAAAATGGGAGCCAAGCAAAAACCGCGTTTTAACAGAATTCGCGCTATATCGAACCGCATTATAACAGGACCACAGTGTATATTTAAATTTGGTGAATGAGCGCATATTGAAGATAGTGTTGAAACAATATCACAGTTTGGATTGGAGACAGATTGAAGTCATACCTTGTCTACTAAGATAAGTTATTTGTCACTTGGTTCACTGACATCAAATCCGGGTTCTTGTAGTGCTGTTTTGTCCCTTTGATGTTTCAATTTACTTGTGCTTAATGACCTGTTAGGTAAATCAATTAATTGACGGCATTGAATGTTTGGTTGTTGCATGGATGAATATGCGAGGAACATGATCATTAGTAAATGAGTACATTTGTGTCATTTGACTCATTTTAATCTCTACTGGTTAAAGGCCAGAAGTGTTTATGGTATTGCTCGCTGTCCGTCATAATAATTCTCTCATTCTCTCTGAATCTGTAAGTAGCACTTTCTCTGAAACTACTATACCAGTTGTGTACTTAAAACTTCACGTTAAAGATGTTGTGTTACTTTCTCGGACAATAAAATATGAGCGTAGTAGATATTGAGTTACCTCCTCAACCAATGAAATCACAGAATGAGAAAGTAGATCAACATGGAATTTTCTGCTGGTATTTTTAGTTTATTATAGTAAGTGTGTGAAGTACTGCCATGGTTACGTCTTCTCAAAATGAACAATGCAAGATATCCTAAGCAATGCTATATTAACCCTTTACTTTATATAGACGCCTTTGGACACCTCTAATATTGAAAGCATTAATTCATCATATATCAACAATGGGTGAATTATGTTTATATTAACTGACAGAGTGGAAAACAGTGCAGGAAGTGTTCAGATTGCTCGTTACGAGCAATCTGAACTCTTCCTGCACTGTTTTCAAAGGCCTTCTGTGATTGGTGCGGGAAAACGCGTATCTATGGAGTAAAGGGTTATGCTACGTCATTTAGATGAAGCTGGGAGAGTAACTTGGGCTACGAAGGTCAAAACACTACTTTTTCAATACGGGTTTGGTTTGCTTGGATATCACAAGACATTGGTGATGATCATTTATTTATCTTAAGATTTAAACAACGTGTAACAGATTGTGCTCTGCAAAATTGGCACGCTGATGTCCATGAATCAAGAAAAGCTATTCATTATAAGCACTTTAAAACGCAACTAAACATTGAGCAATACCTTACTTTGAAAATCCCTTTAATAATATAAAATTGCACTCTCAAAACTGTGTTTTTCAAAACATTCGTTATTTGTTGAAACAGGGAGACATACAAATGTTGCTTATACTGATAGATTATGTATTTTGTGTAACTCCCAAGAAATAGAAGATGAATTTCACCCTGTCATGACATGTACCTTTTATAACAGTCTATGTAACCATGTCTTGCTGATACTATTAACTATAACGATCACAACTATCATAATGTATATGAATTCTACAGTTTGATGAGTATAGCCAATTCTGACAAGATAATCAAACTGGCAAAGTTTGTATTTGAGATGTTTAATAAAAGAACTCTTTACCTCCAATCTTAAAACAAAATGACTTAAAACATAATGACTTGAATTAAATCTCGAAATTGTGTATTACTTTTATTTTTTTTTAATATTTGAAATAAGATAGACACAAACATTGATCACAAGCAAAACAACAGAACAGTCAATATGTAAAAAAACAAAATATATATATAAATATATTGCATTCATTATATCAAAACTGAATTGAAATTATAATGTTGGTATTATGAATATTTATTTGTCAGATTCCACGTTTACAATGTGTTTAAAAGTGTATTATGGGCCAGAGGCCTACATTACTCAAGTAAAATATTGTCTATTTAGTGTGTTTTAACTATACACAAGCTTTTTTTATCCAAAATTCAAGATGGCTTCCTGCCATTACTAAAAATAGTAAAGAAAATAGTCTTATATATAGCAGTTACCAGCAGAGTAAGTCTCAAACTGCATGTTACCCTGACAGTGAGGAAGTAGTCAACAAAAATTAATTTTGGTAAAAAAGCAATATCTAACTCAGAGAATTTTTGGTATTCTGATGTTTGAAATATGTGATCAATTTATTTAATTCTCAAACTAAATATTGTTCCCATTCACCAACTGCTGAAGTCAAAAGTATTTCGTCTGAATTTCATCAAAAGTGTTCTGATTTTAAAGGAAATATATCAGGAAAACATGCTAGAAATGTCTTAAAAAATAAAGTTATTAAAATGGATAAAAAGCATCTCATTATCATCGATAAATAAAATCCAAATGATTTGGTATGGCAAATCCACCCAAAACATGACAAATTCTGTATTTAAATTGTAGTGGTAATCTTGAAACAAAATCCCCATTCTAAAAATAGACAGTACTTAACTACTGTTTAACATCATTCAAACTCTTTAACTACGAGTAAATCTGTATCAGTGGCGGATCTACTTTTTAAAAATCCCGGCATACACCCCCTCCTCACTTAACATCCATATGTTGTTAAAATGCACTATATTTCTACTGAAAACATGTTTGTCCTTTCAGATTTTGTGTTGTGTCTAAGCTGAAGTCCACCCATATGTTAAATGGATCAATGTGAAATCAAAATGAAATCATGTGACTTATTTAATACATCACAAAATATGTTGCACTTTTAAGCGGGAAATCTAATTTAGTCAAACCTAGGAGTGTAACCCAAGTTAGGAAATCCCCTTTTTATGCCCCTGCCATTTTCAACAGGGGGCATTATCGATAGTATCACCTCTGTCCATACGTATGTCTCATGTTTTCGACTTATATCCTTTAATGAACATATTTAAACCAAATTTGATGTGTGACTTCACATTCAGGTAATACAGGTCAAGTTCGTATTTCGTTCCTGTCTGATGATATTTGATGGAGTTATGCCCTTTTTTGACTTAGATTATTGACATATGTCAAGAAATAGGTTTCCACTCGATATATCTTGAAAGATTGGATGGATTTGATTCATATTTGGTAGAAAGATGTATGGTGATAAAACTACAGCTCAAGTTTGATTTCCGTCAAAATCCCTGGATACTAATTAGGTGTTCTGGGCTCTGATTGGCTGATAGTTTCCTACCTCTAAAGACTTTATTTATGGACCGATTTTGACAAAAATTTATATTTAGCTTGATATCAACAAGATCCTGGTCAAGTTCGACAATGGATGGAATTAGTGCATATTAATTAGGTGATCTGAATTCTGATTGGCTGACGTTTTCCGACCTCTAAAATCTTTATTGATGGACCGATTTTGATGAAACTTGATATTTGGCTTTATTGATATTTACAATGTAGTTACAAAGTTGGGGAATCTGTGTCCCATGGATGCATTTCTAGTATTATATCATTTTGACAGGTTTAGATATATATTTTTTTGGCAATACAGGGTCAGTGAGTGTATAATATTATAGGTATGATATATTAGAAAAAAAAAATATCTTAGGCAATTTTAAAAGTTTGAAAAATCCAGATAAATTCCTTTTAAAAATGCTTTATCAATATGTAGAAAATTAAGTAGAACATTTGACTTGCTTTGAGATAAGAAATTCAGAATAAAGTCAAGTTTATATGACTGGCATACTGACACACTTTCTATCTAGAATAAGAAATCAATTAGGTTATACAATCTAAAAGTTTGGTAAATATTTGAATTAATCGTGAAGTACTCCATACTGTAGGTCTCACATAAATAATAAAGTTAATAGATTTCATAATTATGTGTATTGCCTGTTGTTCTTTTGGAATTGGATTTATAATTTTATTTTCAACACATGGCAGATTATATATCATGGTTTATCCAGTTTTCTTGGTAGAAGAAGATTGCCATCAAAATATAAGACAATAGATGAAAATCCTTTATACAAAATATCAAATATTGAAAATACATTCAAAATTTTGATTCTGCTGGCCACTGGCAGACGTGACTGCAGCAGAATGGACAGCGTTGTGATACGACTGAAAAATTGTTGAAAGCGACGCTTAAGACTACACAACAACAATCCTTTATATAAAATACCCATACTCTAGTGGCAGGAGGACAAGTATTTCATATGTATGATGTCCTCCTACTGTGTTAAAATCATGATCATTGGGTACTTTTTTTATGTAAGGGCCCTCCCCACTCAAATTTGACAAATACAGTTTAACCTGTATTAAGCAGTCCCCCAAGGTAACTGGCCAAACTGGCTGCTTAACACAGGTGGCTGCTTAAAAGAGGGTCTATATCGTTACTAAGAAAGTTGAAGTCATGATGTTTGTTGTAACAGACAGAAAGTGATCACACATGCATGGTACATGTTGTACCATGCCTGTAAGTTGAAGTTGTTTGGAATTAAGTACAGGGGTGTATGAGTAAAAAATATTTGAACCGACTGTATTTTATATAGAAATACATTACTAAAATTATTGTTATAATTATTTAATTAAAAGACTCTTTATGCTTCAATTTAGCATAAAATAAATCCAGTTTCATAATTATCATGTAACATTTAGGTCATCAGAGACTTTGTCTCAAGGGACCTTTTGCGATTTTCTTGTTCGTCGTCCGTTGTGTGTCATCCACTGTGCGTCCATAAACAATTGACATTTTCTTTGACTTCTCGAAAACCATTAGCTCAATCATAATAAAAAAAGGTATGCAGCTTTAGTTTAAACAATATTTATTTGTTTTCAACATATTACATATAAATATATTCAAATATACAGCGATACATAACAATAGAATTGAGAAGAAAGCTATTTCTAGCTTATACAAAGTCTCTCTTCTGTATGCAGCTTTGGTACCTAAGGGTGAATCAAAATCGGAATTGCAATTCCAAAACAGTCAAATTCAAGGTAAACTTTAAAAATCTTCTTCTCAATTTAGGAAACACTGGGAAACAGATGGTAAGCATGATTATGGACGTATGTTGGATGTTATAAAAATTGTGAATTGCATGTCCATAGGTCTCATATGAATGAAACAGGGACCAACCACTAGGTGTGACCGCTAAGTGATAAACAATCTGTGGCTACATCTGACTGCATGCAGCTGACCGTTTACGGGCATTGTTTGGGATGAAATAGACTAGCCGCCTTAATGAGATGACCATCTAATACATATACTTTATATAAGAAATTTACAAGGAGAGGATTTTGAAGTGGCCATTTAACACAGGTGACCAGTTATAAGAGGTGGCTGCATGGACAAGTTAGATGGTATTTATTTTTCTTCAGTCACAGTGAATTTAAAACTTTGAAATATTTTGCAAAATGGTCCATGACTGTTGTCATCAGTGTCAGGTTAGTCTTGTAAAGAGAAAAAATGGCCATAGCTTGCAGACCCTTCCCAAGCTGGGGTAAAGGTGATGCATAAAGGGATGGGTGTGTGAGGGGGTGTACCCCCTTCCACTTTGATTTTTTTCATTTTTGAACTTAAAATGGAGCCTTTTTAGGTGTACATGGGAATACATATTGCACTAAAATAAAATAAAACATGCATAATTGACTTTTTGCGTCATTTTTCACCTTTACATGGTGCCATTTAAAAGTGTTTATGGACTAAATGTAGCTGCTAAACAAAAAAATAAGAAAAACATTTTTTTATACTTTTATTGTCATTTTTAGCTTGGCGGGATGAAGTCCAAGAAGAGCTATTGCCATGACCCCAGTATTGGGTCATTGGCACCGTCTGTAGACACCCAGGTTAAACCTTTGCATTTAAGTTTAAGATATCTATGCAACTTATTAGATGTGAATGCAATTAACATGTGTGTTCACCATCATCAGTGGAACACACACAGAGACAAGAACCATAACTCTTGATTGCATTTTGGCACAGTTATGGCCCTTTTTGGACTTAGACACCCAGGTTAAACTTTTTCGTTTAGTTGGGTTTAAGTTTAAGATATCTATGCAACCACTCATTGGATATGAACGAAACTTCACATGTGTGTTCACCATCATCGATGGAACTCACAGAGACAAGAACCATAACTCGGGGTTGCATTTTGGCAGAGTCATGGCCATTTAGGACTTAATCTTCATCTGTAGACACCCATTTTAAACTTTTGCGTTTAGTTGCGTTTCAGTTTTGCTGTTTGCCTGCAATCTCAATCTTTGCATGGGTGGTGAGTTTTATCCCATCAGTGAGCTTTGTTGTCTTCTGACAACTCTTGTTTTAAGTTTAAATAGCACAATTTAAAGTGTATGTCATTTCATTTTTTTACTCATCAACAAACATCAACTAAACAGCACTCTCCTTGGTTTCTCAGCATGCAAGTATTCCCTTGCTTTCTGAAAGTTGAAGTCTGCTAGTGTTGGACCTCGAAAGATGAATTCATTACCTTATTACCATGTTTTTTGCATAAACAACTTGGTTTAAGATACAGTTTACCAAGTAATTAAACAATCAACCATGGGAAAGTCTGAAAAGCTTAATAAAAAGACATTTCAATTTAAAAATGTTCATAATGAGTTCCACTTTGATTTAAATAAAGAAAAACAAATACAAAAACTGCTTATTTCCAACCAGACTATTTCATTTCTGGATTTTCATATTTTCTAAAGCCTTAAAGATATGTTACATCAAAGAGTAGCAACAATTCTAACAAATTCGCGAGTGTGGATGTTTGTTTCAAAGTTGTTTTCACTGCTGGTGCAATGTCCTAATTTTGTCACAATGGACTTTGCATGTTTGTTATTTCTTTATTTGCTGAAAAAATTAGCATTTCACACCATCTGACAAACAGGGATATTACACATACAATTATAGTTATGAGAATGCTGTTGAACAATGAACATTTTGCAGAATTTAATATGAGCATTTTCATATTTTTATCCGTAGCAGAGGATTTGTAAATGTATCCAATATGTCAAATATTGATATATATATATATTTGTGAAATTTACTTGAGGACTGAGACAATGTGGCCTATCTTGTACTGTGACATGGCATGCATAGAAGTATAACTTGGCATAAATGTAATTAAATTTATTCATGACCCAGAGTATGGTTTTCATCACCTTTCGGGATGTCCTCGCTAAATAATTGCAAACCAATTAAATGTAGTTATTGGGGTGATGTCATTAAAATGGTGATGAAATTATATTATGGTGGTGGTTTAACAAAACACATCAGTCAGTTTGGGCTGAAAAAGTTAATGGAAGATAATCCCTAACGTAAACAACACCAGTGCATGAAGTGTCCATTTTACTGCAGTTGCGTGTAGTCCAGATGTCAGGAAAGTTGTGTATACATAATAATCAAGACAACATGCGCGACATTGGCAAACTTGAAGACCTGCTGTTTCTGCTGTGATAAATATAAGACGCTTGCCAAAATCTAAGTGTTGTTAGGTATTGACTTTAGAAATTAAGACACTGGGATCACTAAAAGCGCTTGGGGAAGGGCCTGTGTAAAATGTTTTGCATAAAGCATAATCTAATGGCCATTGGTCAAGTATATACTGAATAATGCTCTCAACTTACAAATGTTAGTTGTTTACCTGCATGCAGCAAAGATATTATGTCCAGACAGAATATCACATATATATAGCACTGCAGCAGTAGTTAAGTGGTAGAGCATTCACTTTGACTTTGCATTTAGTGGATGGATCTAGGTCTTAGTGGAAAAGTGTCAGTATAATGTGACTTGGCATTTAGTGGATAGACTTAGGTCTTGGTGGCCCCGTGTCAGTATAATGTAACTTGGCATTAAGTGGATGGATCTAGGTCTTGGTGGCCCAGTGTCAGTATAATGTGACTTGGCATTTAGTGGATAGAAATAGGTCTTGGTGGCCCAGTGTCAGTATAATGTGACTTGGCATTTAGTGGATGGATCTAGGTCTTGGTGGCCCAGTGTCAGTATAATGTGACTTGACATTTAGTGGATAGATATAGGTCTTGGTGGCCCAGTGTCAGTATAATGTGACTTGACATTTAGTGGATAGAAATAGGTCTTGGTGGCCCAGTGTCAGTATAATGTGACTTGGCATTTAGTGGATGGATCTAGGTCTTGGTGGCCCAGTGTCAGTATAATGTGACTTGGCATTTAGTGGATAGAAATAGGTCTTGGTGGCCCAGTGTCAGTATAATGTGACTTGGCATTTAGTGGATGGATCTAGGTCTTGGTGGCCCAGTGTCAGTATAATGTGACTTGACATTTAGTGGATAGATATAGGTCTTGGTGGCCCAGTGTCAGTATTATGTGACTTGGCATTTAGTGGATGGATCTAGGTCTTGGTGGCCCAGTGTCAGTATAATGTGACTTGGCACTAAGTGGATGGATCTAGGTCTTGGTGGCCCAGTGTCAGTAAAATGTGACTTGGCATTTAGTGGATGGACCTAGGTCTTGGTGGCCCAGTGTCAGTAAAATGTGACTTGACATTTAGTGGATAGATATAGGTCTTGGTGGCCCAGTGTCAGTAAAATGTGACTTGGCATTTAGTGGATGGATCTAGGTTTTGGTGGCCCAGAGTCAGTATAATGTGACTTGACATTTAGTGGATAGATCTAGGTCTTGGTGGCCCAGTGTCAGTATAATGTGACTTGGCATTTAGTGGATGGATCTAGGTTTTGGTGGCCCAGTGTCAGTATAATGTGACTTGGCATTTAGTAAATAGATCTAAGTCTTTGTGGCCCAGTGTCAGTATAATGTGACTTGGCATTTAGTGGATAGATCTAGGTCTTGGTGGCCCAGTGTCAGTATATTGTGACTTGGCATTTAGCGGATAAATCTAGGTCTTGGTGGCCCAGTGTCAGTAAATGTGACTTGGCATTTAGCGGATAGATCTAGGTCTTGGTGACCCAGTGTCAGTATAATGTGACTTGGCATTTAGTGGATAGATCTAGGTCTTGGTGACCCAGTGTCAGTTTAATGTGACTTGGTGAGGTATCATACCATTTGTCTGCGGCATAATACTCCATCCAGTGTGACAGCACTTAGAATACTGCAATTTGGCTGAAAAATAATTGAAAATGATGCTAAACACCATACAAAAACAACTTGCTAGTCACAACATTAAAACCATTTGCTCTGATCTGACTGTGAGTAATTCTGACTAGGATATACTTGGTTTTGTTCTCAGTCGATAGATTCTCTTCTAAAAAAAAACAAGACTTCACTTCAACAGATTAAGTGTAATAACATACCGACAAAATTATTACTTGTGTGAGACCAAAATATACCTAGTTACAATAGCCATGTTCTCTCAGCTTTCCAGTTATGTTTAATTTGCACTTTAAAATTGTTTGAGAAAGACATGTGAAAGCAATTACAATTTGATGATTTTCTTCTATATAGAATTAAATGACAAAAAGACTTTTTTTTACTTTACACTTAATAGGCTCTAAGAAAGCTATATTTAAATGAGAAATAACCAAAAATAGAACGTGATTGATATGTCATTGTTATGTAAGACAATGTTGTTCCTTCTGTCTAAACATTGAGTTGTCAAGGGGAGAAAAATATCCCTGACTCAAATAAAAGGCACCTCATTTAGCACTGTCAATAGTACTCCTATAGTCAAAGCAGCCTGACTTCTAAGTAAAGTGGGTTCAGCTCACATTTCTAATGAAAACGGTGTGGCGCATGGTCACATGTCAGTGTTAGTGTACACTCATATTGCTAACGAAAGCCGTCATTATTGGCGTACACTCACATTTCTAATGAAAGCTGTTGATATTGGTGTACACTCATATTTCTAGTGAAAGCTGCTGATAGTAGTGTACACTCACATTTCTAGTGAAAGCTGCTGATATTGGTGTACACTCACATTTCTAGTGAAAGCTGTTGATATTGGTGTACACTCACATTTCTTGTGAAAGCTGTTGATATTGGCGTACACTCACATTTCTAGTGAAAGCTGTTGATATTGGTGTACACTCATATTTCTAGTAAAAGCTATTGATATTGGTGTACACCTCATTTCTAGTGAAAGCTGTTGAAATTGGTGTACACTCATATTTCTAATGAAAGCTGCTGATAGTAGTGTACACTCACATTTCTAGTGAAAGCTGTTGATATTGGCGTACACTCACATTTCTAATGAAAGCTGTTGATATTGGTGAACACTCATATTTCTAGTGAAAGCTCTTGATATTGGCATACACTCACATTTCTAGTGAAAGCTATCTTTAGTGGCAAACACTCACATTTCTAGTGAAAGCTGTTGATATTGGCGTACACTCACATTTCTAGTGAAAGGTGTTGATAGTGGTGTACACTCATATTTCTAGTGAAAGCTGTTGATATTTGCATAAACTCGCATTTCTAGTGAAAGCTATCTATATTGGCATACACTCACATTTCTAGTGAAAGCTGTTGATATTGGTGTACACTCACATTTCTAGTGAAAGCTGTTGATATTGGTGTACACTCATATTTCTAGTGAAAGCTCTTGATATTTGCATACACTCGCATTTCTAGTGAAAGCTATCTATATTGGCATACACTCACATTTCTAGTGAAAGCTATCTATATTGGCATACACTCACATTTCTAGTGAAAGCTGTTGATATTGGTGTACACTCGCATTTCTAGTGAAAGCTATCTATATTGGCATACACTCACATTTCTAGTGAAAGCTGTTGATATTGGTGTACACTCACATTTCTAGTGAAAGCTATCTATATTGGCATACACTCACATTTCAAGTGAAAGCTGTTGATATTGGTGTACACTCACATTTCTAGTGAAAGCTGTTCATACATGTATTGGTGTACACTCACATTTCTAGTGAAAGCTGTCTATATTGGCATACACTCACATTTCTAGTGAAAGCTGTTGATATTGGTGTACACTCACATTTCTAGTGAAAGCTGTCTATATTGGCATACACTCACATTTCTAGTGAAAGCTGTTGATATTGGTGTACACTCACATTTCTAGTATAAGCTGTTGATATTTGCATGTATTCACATTTCTAGTCAAAGCTTTTGGTGTTTAAATACAACTCATATTTCTAGGGAACACTTTGGAGTACAACTCACATTTTAGAGAAAGCAGTTCTAATGAAAGCTGTCAATGTCAGGAGTACACACACATTCTAGCCAAATCAGCATGTGGAGTGCACTCACATTTGTACTGATAGCAAATGGTTTGAGAACTCACACACATTTGTACTGATAGCAAATGGTTTGGGAACTCACACACATTTGTACCGATAGCAAATGGTTTTGGAACTCATACACTTTTGTACTGAAAGCAAATGGTTTGGGAACTCACAGTTTTACTGATAGCAAACAGTTTGGGAACTTGCACACATTCATTCTGATAGCAAACGGTTAGAGAACTCGCACACATTTGTACTGATAGCAAACGGTTAGAGAACTCGCACACATTTGTACTGATAGCAAATGGTTTGGGAACTCTCAGACGTTGGTACTGATAGTAAATGTTTTAGGAACTCACACACATTTGTTATGATAGCAAATGGTTTGGGAACTCGCACACATTTGTACTGATAGCAAATGGTTTGGGAACTCGCACACAATCGTACTGATAGCAAATGGTTTGGGAACTCACACACGTTTCTGCCCAGAGAGTCATTAGTTTAGTATATAGTATTCACATGTCTTGAAGCAGCCCCCCCCCCCCCCCCCCCCCCCCCCCCCACACTTCTGGTTAAAGCCACCTGGAATTGTTAAAATGATTTCTGGCCAAAATATATTTAATGCAATTTAATTTTGATTGTACTAGTAAATACATTTTTGTACCAACCTGCCTCGGTAAAGAAAAGATAACTGCCATTCTCTGTATAGGAAATGTACTCTTATGATGATTATTTACGCAAAATAAGCAAAATGGATAAATGTGTCAAGCGGTAAAGCGTTTGCCATGCATGGGGAAGGTCATAGGTTCAAAAATGGGTACTAGAAGCTTCCTCACTTAGCATTAAGAGAATAATACTAGGTATGGTCGGCCCGTTGTCATTATGGATGTGGTATTGAACCATGTGTCTGCGGCATGATACTCCGGTGTGGCAGTACTTTGAATACTGTCTCAAGTAGGCTATGGTGCTATACAACTGATTAATTGTTGACAGCAACACTAAACATTATACAACAACAACTGGTTGTAAAAGCAAATAAATTGAATATTAGATATAGAATTTGTTGAAACATTGAAGTTCTACAGGTATCAAAGTTATAGCTTAATTCAGTGTCACTGTGATTTCACTTCTTGATTTTTTATTTCAATTGAAATTTTAAGTTTTTTGTTTTTAGGTATGGTTCCTTTAAGTTCAGGTGTCAGATTGTCTTGTTTGCATTAGTTGGTTCTTGGTTTGCCATAAAATTCGCTGCAGTTTATTTGTTTTCATACACCTTTCTTATTACTTGCTGTGATGCTACTTAAAAAAGGTAATTAACCCAATTTGAATCTGAAAGTTTCAGGTAAATTGTGGCTGGTGACAATACTGCCATGTGACTCTGCCATATGGCTGAATATTAAGCTGATCTAATTATCTGGCCTATATTGCAAAACACTGACCTACTTAGTTATGATGATAGCGCATTTTAGCTCAAATTTGTTATAATTATTTGCTATGTTATGTCAAGTTGCTTTTAAAGGAACACTCAGAGCAATTTTGATAATTTTTCACTATACAATTAGTACTTGAATTTTAATATTATGTTTTTTTTATGAAGCAAATATTAAATTCAAACAGACCAGTATATTAATGCAGACCATTAATATTATTTCTAATTTGGAAAGGGCCATAACTCTGATTAATGATTTAATGACGCTCTATTTTGTACATTTGTGGTCATCTAAATTGGCAGAAAAAAAAACCCAAATATATTTTGATTTCTGTGATAGGTCTAGTATTTATTTGTTAATGGTTAATTGTTTTATCACGAAATGCCATTAGTGATTACAAATATTTGATAACTACTCCAGTATAATTACATTTATCAAAATAAAATTGTCAACAACTGCTGAAATAGGTATGTGATTTGATTAGATTTATATGAAACAAAATCTGTTTAGTTTGGTGTAGATTTTAATTTAGGTGTCAAGAAATTTGATACAATAAAGTGTGTAATGTTTTCTAATTATTGCTTGTAGGACATAAAACAAACAATAAATGCTTAAGGATACAGTTCTGGGAACTTTTGTCAACATGAAAAGATACAAAACCTTTTTAAAGGATGATTGCTATAGATTTTCATACTCACCAACTATGTGCACAAAGGGAAGCAATTTTGTAGAGACCTGCCCGAGTCACTACATACCGCTATACAACAGCTGACTCTATTTTGGGTGGCACAATCATTTAAGGATATGCCTAAAATTGGTCTCTCATATTGTGTTCAATATTATGAAATATGCATACTGGTATAAAATAATTGTTTATAGCAATTTAACCTAAATATGAAATGTAATAGAAATCTTAGTATTCATATAAATATGCTCAGTTAGTATAAACACGTTAATTTTGCATCTGCTGTTTATTTAACAATGGCATATTTTAAGAGCTTTTTTTCTCAAATTAGGCGGTAAAGAGTACTTTTTATTTTGATTGTCATTAGAATAGGTATCAGAGAGTATTTTGTGAATTTTTTAAGCAAAATCTATCCATACACTAAATCAAACTATTAAAAAAAACCTATAATTTTATTACAAAATTGGAAAACAATTGACACTCTGCCAAAATGATTTTGTTTTTAAAAACCCTAAACAGTTAAATCATAATTACTATTTCCATGAAAATGAATATTATATATATGCATGTATGTAAAGTTTCAATTAAATACTGGATGTAAACAATTTTAAATATTTTTTTCGCATTACTTGTTAAATCTATATTATTTGCCATTATTCTTTTTTTTTTTTTTTTAATGGGGTTTAACGCCATTTTCAACACATTTCAGATTATATATTGCATATATGGAGGAAGACCTGAAATCGATTCAGACTGAGTAGAACCACCGTTCTTCCGCAAGTAACTGGAAACTTTCTCACATAAAGTTTTTGGAGCGAGCGGGATTGCCAGCATTCAAGGACAGGTTTTGTTTATGAGGTGGTAATACCAACATATCTGTATGGTAACATGTGTTTTTTATTTTTGATATTGCATCAACATACATTTAACTTCAATACTGGGAAGTTTCATAAAATTCTATCCATGCAGCTATTCCCCACCATACCTTCAAGTAGTACTAGTTAAAAACAATCCTTTCTGTGAGTTTGTCTTGTGAAATTCCCACTGTGTCACTGGAGGAACGATATGTACTTTATATACAAATAATTCCTGATAACTATTGATATCATTGTAACCAGCCAATGATGATGTAATTTGACTCGCATTTTGTGGCAAAGATCATTGGATTGCGTTGGGGGAACGTCCTCTCCTTTGGATTCCAGAAACCAGCTTGCCATCATTGTACTTGACTGTCCATGAATTTTTTGTACTGGTAATAGTGTGCCATTTAGGTCATGTGTTCTTTTATTAATCAGTAACTGACTTTGCTGTACTAAGAGTGCTCAGATTGGCGGAGATGAAAATTTATATCCATTTCTAGCTCTACTGACCAAATGCCAGAAGTGCTTATGCGATGGCGCATTGTCCGTCATCTGTTATCTGTTAGTGGCACTTTCTCTGAAACCACTAGTCCAATTAAACTGAAACTTCACATGGATGTGTCCATTGCATAGGAGACCATACTGAAGATTTTTTTTTTTTATCTGAAATTCAAGATGGCTGCCATTACTAAAAAATAGTCCAAAACTTAAAAAATCTTCTTCTCATGAATGGCCCAATAGTCTTTCAAAATGTTTATGTAGTAATGATAACCAACTATAGTTTTGTTAGATTTGTTCAAGTGGTGTCCCTAGGGTTAAAAATGATCCTGCCTCAAGGTTCATTTAGGGGACTTATGTCAATAAATATTTTTTTTTTTTTTGAAATTGAAATGACTTTGCCTATATCTTCACAGAAGTGTTGTTTGGTGAAGGAGGTTCAGATTTGTAAATAATGACTGGGTTCAACTGTCTTAAGGGGTCAGGAAGGGTCCCCAAAAGGGTAACAATTGGGAATTACAAAAACTGATTTCTTAAGAACCAATATGTCAGATTTGTTCATATTTGACATAAATTATCACTATGTGTAGGGGTTTGATTGCAGATAAGAATTTATGGGCAAAAATTTATAGGGGGACTTAGAATTTTACATAGGAATACTTTGGGAAAACAGAAAATTCTTTTTTCTTTCATCTATTTAGGCAAAATTATTATTCAATTTGAATTCTGAAGTATCATCTAGTCATAGGAAATAAGATTTGGCAATTGATTTTCCATAAGGGGCCAGGGTGGGTCAAAAAAGGGTTAAAATAGAAAACTTTCAAAAATCTTCTTCTCAACAACCAGTCAGTCAAATTTGTTCATATTTTATATGGATTATCCCAATGAGTATTGGTTTAAAGTTTGTACAAATCAAGGGTCTTGTATTTTTTGGGCCCTGTTAGGGGACTTTGAGTTTAATATAAGAATACTATTGGAAAATGGAAAATTCTCTTTTTCTTCATTCATTTATGACTTTTTTTTATTTAGTTTGAGTTTTGAAGCAACTTCTAGTCATAACAAATGATTTTGTTCGATACATAGGATTGACTTTCTAAAAGGGGCCAGGTGGGGTCACAAAACAATTAAAATTGAACATTGTCAAGTCTTACTTTCAACCGGTCACTCAGATTTGTTCATATTTGATATAAGTTATCCCTATAATTAAGAAATCTAAGTTTGTACAAATCAAAGGACACTGGGATGTATAGAGGCCCTGTAAGGGGTCTTTGAGTTTTACATTGGAATACTATGGGAAAATGAAAAATTCGCATTTTTTTGTCCATTTGGGTAAATATGTTGTCAATTTGAGATGTAAAGCATTGTCTAGTAACAATAAATTTGATTTTGTTCAATAAAGAGGATTGAATTTCCATAAGAGTCCAGGGGGTGGATGGGGCAATAAGGTAAAAATTGGAAATTTCTATAAATTTTTCTCAATAACCTTTCAGTCAAACTAGTTCATATTTGATATAAATTATCCTTACATCAGCAAGGATTGAAGATTCTGCATATCAAGGAGCTGGGATATATTGGGGCCATGTAATGTGACTTTTACATAGGAATATTATAGGGGAAACTAAATTTTTTCATTTTGCATCCATTGTAAAAAAAACTTATTTTTAAAATTTGAATAATTTATGCTCATAACAAATCACTAAGAGTGAGTGAATGAAGTTCTGACAAATTAAGGGGCTGGGTTGTATAAGGGTTCTGTACAGGGACCTATATCTTTATTACAGATGAATGGTATGGGAATTTAAAGTATTTCCTTTTCATAGCCATTAAGTGTTTGTTCAGTATGGGTGTGGTGGGGGTATTTATCCGTAAGTTAAGACGACCTCCAAAGATGGTAAATATTGTGGAATTTCAAAAAGTGCTAAGGCCACTATGAGTCAGTAGAGCGTCCTCAGGCCCTCTTGGACCTCTTGTTCTAAACAGTGCAGAAATGCCTTTGGCCTATCTTACATATGGGTTCTTTGAGACTCTCTGGTATTACTACAATTCTTAAACTCTTTGCACGCTAAGCTACCAATTGCAAATTATATAAACCACAACTAATTAGCAATTAAAACCTCTACTTCTATTGAGCAGTCACAGCAGCCACATTTGCTATTTCCCATTTGTATGCTTTTAGATTAAATTAACCTGTATTGAGCAACAATCTGACTTAAGAGGCCACTTTAGCTCCTTCCATAGACTGGCTGCTAAAGATAGGTTTGACTGTAGTTTAAAGAATGTTGTTTTTACCCCCCCCCCCCCTCCCCCCTGTAATTTTTTTTGTGGAGGGGGGGGGTAAAAACAACATTCTTTAAACTACAGTTTAAGGGGTTGAGTTTAGGGGTTGAGGTCACAATTTAACTTTGTTTGACAACACTATCAGTCTGTATGAGATTTGTGTTTGGTCTGTTACTTTGTCACCTATTGATCAATTTCAATATCACTTAGCTCAATTCATCAGCATGACATGATGACTTGCCGCGCGTAAGATCCACATCAGATCTGTACCTTAAAAAGATCAAGGTCACACTTAAAGTTTGTTTGACAACACTTTGACTATGTATGAGATTTCGTGTCTGGCCTGTAACTTTGTCAGGCATAGATGAATTTTATAAATACTTGCTACAAATTATCCACATAACATGACAACGTGTCACACGTAACAGCCAGACACCCACTTCAAAGGTTAAGGTCACAATTTAAATCTGCTTGAGATTTCGTGTCCATGCAGTCTGTAACTTTGTCACCTATGGATAAATTTCAAAAACACTTTGCTCAATTTATCAGTATGACATGACAACTTTCCACGTGTAAGACTCACACCTTACCTCAAAGGTCAAGGTCACACTTTGAGTTTGTTTGACAACACTGAGTCCATATGATATTTCATGGTTGGCCTGTAACTTTGTCATGCATAGATGAATATTTATAAATACTTGCTACAAATGATCAACGTAACATGACGACATGTTGCCCGTTACACCCATACTCCCACTTCAAAGGTCAAGGCACTTTTAGTCTGCTTGATATTTCGTGTCTGGTCTGTTATTTTGTCACCTATAGATAAATTTCAAAATCACTTGGCTCAGTTTAACTTCATAACAAGACAATGTGTCATGCGTAACATGCCCATAACTTTGTCATGCATAAATGAATTTTATAAATACTTGCTAAAAATGATCAACATAACATGGCGACATGTTGCGCTAATACCCAGACTCCCACTTCAAAGGTCAAGGTCACAATTAAACTTTGTTTGACAACACTTTCAGTCTGTTTGAGATTTCAAGTCCAGTCTGTTACTTTATCATACATGGATGGATTTCAAAAACACTTGGCTCAATTTATCAATTGATCAACATGACAACATCAACGTGACATGGTGATGTGTCGTGTTAAGACCCATAACCTTACGTCAGAGGTCAAGGTCACACTTTCAGTTTGTTTGATATTTCATTTTTGGACTGTAACTTTGTTTTACATGGAGGGATTTTAAAATAGCTTAATACTAGTGATCAACACATCATGGTGATGTGTCACCTCCATTTACCTGTCGAAATATCCAGACCTTTACCTTTGATGTCATGGTCAAGGTTACACAAAGGTCAAGGTCACACTTTAATGGAAAAAAAAAAACCAACATGAAATTGTCTGAAATGTCAATCCATGACTCTTAATATTCATGGATACATCGCTGCCTATTATAAATTACATGTATACTGTTATTTTCACAGACCATTTGGGGGGCATGCGACACTTACCGCAGTGACATTTCTTGTTATTTTTTTTTCCTAATAAGATACCGTGACAAACGTCATGAAGGCACAGCAGAGGTGGTCTAGGGTTACAACATCTGTCTCACATGCAGAAGGATGTGGGTCCGATCTCCGGCTTAGTCATACCAAAGACTTGGAAAATAGTACTAGAAGCTTCCTTGCTTGGTGCTCAGCATTAGCCCAATGTCAATATAATGTGACTGGGTGAGATATCACACAATGTGTGCAGGGTGGCAGTGTGTTGAATGCCAACCCCAAAAAATGGTTGAATGAGACCTATAATCTCCTTTGTGACACCCACCAGTTTATACGTCATATCTTATAAACATGCCCATAGATTATAGTTTGGGACAACTGCAAATATTAGCTGAACTATATTTTCACCCATTGCTGATAACCGAGTTTTTAAATATAGAGCAGTAGACCATTTAAATGTGTTTATAAGTATTGTCAGCTAGTTTTTTTAAAACAAACAAAAGTGTATTATATCCATACTTAATATTTGTTTTGGCTGTAAAACATGAAGTTATGTGTTTGTGTCTGCATTTGATGCTGTTTTGTTAAATTCCGACTTATTTGAAGACAAGAAAAGAAAATTAGATTTAGCCATAATTTCGTATGATCTTTTGATGATAAATATTTATTACTTAAATACTGGTTGTTTTAGCTTTTCATCTTTCCTGCGACAGTCTTGATTCTAGTTCTACCAAATCCTTGAATTTTCATGGGTTTATTATCCATCTAAAAAATTAGCTGATGAAATTAGATTTTGAGTGATATATGTCACCATTGCTTAATGTATTTCATAAGCAGATCTTTGATAGCATGCAAGCTGTCTCATGTTCACTTTCACTCAGTCTTCAGTCCACTGATTATGACCAATAAATTATATCATCATGTTATAATGACTGTTGGACTACACTCCATGTGTCAGGATCACTTAAATCTTCAATGTCTGTTTGCTGTCTCAGAAACTAAAGGAATTTATTAAAATGCTAAGCCCCATTGCTGCAGGGGTCAGGGGTTAGAATCTCAAAAATGATAAAAAATTGTCTGCGATCTGGTTGGTGTAGCAGACGTGTTGCTCTTTCCCATCAAGCTCTTTGCCATCGATGAAAGGGAGTGGGGAAAAAATAACATGGAAGTAAAACCAGTGTGCAGTGTTCATTAACCGGCATGGCATCAGTTTAATCTTAATGTTTGTTAAAACAAGTTGGCTGCTTTTAAAAATGATGTTTCAATATGGCAGTGCCCACAGTCAATTTCTAAAGTGGCCCTTATATAGAGTTTGGTCGCTCATGCCCTGTAGCCATTGGATTTAGTGTGCCAGGGGCTGTCACACAGAGGTTGCGGTGTTGAATCCCAGAAGTAATATGAAGAACATTTAAGTTTGTTAGTTTGTTTGCAGATGGCCTCCACTGAGATTCATGTGTATTAGGCTGGTATAAGTACATTTACATGTTCCTACAACAATCTCTTCTTGGAAAGACGCACCAGTAAAAAATGTCTAGTACTGTAGTGCAACATATTGCACGTCTTTAAGGAGCCTTTCAAAGATTTTTTATTTTGCACCGCCACAGACAGCAAATTGGATATCCCATTTATTAAAATCTGTCCACCCACATAGAAAATTTGAGTTAATTTTGCTATATGTCTATAGTATACTTACGGCACCATTACATATGCTAATACTCGATTTGCTATAATCCACAAAAACAGAAAGACTTACTATCCTCCTAAAAGTAACGAGTTACTATCCTTTGCTATAAATATGCGCATGCGCAATAGCAACATCCTCTTTCTGAGGAGGGGAGTGTTTGTAATGTTGTAAGTATACTGTAGACAAATAGTAAAATTAACTCAAATTTTCTATACTGGTTTATTTATATCTTAGACAACATTACATATGCTGACTTTAACATAAAGCCTGGGGAGGAGAGGATAGATAAGTCAAAATAAAAGAAAACAGGAGAATTGTAATAAAAATATCTTAAGAAACTAAGATATGTCATGCAAAAATCAGTTATGGATTTTAACAAAAAATGAAACTGAATAAACTATTATAGTGCAACATACTTTGCAGAATCATCTGGATGGGCTGTAACATCTCCGGAGTAGGAGAAGAAAAATGTGTCTAGTTGTAGAAGACCATCATTCCAACAAGTAAAGCTTGTAATCCATTCCATATTATAAAGTAGCAGAAATAACCTACTCTGCCTATATAGACTGTGGCAGCTCTAGTCAAAGATACCTGGAGACACGTCAGTCAAAAGGTCAAACAAAAATTTTTTTTAGTAATATATATATCTTATATAATTTATATACTTACATAAATTGACAGTGTCAGAAATTCAGAAGTGGATTAGGAGACCCTTGTATTGATAAAATGATACATTATGTTAGAGATACATAACATAAATCACTGAGAAAAACAAATGTCAGTTAGATCAAAATTAAAATTTTAAAATTTAAAATTAATTTATGTGATCAGGAATCCTGATACATAAAAACATCCACCAATAGGAGTTAGACTACCTAGTCTAAAACTGTAAAGTTTGTTATAACAAACTCAATCTGGAGGTTCACCTCTAATCACAGACTGAGCTGCCACAACAGGGACTAGAGTCAGTAATTATTAAAAATTGAGCAATCTCTTAGATAGAAGCTAGTAAAAGAGTTATGGGAACCCCAGTAACATGCTCGTATCTGTAGAATACGATCCAGAGGAATAGAATTCAGCCAAGCAAGAGAAGAAGACAATGCTCTAACCTTGTGTGCTGTTGGGTTGGATCTTGGAAGTTCTACTCCTTCTACCTCATAAGAGGACTTAGCTGTCACTATGATCCATCTTGATATGGTAGATAGAGAAATCTCTCTTGTGGCTTTTGGGTGATAAGGAACACAAAGCCGTTTCCTGTTCTTGTGCCATGACTTAGAGCGATCCAAGTAGATTTTTAATGTTCTCACTGGACATAACACAGAAGAAGAAATCTCATTGTCTGAGTTTGTAGGTAGAGTTGGAATAACCAATAGCTGACTAGCGACCGAAGGAGGTTGGTTCTTGGCGAGAAAACCCGGAAAGAAATGTAACGTAATGGAAGAGCCATCTACTGCAAAGTAAATGAAATCTTCAGTACCTTATAGTGCATGTAGCTCACTACATCTCCGACCTGAATCTAGAGCTAAAAGGAAAGTAGTTTTTAAAGTTAATTCCCTTCTCGAAAAAGATATGAGTGGTTCTAATGGAGGACCTGAAATAGCTTTCAAGATTTAGGACTGACATAAGAAGCTGCCGGTTTCTCTAATTCTATACTCCTAACTATGTTAGAAAGTAGAGGACTATCAGAAAAATCCTTGCCTGTAACCTGCTTAAGTGTTTCAGAAATGGCTGAACAATAACCTTTAACTGAAAATGGTGAAAGACATTTATCTTCAAAAAGTGAAACCAGAAAATCTGATAGAGAACTCAAAGTGGAATTAAGTAGATCCAGTGACCCTGACTCACACCAATCCACCCAACATTTCCATCTGTACTCATAAAGGGCATTTGTGGAAGTTCTTCTAGAAGTACAGACTTTGTTAGCAACTCAAGAAGAAAATTATTCTGCTTTGAGTTGTCGTTTGATAAGAGACAAGCGTGAAGATGGAACACTTCTGGCTTGGCGTGAACTAGACGAGATAGAGGTTGACATAGCAGGTCTCGTCTTAGAGTGAGTAATATTGGAGGAGCCACTAATAGTGATAGCAGTGTAGGAAACCATGGGTGTTCTGTCCAAAATGGTGTTATCAAAATCAGGAAGCAGTCTTCTATTCTATGCTTTCAGAAGTACCCGAGATAGAAGTGGAGGTGGAGGGAATGCATACGCGAACAAACTCTGCCACGGAATTGACAGAGCATCTATTGCCAGTGCCAGGGGATCTGGTGACACAAAAGTTGATAGTTGGTTGTTCAACCAAGTAGCAAAGAGATCTATGTGAGGTGTGTTCCAATGTTGGAACACCTGAGCTAGTGTTGATCAATGCATCATCCATTCTGGGCTAACTATCTGGGTTTTCCTGGATAGGGAATCTGCCAGAACATTCAGTTTGCCTGGAATATACCTGGCTCTGAGAGGGATACCTACAAGGGAGCATCAAGTCAGAGTCTCCGTTGTCAACTTCGAGAGCTCTCGAGAATGAGCCCCCCCCCCCTCTTTGTTCACATAAGATGCTATGGTTGTGTTGTCCTTGGCTAGCATGACCGAGTGGCCTTGAACTGTATCTAGGAAAGACTGTGGGCCAGAAAATTGCCCTCATCTCCAATAAGTTTATATGGCTTGTTGATAAATGAGTGGGCCAAGACCCTGCAGTGTGAAAATCTCCCAGGTGAGCTCCCCATCTCTTGAGGGTGGCATCTGTGAAAAGATGAAGATCTGGGCTTGGAGGGTGGAGTGGAACCAAGGACATGAGAAAGTCTGTGTCCCTCCACTGTTGGGTGACTTTACGGAATCAAGAACCTAAAGGTATCTGGTAATCCCAGAGTTGGGAAACTTGATCCCATCTTCCTTAATTGCCCATTGCAGAGGACGTTTGTGTACTCTGCCCTGTGATAGGAGTTTGGACATAGATTCCATTTGACCCAGTAGTGAATGAAGTTCCCTGGCTGAGGCAGAGGGAACTGAAAGAAGATGTTCCAGATATACCTGAAATAATCTGACTCTCTTTAGAGAAGGCCCCAATAAAGCTTCCTGTAGTAAGAAACGTGCTCCTAGGAACGTAAATATTTGGCAAGGCACCAATTCTGACTTGTCCCAGTTGGGACTGAAGCCCAGCTCTAACACGAGATCTATAAGACGTCTTGAGTGTTGCATAGCCAAGTCCCTGGAGTTGGTGGGTTGGAGTCAGTTCCAGATAAGTATGGAAACGAATACCCATAAAATGCACATGGGAACATACGCACTTTACTATTTGAGTGAAAACTTACGGTGCTAGTACTAGACCGAAGGGAAGAGCTCGAAACTGATAGGTTGAACCTTGCCAAAGGAAGCGAAGGTATCGCCTTGAATCTGGATGTATCAGAATGTGAAAGTAAGCATCCTTTACATCTAGAGAAGTTACCCACTCGTTGTTTTGTAGTTCCATACGAATGGAGTCGAGGGTCTCCATTTTGAAGTTGGGATGGAAAGAAACTTGTTCAGGCCCGAAAGGTCGATAATGGTTCTCCATCTCCCTGTGCTTTTGGGGACTAGGAAAAAACAACTGTAGAACCCCTTCTTGGGAAAGGAGGGGATTAATGGTTCTAGTACCGACTCGCTAGACTACAAATCTGTGAGTCCAAAAAATGAAAGTGTGAGTTCCATTTTTTGAGACATTTTAACTAAATCATTATAATTTCAAATGATGCAACATTGTGAAAATGAAGATACTTCACCATTGCACTATGTGAATCTTTAGCTGTGCACGATTTAAACAACCACAAGCATAAATGAGTATTAAACAACAATAAATATTGACTAGAACAGTTAAAAACATTAAAAAAAGCACTTGTGCAGCTTAGTCTGTCAAAAAAAACAGACAGTGTTTGTTGATTTGGTTCAAATAACCAAGTGTGACAGCGCTTAGAATGCTGTCTCAAGTAGACACCGTCGCGATATGACTAAAAATTGTTGAAAGCGAAGCCATACACCATACAACAACAACAACAACTACAACAACTCACTATCTTAAGGCTCTTACCAAAAACAGTTTGTGTTCAAATTTCTGATAATAAGAACAAGAAATTTTACCTCTATTTCTGCTTCTGTGTTCCCTCCCTCCCCCTCTCACGAAAAGTTTCTTGATTGCCTGCTGTATCTCCTGTCCTTGTGCTGCTGTGCGCTGCTGGGACGGTGATAGCTGGTGCATCTGGAGGAGCTCCTGGAAAGTGTCCTTCGAGCCTTTTCTCTCTGGGTTGTGGTACTAGCCCTAGCACTTTGAGACTCCTTGTAGACAGACTCGGAGGTCGAAGGTCTAACGGAGGGTGAAGCTCCAACACCAACAGAGACATAGCTCCATTGGAAGGCCCTTGGGATCTGAGGGATATATCCCCATGGTAATAACACTTAGGGTTTGTAGAGAAACCCCTGGATTTCCAAGATTATTTGAGCTTTGTTCAGACATTTTGTACAAATTGGACAAATGCAGGTTGTACAAATATCCTGAAATATAAAGCAAAATTGGCGAACAATATCACCAATTAGTTTACAAATATTGATTGAAAAAACAGTGGTATGGTGAAGAAATTTGCTGACTATTTTAGAATTGAATAATTTAACAATGAAATTCTTACGAAATAAACTGAGAAATAAAACTGTAAAGCGAACTAATTTGCTGATAAGAACACAAATACAAACTAATGAATGTGCAACTTAATAAAACCATAAAAACAACTAATAACAAAGAAACCTTGGAAAATTAGCAATTCAAAATGCACTTAGAATACTTAGAAAATTGTCACCAGCCTGCATTTTTGTTGCAAATTTTACTCAACATATTGACAAAAAATTGATGACGGGACCTTTAATTTGCCAAAACATCACCGCGTTTGATCCTCAAATGATTTTCTTCACTTCCATGCCAAATATGACACTTTGATTTTAGAACCTGAAAAACAAAAAATTGAATTGCATCCCTTCCCTTATTTTGAAACAAATTTGGGTGAAACGCTTGAAATTTATTTATTACTGCCATATAACAATACCTATAATTATAGCAACCATCATGTGTTGGCACTGCAGGAAATATTTGATTGTAAATATGCTTCATTTAGATATTGGATGTAAAAGTAATAATTGTAAAATGTTGCAGAAAATATATCCGGCTGTTGGTATATAAATATTTATATTTTATGACCAAATAACTTAATCTACAGGGCTGTTCTTCATGATAACTATACCAGATTTGTGCTGAGGGATGTATTAAACAACCCCACCCAGTTGTTGCCATATGCTTCATCTCTGTATTCCTCAGTAAGACTCGCTGCTGTCATCATCATCGTGTTTCCTTGGTACTACAGGAGTGGTGGCAAGAAAAAAATTAATGTAAAACCTGAGGGATGTGGTAATTACTTCTATCCTTTGTTGTTGTGGTTTCAACAAAAGGATATAGACATGTTAAAAGAAGTATAATTATGTTGTTGTATGGTGTTTAATGCTCTTTCAACAATTTTTAGGTCAAATCACGTTCGGGTGTCTATTTGAGACAGTATTCTAAGTGCTGCCACACTGGAGTATCATGCCGTAGACATATGGTTTAATACCCAACCCAGTCAATTAATACTGACACCGGGTTGCCCAGACTTCTAATCGCTGAGCGCCAACTGAGGAAGCTTTAAGTCTTTGGTATGAACTGGTTGTCGATATTGAAATACGCACTCACATTGCTGGTGAAATTTCTATAACGTATACATATGGGGCCAAATAAGCCCTAATGACCAGGCTTGGGACAAAACCCACGACCTTCCCTATGAACACACTACTAGTAGACCAACACTGTGGTTTAAAGAAGTATAATAATATACAAGATATATCATTGAAAGGCAAGTTTCAATGACAATGTCATGCTTCCTTCAGAAGGGTGTATTTAACAATCCTCTGCCGGGCCCAATTAGTTCAGTCGGTAACGCGTCTGACTATCTAGGGGTCGGGAGTTCGAATCCCTGCCCGGCAACAGTCTCTGTGATGATTGATATACGACATTGTGTCTCATAATCATTTTTCTCTCACTGCTGGTTCAGGTGGGAAAGTTATCAGTAACTTGTAGAGATGAGGTGTGCTCGAGAACTGGTTAATCCCAGGAAACAGTGGTTAGGTTAACTGATCGTCTGTTAGTCCTCAATGGCATAAAAATAACACTAAATATCAAATCAATCAATCAATCATTAACAATCTCTTAACATTTAATACTCATTTTTATAATTTTTTGCAGTAATGGAAAGTTAATCCCCAGATTTTTATTAGTATCCTTGTGCTGTCTCTCATGTTTGAGTTGATAACCAAAATAAAAAATGACCACAATCATGTGACATAACGTTTTGTTTAATACACGTTTGCTTGTTCGGAAGGGAACTCGTGTCACAATGAACAGGGCAGCATTAGCACGAGACCAAATGGTTAGAAACTTCCTGCACACATGGTGGTAAAGTATAATAATGATTCAATAGGGTTACAACCGTGTAATATGCTATATTTAGGCAGTATATCAGGAAAAAATGCTTAAAATGTCTTAAAAATGAAATTATTTTTAAAACTGATCTCTTCATCATAAATAAATAAATAAAATCCGAATGGTTTGGTATATAAATTACACCAAAACATGACAAAACAGTTATTTCAATCAGAGTGGTAAACTTTAAACGAAATCCCCATTCTAAAAATAGACAGCACTTAAATACTGCTTGACAACATTCACATAGTAATTCAGACTCCTTTGATAATGAAACCAATGTTACATTGTATAAACCTGTATGACATATATAGTTCAACTGTAGTTAAAAAAGGATTCTGTTTTCTTGTTAAAGTCAATTTGCTATTGTGACATTTTTGGTTCTTTAAGAAGAACTACGGTACAGCAGATGTGTGTGAGTTGTAAGGCAGACATGAGTTTTTTCTGTCTCCTGCATGCGGAATTGCACAATGCATGCCGCATTATGAAACCCAATACTTAATCATGTCTTGCTGTCACACAAGGTGTAAATCTTCTCACTGGGTTTTAATTAATCAAATATATTCACACATGCATTTTAGGCTAAATGGAAGTGTAAAACATTTTTTTTTATTCATTTCATGCTGGAGTTTCAATGAATAGGATTAAATTAATGATGTCATTTGATATACCTGTCAGATCACCATAAATTATTTTCTTTAAATTATTCATGTACCAATTTTTTTTTCCTTTAAAATTAGCAAATCGAAATTTATTTATATCAGGTTTATACATAAAATGTAAATTTGAAAGCTCAAATTTCAAGGACTGTATTTTTTAGCATACCAAAACACAAAAAAATTGGGTAATGTGTGACTATAGGCTCTGTAATCCATCAAGAACATAATAAATATGTTTAAAGCACTAAATGAGAGTTGCTTGATAGATTTAAGTAAGATTATTTTATCAGAGACATTACAGGTTGCTGCCCTGGTACATTAATAAGCAGAGGCTGAAATCGGTTGGATACATTAGGGAAAAATCGGGCAGATTCTATATGAAGGTTGCACCATCCGGTAAAGATTGTGTATGCTGATCTTCGATATTCAACAGTGGATGGTTCCTTTCGAGATGTTCTTATGAAATTTGGTATATAAGTTCCTAACATTGAAAGAAATGTTGGTGGGTTTGATTTGCGGTAAATGGAGTCATTGTCAAAGGGCATTATTAATTAAAAAAAAGAATACATGTTTCTACTCAGTCACTTTATTTAGTTTCCTGTAAGACATTTCCAAGAAATTCTGCGTAATTTTGGATTATTTTATTTGTTAAATTAAATCAAGATCAGAAAAGATCATACAAAGACCTTCAGATTTTATCCAAACCTGCACTGACAAACTGTTTCTTGCACAATGTATGAGAACGAGCAGCAGAGATGATTATTCAGCTGTAATTTTAAATGATAATTAGATGATTTGTTGTCGTTATAAAGCTTAATTTGATTTCTTACAGATGTTTATAGGATTAATTGACATACTGCCTTTTAAAAAAGAGAGACTTTGTACAAGCTGGAAATAGCTCTCTTCTCAATTCTGATGTTGTGTGTTGCTGTGTTATATGAATATATGCATATGTGATATACGATAACAAATAAATATTGTTTAAACCAAAAAAAATTCTGTCATCCATCCTGAAAAGATGTGTGATAAATATGTCATATATTATTATTATGTAATAAAATCCCTGTAGGAGTACCTGCAAATTAGTGAATAGTTAAATATTGTGATAAATATTATGATGATATAAACGATGAGTTCATACTTGTATCCTAATTGACTCACTCTAATTGACTCACAAATCTGACTCAGTCTACTGCTTTGGGACGTTTGAGTCACAGATCTGCATTAAAGTGACAGCATGATGCTATTAAAATGGAGTTTAATGAAATAACACAGATTTGCCAGACATTTTCTGACATTGACTTTTAAGTTATTATGGTTAAATGTTTTTGTTTTGCTTCCTATCTGTACCAGTCATAAAGAAATGTGTCTGTAACTGTATCATGCAGGCAGACTGTGACATTCTAATATGAAGGAATGTTTTGGAGTTGTGTCAGGAAGTGGTGTCTCCCATGTTACAGACTAGAGTATGTGACTTTCTAATAGACACTTAATTAAGGATGGCCAAATTGAGAGGGGACAGAAATGATTTATTATGCTTCCCTTGATTTCTGGGAAGCATATTATTAGTCACCACCTCATCTGTGTGCACACATGAATCAATATTTAAGTGAACAGGGTTTTAGGTTGGTAATTGTTTTGGACGCTTGAAAAATTGTGGATAAAAAAAATGCTTTTATGTGGCTAAAATATCTGTAGTGTACCCACATAAAAAATCAGTTGGGTACATAAAAGCCACTTAAATACACATTTGTTGAAAGTCTGTGTGCCATTCGTCCCCAAATTCTTGTTACAATTGTTTTTCTTCAACCATTGATTGGAATTTTTTTAACCTTTTTAGGATGCATCACTACCAAGCTGAGATGTGCATAATTGTGGTCGTGTTTTGTTTCAATAATTTTTCACAAAAGTTATGGCCCTTTGATTCTGTGAGGGTAAATGAGGTTAAAGGTTACACACAATGTAAAGTGTTACTAGGCCACCAATACATAGAAAAGATAAAGAAGGTCAAAGGTTACACACATGAAGAGTGTTATTAGGCCACCAATACATAGAAAAGGTAAAGAAGGTCAAAGGTTACACGCATTTAGAGTGTTACTAGACCACCAATACATAGAAAAGGTAAAGAATGTCAAAGGTTACATACATGTAGAGTGTTACTAGGCTACAAATACATAGAAAAGGTAAAGAAGGTCAAAGGTTACACACATGTAGAGTGTTACTAGGCTACCAATACATAGAAAAGGTAAAGAAGGTCAAAGGTTACAAACATTTAGAGTGTTACTAGGCTACCAATACATAGAAAAGGTGAACAAGGTCAAAGGTTACAAACATGTTAAATGTAATGGTTGCAAACATGTGGAAGGTTAAAGCTAATAAATTTTCACAGAAGGGTCAATAAGGTTATTGGTTATAGACACGCAGAATGGTTAAAGGTTATTTTATTTTATTTTATTTTTAATGCAATTTTTTCGTACACTACAGGTGTATATAGAGATTCATTATAAACTTCATAAACAATTATCAGAATAATGACCCCAACTGCTTTTGTTTTACTTCAAAACAAATTTGAACTCAAAATTAAGTAATTTTTACATCAGAAGCTGCCTCTAACAGTTATTACTTTGTGGTATTCACCAGGAAATTATGTTTGATAGATCATGAATGATCCAATTAATTAAGTAAAGTGAAACAATCCTCTTCATCTTATTCACATCTCATAATAATTGTATTTTTTTAGCTCTACTGGCCAATGGCCAGAAGGGCTTATGTGGTGGTGCGTTGTTTGTCTTCTGTTGTCTGTTGTACAATGTCTGTTGTCCGTTAGCATCACTTTCTCTAAAACTACTAGGCCAAATAAACTCAAACTTCACATGGATGTGTCTATTGCATAGTAGACTATACTGAAGATTTTTTTATCTGAAATTCAAGATGGTTGCTGTAAATTGTCCAAAACTTACAAATAATCACCCAACAGATTTTGAAAATATTTATGTAGTTATGATAACCAACTATAGTATAGTTCTATTAGATTTGTTCAAATTTATTCATATTTGGCATAAAATATATCCCTATGTGTGGGGGTTTAAGGGAAGATAAAGATTAAGGGGCTGATAGTTATAGGAGCCCTGTAAGGAAAATTCTCATTTTTTCATCCATTTGGGCACAATTATTATTCAATATGAGTTCTGAAGCATCATCTAGTCACAGAAAATAAGATTTGGTTTAATAAGAAGAATTGACTTTCCATAAGTGGCCAGGGCGGATAAAGAAAAGGGTTAAAATTGGAAATTTTCAAAAATTTTCTTCTCAACAAATGGTCAGTCAAATTTGTTCATATCTGATATAATAAATCATCCATATGATTAAGAGTTCTAAGTTTGTACCAGTCAATAGGCACTGGGATGTATAGAGGCCCTGTAAGGGAACTTTCAGTTTTACAAAGGAATACACTCGGGTCCCGTTCTAACGCGGTTCTTGGGGTCCATAAAACGAAACCGCGTTGTAAGCGGACCGTGTTATAGCGATAATTACCTCGAAAAAAATAAATGTCGGTTATTCACACCAATCGTGCTGTCCGACTCTAAGTGAATGATATTGTTGGCATTGTAATATGATACAACGCGTATTTGGTTACAACAGATACACTTAGATATGTATAAAATTAATACAAAAAAAAGAAAAGAAAGAAAAAGGTTTTCGTGTTTTGATTATTCTAAAATTGGCAGCCATTTCCGTTTAACCCGGAAGGAGAAAAAACGGTGTCTATATAAAAAATCGCGCTTCAATTTAAACTCAACGCTGTTAGTGTTAAAATATTAAAAATGTATATCTGAAGTATAAACAACAATAAAATAATAAAAATAAGTTTGTGTTTACGATCCGATAAGATATATCCGCGATTTATTAATACCTGTCAACCGCTTCGTTGCTTGATCACGTGATCACTCGATAAAAACAAAGTTTGCATATGGCTTCCGTGTTTGGCGCGTGACAGCATTTATTGAAGCACTCAGGATTATTACAAACTGTTAATAGTCAATGCTGGCATGAATCAATCACGTAAACTATCCTTTAAACCACCATGAGGTAATGGTTTAATAGTTTGTTATAATCAAGGCTAATTGGTGAGTAGAAGATGAGCGGTTATCAAATCAAAACATGGCGACAATCTATTGTTTGGTTGTCATTTGATCATTCGCGCAGATTTTTAAGTTTTATATCACGACTTTTCCACCCTGCAGAAAAAATGGGAGCCAAGCTAAAACGGCGTTATAACGGAATTCGCTTTATATCGGACCACGTTATAACCGGACCGCAGTGTACTATGGGAAAATAGAAAATTGTCATTTTTTTGTCCATTTTCATAAATATGTTGTTCAATTTGAGATCTAAAGCATTGTTTAGTAAAATTATATTTGTTTTTCTTTTTAATAAAGAGGATTGAATTTCCATTTGGGGCCAGGGGTTGCGACATTGTATATTTATTGAGTAGAATATGGTTACATAACTGTATGACATTGTGTATTGAGTAGAATATGGTAACATAACTACATGACATTGTGTATTAATTGAGTAGAATACGATAACATAGCTATATGACATTGTGTATTAATTGAGTAGAATAGTGTAACTTAACTACATGACATTGTGTATTAATTGAGTAGAATATGGTTACATAGCTATATGACATTGTGTATTAATTGAGTGGAAAATGGTAACATAACTACATGACATTGTGTATTAATTGAGTAGAATATGGTAACATAACTACATGAAATATTGTATTAATTGAGAAGAATATGGTTACATAACTACAGGACATTCTATATTAATTGAGTAGAATATTGTAACAAAACCTGTGTATTAATTGAGTAGAGTATGGTAACATAATTGCTTGACATTGTGTATTAATTGAAAAGAATATGGTAACATAGCTATATGACATTGTGTATTAATTGAGTAGAATATGGTAACATAACTACATATTATTGTGTATTAATTGAGTAGAATATGATAACATAACTGCTTGACATTGTGTATTAACTGAGTAGAATATGGTTACTTAACTACATGTCATTGTGTATTAATTGAGTAGAATAGTTTAACATAACTACATGACATTGTGTATTAATTGAGTGGAATATGATAACATAACTACATGACATTGTGTATTTATTGAGTGGAATATGGTAACATAACTACAGATCATTGTATATAAATTGAGTAGATTATGGTAACATAGCTATATGACAATGGTATTAATTGAGTAGAATAGTGTAACATAACTACATGACATTGTATATTAATTGAGTGGAATATGGTAACAGTACTACATGACACTGTGTATTAATTGAGTTGAATATGGTAACATAACTACAGGACATTGTATATACATTGAGTAGAATTTGGTAACTGGCTATATGACATTGTATATTAATTGAGCAGAATATGGTAACATAACTAAATGGCATTGTGCATTAAATAAGTAGAATATGGTAACATAACTACATGAAATATTGTATTAATTGAGTAGATTATGGTCACATAACTACAGGACATTGTATATTAATTGAATAGAATATGGTAACAATACTAAATAACATTATGTAATAATTGGGTAGAATATGGTAACATAACTGCTTGACATTGTGTATTAATTGAGTAGAATACGGTAACATAGCTATATGACATTGTGTATTAAGTGGGTAGAATATGGTAACATAACTACATAACATTGTGTATTAATTGAGTAGAATATGATAACATAACTGCTTGATATTGTGTATTAATTGAGTAGAATATGGTTACATAACTACATGACATTGTGTATTAATTGAGTAGAATATGGTAACATAATGACAGGACATTGTATATTAATTGAGCAGAATATGATAACATAAATATGTGACATTGTGTAGTAATTGAGTAGAATGTGGTTACGTAACTACACGACATTGTGTATTAATTGAGTATAGTATGGTTACATAACTACAGGATATTGTATATTAATTGAGTAGAATATGGTAACATAACTTTATGACATTGTGTTTTAATAGAGTAGAATATGGTAACATAACTGCTTGACATTGTGTATTAATTGAGTAGAATATGGTAACATAACTACATATAATTGTGTATTGAGTAGAATATGGTAGCATTACTGCTTGACATTGTGTATTAATTGAGTAGAATATGGTAACATAACTACAGGACATTGTATATTAATTGAGTAGAATATGGTAACATAACTGTATGACATTGTGTATTGAGTAGAATATGGTAACATAACTGCTTGACATTGTATATTAATTGAGTGGAATACAGGTTTCGACATTAACTTTTTTTCCACTAGACCATCGGGCTAGTAACTCAGTAAAACTACTAGACCTGACCAAACTTCCACTAGCCCAGACCAATATCATAACTATGACTCCGGACATAGTACTGAAAGTTGGTCACAATGAGAGCTTTCTCATAAGTTTTCTTTGTTTCAGTTCTGCCTTTTGTATTTTTGTCATTGTTATCATCCCGATCATTTCCCTGAGTGAAGCCTAAATTGAATAGAGACATGTCGAAAGGTGTTGTTTGTCGTTAATATCGATAAATCAAAAATTGGTCTTCTAATGTCGTAAAATATAGAAGGGAAATAACTGACGCCGATCGTACCCAGAAGAGTTACGTCGCTTAATATATTGCGTCATTAGAACAGGGTGTTCAGCACTATTAAACAGCAAACATGTTTAATGCCTGGTTCTCTAAAATTGTTGCGTACTGTGTGCTTATTTGAGGTTGATCCAGTGTGAAGGAAAATATGTTAGCTAACATTATCAAACTTTCAACCGAACTGAACTCCATGAAATTGTGTATTAATTTAGTAGAATAGTGTAACATAATTGCATGACATAATGTATTAATTGAGTAAAATATGGTAACATAACTCCATGACATTGTGTATTAATTGAGTAGAATATGGTAACATAACAACATGTAATTGTGTAGCTATTGGGGTTGAGCTACATGACATTGTGTATTAATTGAGAAGAATATGGAAACATAACTGCATGACATTGTGTATTAATTGAGTAAAATATGGTAACATTGCTATATGACAATGTGTATTAATTAAGTAGAATATGGTAACATTGCTATATGACATTGTCTATTAATTGAGTAGAATATGGTAACATTACTATATGACATTGTGTTTAATTGAGTAAAATATGGTAACATAACTACATGACATTGTGTATTAATTGAGTTGAATATGGTAAAATATATTTATAATATTGTATTGATTAATATTGTAAAATGTCTACTCATGTTTTATTAAGATTTATATGCTACCATGCATTTGAATTACATTAATTTGTGTTTTATCTGTTCAATTTCATACTAGACTTCTTGTCACACATCACATATTAAAGCAAATTTATCACCAGTCTGCACTTTTTTATTTAAAAATATAAATCTCATTTAAGCGCATTACATGCAACTGTCATTGAAAGATACAAGTCATTAACTTTATATTCAAGAATCTAAGTATATGATGAATTGTACAATTGAGGTATTGAGTACAAGAGTACTTACTGAGAGCAAAATTACATTTAGTGATCTTTTGAACATAATTGGTATACCACGAGTCATACTTTACTGAGATTTTAACTAATTGGGAACAAAATACTTACATTTGAGTACTTAACTTACCGGACTTTCAATTATGATTGGAACTTACTGAGATTTTGATTACTACTTACTGGAGTGGTAAACTTAAAATGAAATCACCATTCTAAATATAGAAAGCACTTAAATACTGCTTGACAACCTTCACATCATCACACAGACACTAAGAGGAAACTATTTTTAATTATGAATAAAACAGATCAAATTGAAATCAAAATAAAATCATGTAACTCATTTAATGTGTCACAAAATCTGTCACAATTTTAAGCGTGTAATCTGTTTTAGTCTAATCTAGGTCACAGCTACTATACGCCAGCTCCACCACCATCAAGTGGTTATAAGAAAATGAGCTATCAACACATCCACGGTTGAGCTATCAAGTATTTTTATTTGTACACGCGTGGGTATGATTTACTTTTTGTCATATTTTTATGAATAGATCTCATTTCGAACATCGGGCAATGTAGTACAGTGTATGAATACTTTTACTACTGGTTTGCCACGATTTAGTTTCAATATTTTGTAAATTGTGTTGTCAAGAGCTTTTCTCCTGATTTGGACTCGTGCATATTTTTTCACATGTCCGAATTTCAACTACAATTAGATGTTAAGGCACACTGTAAGAACATTCTCGCAGATACAAACAATTCAAATATTATAATAATTATACAGGAACTCATCAGGATTAATAAAACTTTCATAAAAGAGAAATATGCATATATTTATAAAAGTGGTGGAGCTATCACTGTATTGGTGGAGCTATCAAGTGGTGGTGGCGCTATGTTGTATGTTTTGTGTGCTTAGTTGATATAGTTTAACAGTTTTAACCATTCCTGTAACTCTACATTGGCTATTTATATCCTATTTGTATTCCATGATTTCTAAGATCGATTTCCGTAGTCCCAACACTCTCTTCATGTTGGGAACTTTACTTACGAGTAACACACGGGCACACAGATACATGTAAGTTATCTGTCCACCGTTATATGTGATACAGGCGCGGAGGTGGGAAACCCAAGTCAAACTTACTTTTCTCACCTATGAGGCTAAATAATGCACCCATATTTAAATATATATAACTGTGTACTGGCTACTCGCCTGCCTAATATATTAGCAAAGGTTACGAAACAAAAATGGCAACCCTAACCTAAATTCCATGATCTGCCTCTGTACAAGATAAACAGGCATACACACAAGTAATTAATTTTCTCTAATTAATAAATAAACTGGTAACAAATTAAAAATCAAATTGGAGTAAATATAATTAAATATTTTATTTGATGGATCAAACCGTGTTTAAATGAAATATTTCACATATTCAAATACTTGACAAAGATGAACTGTTACAAATTACCTTACATGTTAATTATAAGTAATAATGAAGTTATTAACATTCACAAAAACCTTTTATGATTTAGCAAATAAACCCAGAGCACCATGGAGATACGCGCTGGATTTGCAAATCTCCCATTGCACATCAAGAAAAACAGAAAGGCAGTTTTTATTTGACATGATCAAGTGCGACATGAATCCATTGCATACTCTAATGTCTTTTTCAAAGACGGATCTTTTTCGACTCTTTCTTTATATCTTGACATTGGTAATGTCTTTGAATGTCTCATAACCTTCATGTCCTTTAAAAACTTAGATATAACAGTGAAACATTCTTGTACTTTTTCCGCCAGTTCGACTTCCGTATTGTGATCAACATCACGTCCAACCTCGATGTAATCACATACAACTTGTAATTTATTCAGTGTTTCATCGATTACTTTTAAGTCATTTTTAAGGGCATGTCTTTTTTCAGCAACTGGTCCATCTTCAAATCCAAGAAGGTCTACATTAGCCCTCTTTTTATTTTCTTTCCGTCAAACATTAAAACGTATAACATTTCACTAGTACTTTTACTTGCTGCGAGGTCTATCATTGATTGCACTAGGCCCGGTCCACTTTCTGTTTCGAGCTTGTATCCCAGTGGGTTGAAGTTAGATAGAATAGATTCACTAGGGCATGCAAAGTTCACCTTAGAATCCATTGGACTTGATGTAGTTTTACCACGAATAACATCTGCTTCATTCTTTGGACCCGACATGAACCAAATGAAGCATTGGCCAAATAACTTTTTTCCTAGCCAAAAGAATTTAAGGGATGTATCATTGTATCTAACCAGCCAAACATCATCCAATTGAACCATTTGATCACATCCAGGAACAACATAAAGGCCACATTATCAAGTGGAAATCTTTCGGCAGGGACTAATCTTAGGAAGTGTAGAAACTCATTTTTGATGTTTTCTTTTTCAAATATTTTTGAAACGTCTTTGAAAGTTTCTGAGATGTTTTCTTCTTTACACTCCCTTTCGTTGAAAAGAATTGAATCATGTGATTCTTCTGCATAATTAATGGTCAAGTCTTCATGTGTACCGGTTGAACACAAATAAGTGTCATATTCTTCCATCCCAATTTCATTTTCAGATATATCTTCATATTCATTGGTGTCATTTAAAACGTTGACAAAATTTAGAACCTTTCTTGATTTTGCAGTTGAAGATTTATTAGAATTCAAAATTTGTCTGGAAGGTGTTTTCAGTTTTATGATACTTTTTTTGATTGGTGTTAAAAATTTAACTCTTTTAAATGGTGATATTTTTTTAGGAGTTTGTTTTCTTTTGGTAGAACCTGCCTTTCAAGGTGCACTGGAATTTATTGGAGTCATACCCATCGTAGAAAGGGATTTTGTGAGGCATTTTTTCCTTTTTGTAGTTGTTAAGAAAAGGCCACTCTTCCTTTTACCTCTGAAAATCCCCATCTGCAATTGATAAACAGTGTATAAGGATCTTGTTATAGATATCGATACTTTAGAAGTAAATTTTAAACTTTAATATAGAATGTTCTAGTCAACGGGCATATTTTTTATCTTACTATTATTATTCACATGCATGATACTCTTAATTTTAAATAGGCAGTGTAACTTATAACTTCTGTAACTTATATTTGTTAATATACTAAACCAAAATTTCGCCAGAATACATTTTTTTAACATGAAAGAAAACGAGAAAAATCATTGTAATACTGATATTACTGACAAATTTATAATTATATGATTATACACGGTCTTTGGCTTATTGATATAAATTTGCACATACCTTTAATCTACTAGTATAGTATTATCTTCAGGTACGTGACTAGAATGCGAGGCTAGAGGTACGGACCCGTAACCATAGGCACTGCCTTCTAAATATGACGTGCACTGTAACTATCCGTCCTTGTTTATAACTTAAGTTTAGATGCTCACTTTCCTCACGAATACAAATGAACAATTCAAATTACTAACTAAATTTTACCATAAACGACAGCGCCACCACTACTTGATAGCTCCTCCACTACAGTGATAGCTCCACCACTTTTATAAATATATGCATATTTCTCTTTTAAGAAAGTTTTATTAATCCTGATGAGTTCCTGTGTAAGTATTATAATATTTGAATTGTTTATATCTGCAAGAATGTTCTTACAGTGTGCCTAAACATCTTATTATAGTTGAAATTCGGACATGTAAAAAAAAATGCACAAGTCCGAATCAGGAGAAAAGCTCTTGACAAAACAATTTACAAAATATTGAAACTAAATCGTGGCAAACCAGTAGTAAAAGTATTTGTACACGGTACTACATTGCCCGATTTTTGAAATGAGATCTATTAATAAAAATATAAGACAAAAAGTAAATCATACTCACGTGTGTACAAATAAAAATACTTGATAGCTCCACTGCAGATGTGTCAATAGCTCATTTTCTTATCACCAATTGTTGGTGTTGGCGCTGGCGTTTAGTAGCCGTGTAGGTGCGTAACCCAAGTTAGAAAATCATTTTTCAATATATTATTTTGGAATGTTTAAAGGGATTATATTGGCATATTACCGTCAATTCCCTGTCCGAAATACACATGCCTAGCATGAAGATACACTTATAACTTAGAGATATATGCCTCTAATTAAAGTGTCTTATTGCATAACCTCTTTATAACAAACATCGGGTTTCTGAAGCCACGTTTTTGTTTTTATTTACATTTGCCATTTTCAACGAACCGCTTTCGGGTTTCAGATCAATCATCGGATAACATCGTGAAGATTCATAACAGATCTCGTTTTCGAGGCTTTGTTCGGGAAGTTTACGGAGTTCAATGTAAACATTGCGCAATACTTTATTGCGGGATGTATTAAAGTTTTGGCCAATATTCAATTACTGTTAATTTGATAACTTTCTAGCAAATAAAGGTTATACGTCAATACATAAGCATTAGTTTGTGCACACTGCATACAGGAAAAGTCTGGATTAACAGCATGTTTGTGTTGCTTGCCAATAATAGAAGATCCTTTTGGCAATACAGGGTCAGTGAGTATAGGCATAATATATTAAAAAAAAGGTTTTTATCCAATTTTAAAATTTTGAAAAAAAAAACAACCAGTGGTGAATCTTCAATTAACATGATACTTTTCAAACAATATTTCTAATTTTACATTTATATTTTTTAAATTTTATCTAATAAATATTATACCGGTATGTAATATACATGTAATTTTGTTTGAGAAATAAACTTTTTAATTTATCTCAGAACAGAAACACATGTGTCGTGTAAGAGTGTGCATGCAATAATCAAACGTTATATTAATGTGTTGATGCAGTCTAAAGAGTAGCTAGGGTCTTTGTACTGTCACAGTTAAATAATGCAGAAAACCTTTCTGTCAGTTTGAATATCTGAAGTCTGGCCTGAAATGTGGCTTCTATTAATTGCTCAAACACAATTTCCAGGATTCATAACAAATTAAAGCACAAACACTTGACTGATTGCGAATCTTGATAATTGATGGAGATCTTTTTGAGGTATACTAAGGATGTTACAGGTATTTTCATTTAGTTTGTTTATAATTCCAATCTCACTTTAATATAATATATATTAAAGCATTTTTTTTGATAACATCAGTGTTTTTTTTTTAAGATTTTATTTTTCTATAACGAAAAACTTGAGCCGGACTACTTTTTTACATTCTTAGCTTTTATTTATTCCTACACAATTACTATGCTGAGTATAATTCAAATTTTTAATAATATACTTTAGTTGACGTACATCTCAAGCTAAAAAAAAACGTTTTTTTTTATTTTCAGAATTGGAAATACATGACAAATTAATTTTCAGTCGACCATTCGACCATGTTATATTTGAGCTCAGGTCAAAGTTGTATAACCTCAAGCTCGTGAGTCTTAATATAGTCTTTATCAATTATCATTTCTGTACATGAATTACATTATAGTTGGCATCTAATATCATATTTATAACTGTGGAGTGGAACACTTTAACCAGTAATGCTATTATATTGTCCTGGATTCATTCAGTGGAACACAAATGGCTCTGTTCTCAAGTTATAACTTATAAATAGTAATGAATGCGCCATTTACATTCCATTTTTTTATGTATCGATGCATTCTGTTGTATGAAACGTTGTATAACCACATCAAACACTGGTGGGTTGCTGTTCGATAATGTAAGTCACTAGTGCAGTGTGTCGGCCTGTCTAGTGATATCTCTTTGGAGATTTTAAAATAGAAACAAATCAATAGGCTCAGACAGAGGCAGTGTTTCATATCAGAAGTGATATAATCCAGTACTAACTGCAGTAGTAAAGTTAAACTTAAAATTAAGTTTACATAATGTGATGGAATTGAATAATATTGATAACTGCGAACATTTTTAAAAATTCTCCGAGGTCGTGAGTTTGTATCACTGGTCGCCCACAGTCTCTGTGATGATTGAAATACAACATTGCATCTCATTGTCGGTCGTCTCTCACTGCTGATATCAGTGGTAAACTGATATCAGTCACTTGTTAAGGTGTGCTCGAGTTCAGGTTTACCTTCCAGAATCCCAGGAAACAGTGGTTAGGTTTATTAATCATCTGTTAGCTCTTGGTGGCATAAAATGATTCAAAATCTCTGCTTAATCTTAGATGAAATAAAAAAAAAAGGTCATTTCAATCATATTGAGACTGATTCATTAATTAGTTTATACGAAGAGTTGCGAAGAAAGCATGCAGCTTATGTAGTTCTATTTTAGGTCAGTTTCCATTGTAGAATCAATACTGAATGTTGTTTTTGAAAGGTCACCAGGTCAAGTGTGGGGTTGAACCTGTAACCTCTGGTCTGAGCAACCAGAGCTCTATCCGCTGCACTTCCACCTGGCTTGATTAGTTAATTATAACAAGTTAGTGGTTATTACATAATTAACTTTATTCAGCAGAGTATCACAAATATAGCGCTTAGATCAGCACAAATTAATAATCATTAACAATTTTAATGGTAGGCTTTATGTTTCCATTGCTTGGTTACAGGCAAAGCAGGGTTTATAAATAGAGTTTGAGTATCATGCCTTGGTGTTATTGTGGATCTATAATCAGAGTAGAGCCATTATATGATGTAGATGTACATGATATCATAGTTCAGTTTAGTATCATTAGCTTTAATCACATCAGACTGCCACAATTAATTAAAGATGGTCGCCATGAAGAAAACTTGTGTAGTTTTTAGAGGTCATCAGGTCAAGTTTAGAATCAAACCTCAACCTCTGTTTTTAATGTTCAATATGTCATATACATTCAAGATGACTGCCATTTGTGTTCAGTATTTAACATTGCCTTATTTAGAGAAATTAATGATAAAGTTAAGAAGAAAAGGCATGTCTGGGCTGTGTTCAGTTCTGTTAAAGGTCACTTTCTCAACCTCAAAGTTGCATGCATTACATGATAAAGTAAGGGTACCAGGCAACAAACTTATTTGCTGTTTTAAATGTTCCCCTGTTGTTTTGGTTGTAGATTTTTATATCGCCCACATTAAAGAGTGGTGGTTATAGGCATATAGAGATCAGGCCTTCTAAAATTCCAAAATGCAAATCAGTCCAGATTTTTTACTAACGTAAGAATCGCACTTATTTTAAAAAATCACTAAAATTGCCTTACATTATGCCTTTACATGTATGCATACCCCACCCACCATGTCAGCTGCATCATGTATTTTCTCCGTTTATTTATTAATAGGGAAAGATTTCAAGTTTATTTGTGTATTATTTATAACATACTTTATCACAATGTGTACATTTTAATGACTGACATTATGTTTCCGCTTTACTGAATAATTTTCATTATATTAAAAATATTCGATCGAACCGGAAGTGTTGCAAGTTCCGGAAGCTGCGTGAAATAATCACCGTGGAAACCAATGTAATGGTTCAACCACCAAAATAAATCATTCAGAACCTGTCCCACATCAAAACAAAATTGGTCCGGGTTTTATCACTTTCATTAATTAATGTCATTAATTTTATAATTAAAAGTTATTTTTAAAAAAAATGAACAAAACAAGTAACACTGCACATTTTATCAAATATTTTAATGACGCAAACAATATTCCGTCCGACTGTCCCAGCTTTGGCTAGTGGTATATCAAAGAAATTACGGACACAAACACAGTCTTTTGATGAACCGACAGAATGCTATGGGTCGCTGATCACACATCGAAGGCGTGCTACATAGCAATAGACTCTTCCGATAAACTCCCCTAATACCGTCAATGGTTTAGTCGAAATTGACATTTCGCACAGCAGGTGATAAAACAAACGGATTATTGGGTCAAATGATATTGTCCCAAGGCGTATTTCACTTGTCGGACGTATGGCATGGTAAGAGCAATTTATAAGATTTTATACGACCGATAGAAAATATGTGGACTGATTTTTTTATTGAACTTTGAAAATGTCTGGACCGATTTTTTTATTAAACTTTGAAACTAAAACTGGTTTTGAACTTCAGAAATCGGTCAAAAAACCGAAAAACCGGCAATTTTAGAAGGCCTGATAGAGATGCTCCTGTCCATCCGTACATCCATTTGTACATTACACTTTTATGTCAGCTCGATTCGTTCTAAACCAATTTTCAACAAACTTGCTAGGACATATTATGCCAGTATGAAGTCTAATTATGCATAAAGTCACTAATTTCTGATCCATTGACTGTCAGAGTTATGACCCTTTATTTATTTTTAGTGAAAGATGTGGCACAC
The DNA here is from genome assembly GCA_029582155.1 of Panopea generosa. NCBI lineage: Eukaryota > Metazoa > Mollusca > Bivalvia > Adapedonta > Hiatellidae > Panopea > Panopea generosa. The sequence continues at coordinate 48,588,872 of CM055901.1, forward strand.
TTTTTCTTGTCAGCACTACTCCTATTTATCTTCTCAATGAATTTTCAAAAAACTTGCTAGGGAGGATCAGTATGCAGTCCTGTTGTGCTCTTCATAATTACGTTTAATCCATTATTACTTAGCAGAGATATGCTCCTTTGTAATCGACATTCTCACACTTCTGCCAGTTATAGTCTTTGCAAACTTTTAGTCCGATGTTGGCCAAACTTTTTATGGAGTATCAGAATAAAGTATATTTGTGAATATTGTCATTATGTTCTGATCCATCAACTATTGGCATAGTTATGTACGTTTAATTAGTCCGTTATTCGTTTCCACCAGATGGGATTTTAGGTTTACCCTCCAGCATTGTGTCTGTCCATGCGCAAAATCTGGATCTTGAGATAACTTAGGGTGGAGTCATTTAATTTGACATTGGGAAAGAAGGCAATGAGGAGATTATGAATATTTCAATTTTCTGGCCAGACCCATGTTTTGGTTGCCTTGGCAACAAGTTTTACATAGGAAAACGGAAATTTCTCATTTCTCACCCATTTGCGACATTTAAAGCTTTATTGTAACCAATTTAGATTTGGTTCAATAATCTTTTTCCCAACAATCAGTTCATGTTCATTTAATCAGAGTTCGAGATAATTCTTTAAGACGATGAGTAATTACTCATCAAAATCAGAGTAGATGAGTATTCTTGAGTTTTTCAGAATAGTAATGAGTAATGCGCATATTATGATATACAACCAAACCTGAGTTAAGTTGCAGCATACAGTAGGGATGTACTATAATGTATAATGGCCCCTTAGAGCATGTGGTTGTTGAATACAGACTAAGTTTGGTTGTAAATGTTTGGCTGCTTAACACCAGAGGCTGCGTAATAGAGGTAATTGCAAACTCCTGTTAAATTGCTGCGATATTTTGTGTTTAGCTGTTCAAATGGACATCAAACTTTTCATTTTGCCTTTTATCTTTTACTGCTCAATCTTTGGATTTCTTACAGACTATTGCTGAAAAGTTAAATGACAGTTTAGATGTTAAAAAATAAATGGTATACCAATGCTGTAGAAAAGTAGGAACAAGACATTGTACTGTGGCATAATTATATTGACTTATTAGTACACAAAATTAGCAAGTTTTCTGCTGCTTAATCGTTCTTAGCATGTATGTCATAACTGACCAAAATGCAATCAGAATAAGTACACAAATATAGTTTTAGCATACACACTGCACAATATGGAAGTCATTTAATGCAGTATGTGACATTTATTTTTTATGAACATGGCCACTGGGCCATGAACTTTTCAATTGTTAATTAAATTTTTCAAATTTTGTAATCATGTTTTTAGCATTATTTGCTTCCAAAATGAACATAATTTTCTAAATGTTAATTTCTTTTTCCATAACCTTTTAACATCTGTTAAAGAAAAATAAACGGCACCTTGAAGACCGAAAAAGGCGCCGTAGAAACATAGACTGGCCAATGTTTAAATTGGTATAGAAAGTCGCGCATGTGTGTCTCGATACCTTACAAAACAAAATAGGACATTCAAAATAAAAGGTTTCTCAGAGTATACTGTCTGTACATTTTAAACAATAAAATAACATGACCTTTTAAACAAAGTTTCATGATTTCCGCATTTCATCTCAATATACCAACAACCCAAAACCGGGTATATATTAGAGATATTGTTGCAGAGTACGTTTTTTTTTCAAAGATGGTTTCTTCAAATTACAAAAAAAAATTGTCATGGCGTGAGTCATTTATGATTTACCCCCACGAGTGAGCGCATATCTCAATATTGTTGAAAGGATTTTCAACCAGGGATATATCTAAAATATTGAAACAACTCTGGGAATTACGGGTATCCCACACGTACACTCAGCTTTCCAAAGTTGGTGTCCTGCCAAGAAAAAATCAAGCAACTTAGTGACATTTTTTATTAATTGCACAGACCATCGAAAAATGCAAAAAAGAAACAATCAGACAGGAGCTGAAAAATTCTATACCCTTATATAACACACATCCCTGCTTCAAACAAATAAAAATTTGGGTAAACCACACATGTTATAATCAATAAGAAATATTGATCTCCTTACATAAGTAAATTCCATACAGTCGCTGAGAGAAGCAAGTAGGTGATGTTCCCAAATACTCCAACTGATCAGTACAAAATTTATGACACAATGTGATCTAAACTAGGTTATATTTTTTTTTGAACAGAACATTCTTTTATTTTGGCTAAAGCATTACAAAAGCTTTTCACCAAATTATGCAAGCAGTATAAAGCATCTTACAGTCAATCCAGGGGTTTTGCGTTCGAATCCCTGCTCAGCCACAATCTCCTTGATGATTGATATACGACTTTGTGTCTCATCATCATTCACTCTCACTGTTGATTGTAGTGGGAAAGTTATCAGTTACTTGCAGAGATCATGGGGTGTGCTCGAGTTTTGGTTAACCTTATAGGATCCCAGGAAACAGTGGTTCTGTTAACTGATTATCTGTTAGCTCTCGATAGCATAAAAATGGCACTAAATATACAATCAATCAATCATTATTTTCTGAATCTTCTTTTTTATGAGTCTGAGCATTTTGTGTTGATTAATGAAAAGGAGTAAAATTCTATTTCAACATTGCTGTGTGGATCATTAAAAAATATATAGTCATAATTATATAACTTATTATATTATTATTATATTAATTATACAAAAGGATATTTTGCATTTAATCCATTTTTTTTTTCTTTTTATTAGTTATAAAATTATTTTTTTTAAAATAATAATTATTATATAATTAATGAAAGAAAAAAATATGGCTTAAATGCAAAACGACCTTGACCTTTTGTATAATGTAAGACAACTTGCATGACATTGTGAAAGATAATGGCAATGGTGGTTTAGCCGTAGAGCATCCACTTGCATGCGGAGGGCTGTTGGTTCAATCCAAGGCCAGGTTGTACAACAAATACCTGAAAATGATACTACAAGCTTCCTGGCTTGGCCCTCAGCATTTAGAGGATAGTTAGTTTAGAGGTCAGAGTGGTGTCTGTATTATGTGATTGAGTGGGTATCAAACCATATGTCTGTTGCATGATACTCCAGTGTATCACTTCGAATACTGTCTGAAGTAAACACCATCGTGATATCACTGAAAAATTGTTCAAACCATTGCTAAACACCATACAAGAACAACATTGTGTGAGATATGTGCCACCATTAGGAATGAAAGCAGTATATAGGTGATTCTCTGTCACACTTTGTAACGTTTGTGAGGAGAGGAAGCCACACACAAAACACATTATTTCTAACTAAACCATCTAGGAGTGTACATAGTGACATACAGGAAACATGATTCTTATTGATCACAAGTTTGTTATTGCCAGGGAAAAAAATGGCGAAGCAGATTTGTTTATGGGAACATACCCAATGTAGAGTCGAGTTATTATATAGATTGGTTGCCCATGTTTATTTACAAATAATAATTTATACAGATATAATTATTGATATGAGGGTACTGGAATGGAAATGGGGGGTGGGGTGCAGAGCCCTAAATAACTTTTAGTAAGAGGGTAATTTACCCATAAAATACAAAAACAATAGAGGTAGGTTTGCTGCTTGACTTTTGAATCTGTTTGTTAATACATTCGAAACTCATTATCTCTTGAATCAATATTCCGGTAATGTTGATATTTTTTGATAGTCCCAACTTTTCCCCTTCTTTGCTTATATAAATAAATTCCTGTTAACTCGATATTGTCTCTGTAGATACTCTGGATATCATGATCCCAGTTTTAGTCCCTGATTGATCATTAACATCTTTAATTGATTGTTGTCTCAATATATTTATTGTTGACATAATACTGTGTGTTTTTCCACCCTGTGTGTCTTTTTTCACAGTTTGTTTATGACGTAACACTAATTACCTGTCAATGACAAAGGTGTCAGTTTTAATGACTTACAGAATGCTGCAAACATCATGTCATCGAATTGGGTGATTGCATGTTAATTTGGTTTCAATATCATTTGATTCAACCAATCAGCCTTTTATCTTGCACTGCTGAGAAATTCAAAGAAGTACCCGAATATTAGGATTGATCACGACAGTGTAATTCTACTGCAAGGACTGTAATATGAAAGCAAAAGTACAATTGACGTGCATCAATTATATGGGCTGCGTTACATTTGCTGAAACGTTTGTTTGCAAAAGTTTGGTTACAGAAGTGAACTGAATGAGATGAGCCAGAAGTGTTTTTTCAACTTACTCATACATGTTCACTTTAAACATTTGCTAACAGGTTAAACACCTCTGCAAGCTGTTTGCATGTGTTTAATCACGTGACTTAATTGGAAGTGAAGGGACAACACTGAGTAGATCGAATTCCGTCTACTTTTCGTTTGTTAGGTCACCGTTTGCGTTTATAAGCAAAGTAAACTTGTGATGAAAATAAATATTGATTTTGAGACAAAATCTATGTTGATATTTGGATATCTTGAGTTTTTTTGGCAGTCTCTCCAATATAGAGATGAGGGATTTTAATATCTGAAATTCCTTGCAGATGTGGTGCTTTAGATTTGCTGAAGCGTGACATAAAACAATATTTTAAGCAGAATTGTGATATTGAAAATGAAACCCTTTTTTCCAAAAATATATATGATGTATATTACAGTTGGTTGACCTTCATCTTTTTATTTGAACTGTGTCTAAGATGTAACAAAATTTAGTTACATGTAACCTATAAGTCGGATTGAAATGGAATCAAAATGAAATTATATGACATATTTTAAACGTCGCAAAATACTATGGAATTTTAAGCAGGAAATCTATTTTAGTCATAGGCAAAGTAAGAAAATCCCTTTTTGACTTTATATTGTAAAACTTTTACATGTGTATGTATTTTACAGATGATTATACATATATATGTGTATTTATATATTTTAAAGGTATTCATACATTTATATATGCATCTATTTTTCAGATGATTATGCAGTGTTTGATGCTTTTGTAACACCTGGACCATCCAGACAACCACAGCAGTGTACACCAGTAAGCAAACCAGGTATGTAAGTGATGTATTTTAGAGTCATGTGAGATATAGTAGCAATCTGTCAATTGCTGTCCATCATCTTATATCTGATGTCTAGTTTATCAACAATTTCAAATTTCTTTCAACCAAATTTCATGTTGGTGGTCCTGACTTTGTTCCTTATATAGTTGGTTTACAATGAAAACCTTGGCCACACGTATAGTTGGTTTATAATGAAAACATTGTCCACAAGTATAATAGGTTTACAATGAAAACCTTTGCCACAAGTATAGATGGTTTACAATGAAAACCTTGGCCGCAAGTATAGTTGGTTTACAATGAAAACCTTGGCCACAAGTATAGTTGGTTTACAGTGAAAACCTTGGCCGCAGGTACAGTTGGTTTACATTGATCTTGGCCATGAATATAGTTGGTTTACAATGAAAACCTTGGCCACAAGTATAGTTGGTTTCCAATGAAAACCTTGGCCACAAGTATTGATGGTTTACAATGAAAACCTTGACAATAAGTATAGTTGGTTTACAATGAAAACCTTGGCCACAAGTATAGATGGTTTACAATGAAAACCTTGACAATCAGTATAGTAAGTTTACAATGAAAACCTTGGCCACAAGTATAGCTGGTTACAATGAAAACCTTGGCCATGAGTTAAGTTGGTTACAATGAAAACCTTGATCATAAGTATAAATGGTTAATAATGAAAACCTTTGCTCCAAGTATATAAGTTACAAAGAAAACCTTGGCCACAAATAAAGTTGGTTAACAGTGAAAACCTTTTCCACAAATGTAAGTGGTTTATAATGAAAACATTGGCCACAAGTATAGTTGGTTTACAATGAAAACCATGGCCACAAGTATTATTGGTTACAATGAAAACATTGGCCACAAGTATAGTTGGTTTACAATGAAAACCTTGGCCACAAGTATAGTTGGTTACAATGAAAACCTTGGCCACAAGTATAGATGGTTTACAATGAAAACCTTGATCATAAGTATATTTGGTTACACTGAAAATCTTTACACAAATATAATTGGTTTACACTTGAAATCTTGACCTTACAATGAAAACCTTAGTAACAAGTAGAACTGATTTACAATGAAAACCTTGGCCACAAGTATAGTTGGTTACAATGAAAACCTTGGCCATAAGTTAAGTTGGTTATAATGAAAACCTTGATCATAAATATAATTGGTTACAATGAAAACCTTGGCCACAAATATAGTTAGTTACAATGAAAGTAAGTATAGTTGCTTTCAATGAAAACTTTGGCCACAAGTATAGTTGGTTTACAATGAAAACCTTGGTCATAAGTATAGTTGATCTACAATAAAACCTTGGCCATGAGTTTAGTTGGTTACAATGAAAACTTTGATCATAAGTATAATTGGTTAAAATAGAAACCTTGGCCACAAATATAGTTGGTTTACAATGAAAACCTTGGCCATGAGTTTAGTTTGTTGCAATGAAAATTTTGATCATAAGTATAATTTGTTAGAATAGAAACCTTGGCCTTAAATATAGTTGGTTACAATGATAGTCTTGGCCACAAGTATAGTTGGTTAGAATGAAAACCTTGGCCACAGGTATAGTTGGTTTACATTGAAAACCTTGGCCACAAGTTAAGTTGGTTTGCAATGAAAACTTTGATCACAAGTATATTGGTTTACAATGAAAACCTTGACCTTAAGTATAGTTGGTTTACAATGTAAACCTTGGCCACAAGTATAGTTGGTTACAATGAAAACCTTGGCCATGAGTTAAGTTGGTTACAATGAAAACCTTGATCATAAGTATAATTGGTTACAATTAAAACCTTGGCCACAAATATAGTTAGTTACAATGACAGCCTTGGCCACAAGTATAGCTGGTTACAATGAAAACCTTGACCACAAGTATAGTTGGATACATTGAAAACCTTTGCCATGAGTATATTTGCTTACAATGAAAACCTTGGCCACAAGTATAGTTGGTTTGCAGTGAAAACCTTGGCCACAAGTATAGTTGGTTTACAGTGAAAACCTTGGCCACAAGTATAGTTGGTTAACAGTGAAAACCTTGGCCACAAGTATAGATGGTTTACAGTGAAAACCTTGGCCACAAGTATAGTTGGTTTACAGTGAAAACCTTGGCCACAAGTATAGTTGGTTTACAATGAAAACATTGGCCACAAGTATAGATGGTTTACAATGAAAGCCTTGGCCACAAGTATAGTTGGTTTACAATGAAAACCTTGGCAACAAGTATAGTTGGTTTACAGTGAAAACCTTGGCCGCAAGTATAGTTGGTTACAATAAAAACCTTGGCCGCAAGTATAGTAGGTTTACAATGAAAACCTTGGCCACAAGTATAGTAGGTTTATAATGAAAACCTTGGCCACAAGTATAGTTGGTTTATAATGAAAACCTTGATCACAAGTTAAGTTGGTTTTCAATGAAAACCTTGGCCACAAGTATACTTGGTTAACAATGAAAACCTTGGCCACAAGTATAGTAGGTTTACAATGAAGTCCTTGGCCACAAATAAAGTTGGTTTACAATGAAAACATTGGCCTCAAGTATAGTTGGTTTACAATGAAAACCTTGGCCACAAGTATAGTTGGTTACAATGAAACCTTGGCCACAAGTATAGTTGGTTTACAATGAAAATATTGGCCTCAAGTACAGCTGGTTCACATGTAAACCTTGGCCAACAGTATAGTTGGTTTAGAATGAAAACCTTGGCCACAAGTATAGTTGTTTTACAATGAAAACTTTGGTCACAAGTATAGTTGGTTACAATGAATACCTTGGCTACAAGTATAGTTGGTTTACAGTGAAAACATTGACCACAAGTATAGTTGGTTTACAATGAAAACTTTGGCCACAAGTATTGTTGGTTACAATGAATACCTTGGCCATGAATATAGTTGGTTACAATGAATACCTTGGCCACAAGTATATTTGATTTTCTATGAAAACATTGACCACAAGTATAGATGGTTTACAATGAAAATCTTGGCCACAAGTATAGTTGGTTTACCATGAAAACCTTGACCACACGTATAATTGGTTACAATGAAAAGACTTTAGTATAGTTGGTTACAATGAAAATATAGTTGGTTACAATGAAATTGAAAGTGGCTAGGGAGAGAAAGCATTGACAGCATGCTGTAAAAAGGGTTGTGGTTGTTGATACATGATATGCTCGGAGTATGCTGTTGACTCTGAGTGCAAGGGAGTTAGAAAACTGATTTTGACAACATCTAAAATTATTACCTTTCTATATATATATAATTGTGAAATAAAAAGTTAATCAGAGTGCAAACCATGGCATTAAGCATTATTGGTAACAATTAAATTCAGTATAATTGTGTAAAACAAACATATCAAAGGTGTAGCATAAGGAAATGATAGACATATTATTAAGTTTAAAGTTTCTTTGATTAGTACATTATTTATTAGTTTGCTCTGAGACAACCTAACATTACTTTACTAAATAATTCAAAGATAAAGTTCAATTAGGAACAATCTCATGTTATTGCTTGTTTTATTTTATGATGCAAAAAAAGTTAGATAGGAATTCAAAGGTTTTTTTAATAACAGCAATTTCTTCTAGAATGTTGTTAATGCAATGCGCACATAACTTTTATACTCTGAGTATATCTATTCTCTCGCAAACAAAGTTTGAGACGGGGTATCTGGGAGGCACAGTGTCAGTTGATCTGTTGGTCATTTGGTCGGTCTGTGGAGAGAACTTCCTTCACAGTTTTCAGGCGATTGAAACTTTGTATACATGGTCAACATCAAGTGAAGATATGCTTGACACGGGTTTTGTGACAAAGGCTTAATATCATGAAGAGTTATTTCCGTGCACTTAATGTTTTTGTGGAGGGCAAACTACTGTCACCATTTTCAGGCAATTGAATTGAAAATTTGCATACATGATCAACATCAAGACAATAGTATAAATGTGTTTGATGCAAATTTTGTAGCATTGACTATACTTCATTCAAAATATATCCATTAAACGATCCTCACGAACACATGTTAAACAAAACATATGCATTCTGAAGAAACTCTTGCACCAGAAATATAAAACTCATATAGTGATATTTTAAAACAATTTGAAAAATGGTGCAATGACTCCTAGGTTAGATGGCAGCACTCTTTTTTTTTAACTTACATGAGGCAATTAAAATCTTCACCGGACTAATTAGGTCAGGTTGTTTTCATCTTGCTATAGTGGATGTCCAATTAGGATAATCACCTGCTGTAGCTTTAAAAATAAGCCTGTTAATTTGAGGAACTAATTTTTGACAGGCAAGTTCTTTGGCACCACAAAATCTTCAATATGTGTGTCATGGTTTCCAAGAAGCTTGCATTTTTAAGTGCATCCAGGTGACCCAGAAAACTAAAACAATCACAGAGTAATCACAGTCATCTACCTGCAGTCTGTTGGGTCTGTTTCTTACACTGTTTACAGAACCAGAGTTTGATAAAATGGTGCCAACTTCTTAATTTGTTTATCCAATTTAAGTAGTATATTGCCATGAAATGTAACCACCCCACCAGATAAGCATGAGTACTGCACTGAAAAGCTTTATATAAATACCTGCAAGGCTAAAGATGCTTTTGTATGTTGTTTTTAGTTTTTTTTGCTTTAAGCTTTGGTTACTACTTTTTCATGTAAAACATAGAATATATTTAGATTTAAAGCTTAACTCAACAATGAATAACTTAACTAATCTGAGGATATTTTTAGTTTTCATCTGGATTTTTTTTTTAATAATGAAAAATTTAGTAATTACGTTAGTGGTCTTTGTCAATTCTGTTTCATGCAAGTTGCAAATTTTAGACCTATTTGAAAATGGACCCGACAGGGACTTGCATGCAAATATTTGTAGGAAATGGACCCTGCAAGGTCTTGTGTACAAGTAATGTATGTTTTTAGAGTAGCTTTCAACAATATTTTAGTCAAAATAATGACCTTGTCTGCTTGAGCAATTATTTTTATTAACATTGTCACACAGGAATAACATGCCACAGATACTATGGTAAGTTCAGTCAGTAACGTGTCTTACTATCAATCCAGGGATGATGAGCTCTAATCCCTGCCTGGTTTGAGTGATGATTAACCCGAGACAATGTGACATTGTGTCCCATTGTCAGTTGTCTCTCACAACAGTTTACTGATCAAGAGAGAAAGTTATCAGTTACTTGCAGATATAAAGGTGTTCTCGAGTACTAGTTAACCTTCCAAGAGTCCAGGAAACAGTGCTTATTGGTAAACTGATCATCTGTTAGCCCTCGATGGCAAAAAAATGATGCTAAATATTCAAACAAACAAACGATCATGGATGGACTCATGATTAGTAATTGACCAGTAATAACAGCAGAAATATATAAGTTATATACCATTTAATTCTAAGAGTTGATATGTGTTTTGCAAATATTCTTGAACATTGTTGATATAACTATTGCACATACCGGTAATTATACATGTGTACTTAAATGCATAATTACATTTGTGAAGTAGGTCACTAGGAATTTAAGTTGAACTTTCTATAGGCTTATGACATGCATAGCTCTTTTTGTAAGGGGGGGGGGGGGGGGGGGGGGGGGGTTGTTGAATCTATGGAGGTTCTGCTACAAGCAACAGTTTTTAGTTAAGTTTTTATTACAGGTATTTAATATAATGTCTGCAAGAGATATTCAGAAATAAATTGTTTAGTATAAGAACATTAATCAGTTTTATTAGAAAAGCTTTGAAGTACAAAAATATTTTTTTATTGTTACATATAAAAGGTATTATTACCCTGGCTTTGCTTATATCAACAAAAATGTTGTATGGATGTATACATGTACATTTTGTGAAGTTTACGGATGCACACTTGTACATTTTATGTAGTTTATGGATATTTATCTGTATATTTTGTGTAGTTTATGGATGTACACCTGTACAAGTTGTGTAGTTAATGTATGTACACCTGTACATTTTGTGTAGTTCATGAATGTAAACTTGTACATTTTGTGTAGTTTATGGATGTACACCTGTACATTTTGTGTAGTTCATGGATGTATAGCTGTACATTTTGTGTAGTTTATGGATGTATATCTGTACATTTTGTGTAGATTATGGATGTACACCTGTACATTTTCTGAAGTTCATGGATGTACACCTGTAAAGTTATGGATGTATACTTGTACATTTTGTGTAGTTCATAGATGTACACCCATATAGTTTATAGATGTATACCTGTACATTGTAGTTTCGGGATGTATACCTGTACATTTTGTGTAGTTTATGGATATACACATGTACATTGTAGTTTAGGGATGTTTTCTTGTACATTTTGTGTAGTTCATGGATATATACCTGTACATTTAATGTAGTTTATTGATGTACACCTGAACATTTTGTGTAGCTAATGGATAATTTTTTTATAGACATGTACATTTTGTGTAGTTTATAAATGTACAGCTGTGTAGTCAATGGATGTACACTTGTGCATTTTATGTAGTTTATGGATGTATATCTGTACATTTTGTGTAGTTTATGGATGTACACCTGTACATTTTGTGTAGTTCATGAATGTACACCTGTATAGTGTATTGATGTAAACCTGTACATTTTGTGTAGTTCATGGATGTACACCCATATAGTTTATGGATGTATACATTTTTTTGTAGTTTATGGATGTATACCTGCATATTTTGTGCAGTTTATGGATGTATACCTGTACATTTTGTGTAGTTCATGGATGTAAGCCTGTACATTTTGTGTAGTTCTTGGATGTACACCTGTACATTTTTGTGGTTTATTGATGTACACCTGAACATTTTGTGTAGCTAATGGATAATTTTTTTATAGACATGTACATTTTGTGTAGTTTATAAATGTACAGCTGTGTAGTCAATGGATGTACACTTGTGCATTTTATGTAGTTTATGGATGTATATCTGTACATTTTGTGTAGTTTATGGATGTACACCTGTACATTTTGTGTAGTTCATGAATGTACACCTGTATAGTGTATTGATGTAAACCTGTACATTTTGTGTAGTTCATGGATGTACACCCATATAGTTTATGGATGTATACATTTTTTTGTAGTTTATGGATGTATACCTGCATATTTTGTGCAGTTTATGGATGTATACCTGTACATTTTGTGTAGTTCATGGATGTAAGCCTGTACATTTTGTGTAGTTCTTGGATGTACACCTGTACATTTTTGTGGTTTATTGATGTACAGCTGTACATTTTGTGTAGTTTATAGCTATACAGCTGTACATTTTGTTTAGTTCATGGATGATTCATGTACATTTTGTGTAGTTCATGGATGTACATCTGTACATTTTGTGTAGTTTATGGATGTACACCATATATTTTGTGTAGTTTATGAATGTATACGTGTACATTTTGAGTAGCTTATGGCTGTATAGCTGTACTTTTTGTGTAGTTCATGGATGTACAGCTGTACATTTTATGTAGTTCATGGATGTATACCTGTACATTTTATGTAGTTTCATGAAGGCATGTGCGTAAAGTGTAATATGATCATAGTAATATGTACCAGTAAATAAATCTAAATTTTACATTAAAATACCACTGCTTACAAGTTGCAAAGATCTTAACATTTTTGTTTTAATTATAATTCATATAGAATTGATTACTGGTATTTTAACATCTGTTTATGTGGGGACATTGTGATGGAGCACAAATTTTAATTAGGTTAATATAAATTATTTATGTAAGTCCTTTTGAAAACAGACAGAAGCTTGTGATATACAGTCAAACATGTGTAAAGAGTCACTTCTATAAAGCAACTATTCCCCATTTCTATGCATTTAGAGTAAATTAACCTATATTAAGCAACAACCTGTCTTAAATGGTCACTTTCGCTCCTTATCTTGACTGGCTGCATAAGACAGTTTTGATTGTACATTAGGGAATTGAATACAACACAAAATCCATAAAATTTTGATTCACACTTATCACAGGGACCATCAGGGCCTCCATACCTTTGAATGGGGTCATGTGCAGTTGAAGCATATATTATGCGTTCATTTAGGTGGGAAGTAGAAATTAAGCCATAAATGACAAATGCATTTCTTAACAACGATTATATGACATGTGGATTTAAATAAATTGAGGGAACAAGTGGTCATGTTTTTGACATGCAGACTGATTTAGTATTTGAGAGAACATGTACCGCGACTTGTCACATATGTAGTTATTCATCTTTAGATGAAGATTGGCAGGAATAAAGTTCTCAAGTGAATGCAATGAGCGAATAAATTTTACTGACAGACAGTAAGGTGTTTATTTTACATCTACATGTTATATGCGGACTTTGTTATCACACTTTGCCTACGCAAAAAATTATGTACTGAACATAAATTTCTCAAAAGTTTTCGAATTAACCAAAATTATTCTGAAAGCCGTCTGTGATAGGAAGATTTATATATATTAATTAACCCAGTCTGTTAATGTGCCAAATTTATTTCCAGGAAGTCTAGAACATGACTTTTATTTGGTTAAATTACTTTTCTCTTTGTTGAATATAAAGATATGGGCTTTTCAATTTGGACATCAATTTGTATGGTGATTAGCTTTACTTTGATTGTGTCAGTTATATCCTGACATTGTCTAAGCACTGTTATACAGGAGAAGTCACAGGAGTAGTAGTGCTACAGACAAATTGTACTATCATACCCCACATAGTCACATGAAACTAACATTTCTGACCATATCTAGAACTGCCACATAGTCACATGAAACTTAGCACTTCTGACCATATCTAGAACTGCCACATGAAACTAACACTACTGACCATATCTAGAACTGCCACATAATCACATAAAACTAACACTACTGACCATATCTAGAACTGCCACATAATCACATAAAACTAACACTACTGACCATATCTAAAACTGCTACATTATCACATAAAACTTAACACTTCTGACCATATCTAGAACTGCCACATAATCACATGAAACTAACACTACTGACCATATCTAGAACTGCCACATTATCTCATGAAACTAACACTACTGACCATATCTAGAACTGCCACATTATCTCATGAAACTAACACTACTGACCATATCTAGAACTTCCACATAATCACATGAAACTTACACTACTGACCATATCTAGAACTGCCACATAATCACATGAAACTTACACTACTGACCATATCTAGAACTGCCACAGTCACATGAAACTAACACTACTGACCTTTTCTAGAACTGCCACATAATCACATGAAACTAACACTACTGACCATATCTAGAAATGCCACATAATCACATGAAACTAACACTACTGACCATATCTAGAACTTTTTTCTAAATCCTTAGCACAAGTGAGGAAGCTTCTAGCACCATTTTTTAATTAGCTCACCTGAGCCAAAGGCTCACAGGTTAGCTTTTGTAATCGTCTGGTACCCGTCGCCTGTCGTCCGTCGTTAACTTTTAGCATTTTAACAACTTCTCTGAAACCACTGGGCCAATTTTGATATTATTTCACAGAAATGTTCCTCAGGTTACACTCTACCAAGTTTGTTCAAGTCATCTTGATTAATCGAAAAACATTGTGGCCAGGGGGTCGGGTTAGTTTACTATATAAGCTATAGTTAAAACTTCAAAAAAATTTTAGTCGGAAACTACTGGCTCGATTTTAAAATAATTTCACAGAAATGTTCCTTGGGTGACTCTCTACCAAGTTTGTTCAAGCCATCTTGATTAATGAAAAAACATAGCAGCCAGTAGGTGGGGTTAGTTTTATGTCAAATTACTTCCCTTGTTTAATAACATAAATGTCTGTATATAGCAATTATTACAAGTAGAGGTAATAAACTCTTTAACCCTTTACTCCATAGATACACGTATTCCTGCACCAATCACAGAAGGCCTTTGAAAACTGTGCAGGACAGGTCCTGCACTGTTTTCAACTCTGTCAGTTAATATAAACATAATTCACCCATTGCTGATACATAGTGAATTAATGCTTTCAATATTAGAGATGTCCAAAGGCGTCTATATGAAGTAAAGGGTTAAATAAACTTTTTTTTGCTATTATTATAGTTTTACAATATTATACCAGATATAAGTTTTAAAAGATAATTCATCATAAATGATGAATGATACCATTATAACCAATGATTGAAGATTGAAATATTATTCATATATCATGAACCATTTTAAAATAGGTGTTTTTCTGAATATAAAAGTCAGAGTTTTTATGGTTCAGACAGGGATGGTTTACTAATTCACAATAAAGCAATACCATATTTTTAGGTAGTTTCATCACAGCAAAAAGTCTGCTTGAGATTTTCAGTGTCAAAGTGTACTTGAAATCTTGGAGGAGGAGCTTAATTGTTTTTGAGGGAGAGTGCACTGTGACAAAGATTCTTTCAAGTGATAGAATTTGGGAAAGCTTGTGTTTGAAACTCATAGGAATATTTATTGTGCTGGAACTGTGGATTGTTTCATGCACAATAGTTTAGTCGGATGCTTTAGTTTGAAACCGTTCTCAAACATAACAGGTTAGTTTTGTGCTGGAACTGGATTTTTATCTTAGTTCGAAGACACAAGACTATAGTAAAAACTTCGAAAGCCTTCTTGTCAGAATCTACTGACCTGATTTCGATGAAATTTCACTGATATTTACCATGGATGAACCTCTAACAAGTTTGAACCGTTCTACGCATCTGTTACATCTTCAAAACAAATCAAAATTCTAACTACTTGCCCATCTCATCTTTCTGGAATTTTGAGTGTACATGTATTATATAATCTACTTATGTTGGGTGACTCAAGGTCAGTCAGGTGAGCGATATAGGGCCATATTGGCCCTCATGTTCTTTTGAGTGTCCTCTGCGGCCAAGTGATGTAGGACATTTATGATCACTTATTGACCACTTACATCTCGCAACTGGGGTCATAGGTTTGAGCCTGCTAGGTCCAAAAACTTGATGTGGTAATGGTATCCAGTTACTTACCTAGGGATAGGTTTTTTTCAGGATCCCAAGAAAAAGTGGATTGGTTAACTGATTTCCTGTTAGCCCTCGATTGCATAAAAATGGTGTTAAATAAAAAAAAAATATTATGAAATAATATTAATCCTTTTCAGATTTTTTGTTATGATTTATAAATATTCAATTTCATGTATGATTTTCATTGGTCACTTGAATATGGATGGTGTAGTTCAATATCCTGTTCTTGGTAGTACTACATTAACCATTGATTGTAATTATATATACCTAATTAAGAATTAAAGCATTCCGTCTGGTCGACCCAGCTCCTAGACCCAGCTCAATCACCACCACAGAGCATCATAGAGGGTTTGTCTTTATTTACAAGAAGTTTATTCTCATTTGTCATGCAAGCAGGTGCATTTTCAGTGTCCATGTTTGTTCTAAGATTCACACATCGTGGTTTGCTTTTGCTTTTGGCTTGCTTTTGTTTTTGTTTTTAATGTGGTTTAATGCGGGTTTCCAACACAATTTTCAGAATGTACATGGTATCCAGCTTGTAATGGTGAAATTCAAAGACCTCAAAATTGAATCTTTGTAATAACTGCTGACCTTCTGCAAGTAACTGGTAATTTTAAAGTACCTAAAATTTTAATTAAAGGTTTTGGGCCAGGTTGGGCTTCAAGCAATGACCTCATTGGAAATTTATGTGATCTTGAGAGAGAACCTCAGACTTCCATGCCACGCATGTCCCATATGTTTTTGTAAGCTAACAGAGTCGACTGGTTGCCTGCATGGTTGCCTAAAAAAGGGATAGTAGCATCTGTTTGAGTTGGTCAGCAGGTCAAGCTGATAATGTGTGAAACATCTAGTTTGTCAGCTACCACCATTGAGAAGAGCTCTTGATTGGCTGAAAAAGTACAGGGATGTATATTTCTTGATAGTAAGCTTATTTCTGGTTAGATGAAAATGTCAAAGTGACAAAAGATCACA
This sequence comes from Panopea generosa, assembly GCA_029582155.1. Classification (NCBI taxonomy): domain Eukaryota; kingdom Metazoa; phylum Mollusca; class Bivalvia; order Adapedonta; family Hiatellidae; genus Panopea; species Panopea generosa. The sequence goes on from CM055901.1 coordinate 48,605,868, forward strand.
ATAAGGTATAAGTTTGTTATGTTTGTGTCAATAAAAATTTAAAACTATGTTTATTTGACCGACTTCATTTCATTCAGGAAACTGTATGGAAAGTAAAATTGGATGAGGTACCTAACTTCAGAGGGCCAAAAAAGTGATAAAAAACAACACTGTGGCCACATTTTTGAACATATTCATTTATATATGGGATAGTAGCTTAATATGATCAGGACATTTTGTTCTTTAAATGTTAGAAATAGTGAAAATTAGATCAAAGGTTATAATGGTTATCTATAGAAAACACAATGGTGGAAGCTGACTAGTTACGATGCCCCTTCTGTTATATTGAGTTTTATCAGTTGTGAAACATACTTTGCTGCAAACCAGCCTATCTAGGGGTCCCCATCGCTTCATGTTACACAATGCCTGCATTATACAGTTGCATTATAATGAACATATATGATTGCATATACTGATAACTTAGACATAACATAAAACTCATTTTCATATGGAACACATTCATCAGATAAAATGCGGGACTTTCATCGAACTCCGTGTTCTTTTTGCAAAGATGTTTTGTGAAAGCAACTATTTGAGATATTATAATTTTGTAATTTATAACCCAGATACTATGAATGGCATAATTGTTGTGAATAATTGTCAGTTTGTTTTGCATATTCAGATGTCAATTAACAAGCACAGTGGTGTTGAACGTGTCCAATTATGATTTCATTGATATCACTGCTTTCAGTGTTGATTAAAACATTAATATGTCTGTGTATTTTTTGTGTAATAAAGATACCTGCAGACACCAGAAGATGATGCAGGTATCACACTATTGTGTTGGGTGTATGTCTAAGCAAAAGATTTTTTTTTGTTTTAAAAATACAATTTCAGTGGTGTATTTATAAATTAGATATCAGGACATTAATCTCTTTAGCGGTAAAAAAAAATGTTTTACTTGTGAAAATAAATATGACAAAATTTATAAAATTTAACATTCTACTGTAATTGGTCTAAATAAACTAAATAGATCAACTGCATTTCATTTCCCAGTGACAAACATTTGCAGCTGGGTAGGGCTTAAAAGGACCAGTTTGTATTTCATTGGTTGCATGGTCTTGGTTTGCTGATATGATGTCATGTTATGAGTTTTATTTGACGTTTGCCCTAAGTTGCTATAAAAGTGCATGCACATGTTCAATGTGTTAACATCCAAATTTTATACATTTGACCCATATCAATGCAAATTTCAACATAATTCTTTTTTTCCCTCCAAATTTTCATCAGTCAAAATAGTGTATTGAAATTTGTTATATTTCAAAAAAATATCTGACCTTATTTGAAAAATGAAATATTTTTATTTACCACGGATAAAAACTGGCTATTAGATACTTAAACATTAAAATACTTGTCCCAGCTGTGTCAGGTACACTCAGGTACACTCAGGTACACTCACAGTGATGAAGCTGCCACTAGTGTTAATACTTAAACATTAAAATACTTGTCCCAGCTGTGTCAGTTACACTCAGGTACCTTCATAGTGATGAACCTGCCACTAGTGTTAATACTTAAACATTAAAATACTTGTCCCAGCTGTGTCAGTTACACTCAGGTACACTCACAGTGATGAAACTGTGACTAGTGTTAATACGTAAACATTAAAATACTTGTCCCAGCTGTGTCAGGTACACTCAGGTACACTCACAGTGATGAAACTGTGACTAGTGTTAATACGTAAACATTAAAATACTTGTCCCAGCTGTGTCAGTTACACTCAGGTACCTTCATAGTGATGAACCTGCCACTAGTGTTAATACTTAAACATTAAAATACTTGTCCCAGCTGTGTCAGTTACACTCAGGTACACTCACAGTGATGAAGCTGCCACTAGTGTTAATACTTAAACATTAAAATACTTGTCCCAGCTGTGTCAGTTACACTCAGGTACCTTCATAGTGATGAACCTGCCACTAGTGTTAATACTTAAACATTAAAATACTTGTCCCAGCTGTGTCAGTTACACTCAGGTACCTTCATAGTGATGAACCTGCCACTAGTGTTAATACTTAAACATTAAAATACTTGTCCCAGCTGTGTCAGGTACACTCAGGTACACTCACAGTGATGAAACTGTGACTAGTGTTAATACGTAAACATTAAAATACTTGTCCCAGCTGTGTCAGGTACACTCACAGTGATGAAGCTGCCACTAGTGTTAATACTTAAACATTAAAATACTTGTCCCAGCTGTGTCAGTTACACTCAGGTACCTTCATAGTGATGAACCTGCCACTAGTGTTGATACTTAAACATTAAAATACTTGTCCCAGCTGTGTCAGGTACACTCAGGTACACTCACAGTGATGAAACTGTGACTAGTGTTAATACTTAAACATTAAAATACTTGTCCCACTGTGTCAGGTACACTCAGGTACACTCACAGTGATGAAACTGTGACTAGTGTTGATACGTAAACATTAAAATACTTGTCCAAGCTGTGTCAGGTACACTCACAGTGATGAAGCTGCCACTAGTGTTAATACTTAAACATTAAAATACTTGTCCCAGCTGTGTCAGGTCACTCACAGTGATGAAACTGACTAGTGTTAATACTTAAACATTAAAATACTTGTCCCAGCTGTGTCAGGTACACTCACAGTGATGAAGCTGCCACTAGTGTTAATACTTAAACATTAAAATACTTGTCCCAGCTGTGTCAGTTACACTCAGGTACCTTCATAGTGATGAACCTGCCACTAGTGTTGATACTTAAACATTAAAATACTTGTCCCAGCTGTGTCAGGTACACTCAGGTACACTCACAGTGATGAAACTGTGACTAGTGTTAATACGTAAACATTAAAATACTTGTCCCAGCTGTGTCAGGTACACTCACAGTGATGAAGCTGCCACTAGTGTTAATACTTAAACATTAAAATACTTGTCCCAGCTGTGTCAGTTACACTCAGGTACCTTCATAGTGATGAACCTGCCACTAGTGTTGATACTTAAACATTAAAATACTTGTCCCAGCTGTGTCAGGTACACTCAGGTACACTCACAGTGATGAAACTGTGACTAGTGTTAATACTTAAACATTAAAATACTTGTCCCACTGTGTCAGGTACACTCAGGTACACTCACAGTGATGAAACTGTGACTAGTGTTGATAAGTAAACATTAAAATACTTGTCCAAGCTGTGTCAGGTACACTCACAGTGATGAAGCTGCCACTAGTGTTAATACTTAAACATTAAAATACTTGTCCCAGCTGTGTCAGGTACACTCAGGTACACTCACAGTGATGAAACTGTGACTAGTGTTAATACTTAAACATTAAAATACTTGTCCCACTGTGTCAGGAACACTCAGGTACACTCACAGTGATGAAACTGTGACTAGTGTTGATAAGTAAACATTAAAATACTTGTCCAAGCTGTGTCAGGTACACTCACAGTGATGAAGCTGCCACTAGTGTTAATACTTAAACATTAAAATACTTGTCCCAGCTGTGTCAGGTACACTCACAGTGATGAAACTGTGACTAGTGTTAATACTTAAACATTAAAATACTTGTCCCAGCTGTGTCAGGTACATTCACAGTGATGAAGCTGCCACTAGTGTTAATACTTAAACATTAAAATACTTGTCCCAGCTGTGTCAGTTACACTCAGGTACCTTCATAGTGATGAACCTGCCACTAGTGTTGATACTTAAACATTAAAATACTTGTCCCAGCTGTGTCAGTTACACTCAGGTACCTTCATAGTGATGAACCTGCCACTAGTGTTGATACTTAAACATTAAAATACTTGTCCCAGCTGTGTCAGGTACACTCAGGTACACTCACAGTGATGAAACTGTGACTAGTGTTAATACGTAAACATTAAAATACTTGTCCCAGCTGTGTCAGGTACCTTCATAGTGATGAAGCTGCCACTAGTGTTAATACTTAAACATTAAAATACTTGTCCCAGCTGAGTCAGGTACACTCAGGTACACTCACAGTGATGAAATTGTGACTAGTTTTAATATGTAAACATTAAAATACTTTTCCCAGCTGTGTCAGGTACACTCAGGTACACTCACAGTGATGAAACTGTGACTAGTGTTGATACGTAAACATTAAAATACTTGTCCCAGCTGTGTCAGGTACACTCACAGTTATAATACTGTGACTAGTGTTGATACGTAAACATTAAAATACTTGTCCCAGCTGTGTCAGGTACACTCACAGTGATGAACCTGCCACTAGTGTTAATACTTCAACATTAAAATACTTGTCCTAGCTGTGTCACGTACACTCAGGTACATTCACAGTGATGAAACTGTGACTAGTGTTAATACGTTAACATTAAAATACTTGTCCCAGCTGTGTCAGGTACACTCAGGTACACTCACAGTGATGAAACTGTGACTAGTGTTAATACGTTAAAGGGTACCGCACGTCAGAATATAAATGGCTATTTATCGTTAAATACACATGTAAATAACACAAAAATCAACAAATTTTAATTGTACGAAATTTATCAAATGAGAAAAATGACATTAAATATCATGATTTCAAGCGTTTCCTAAATGCTATGGGCGCCGCCATTTTGTAGCTCTTTTGTGATGGAGGTATTCGGTGACGTCATAACTGCACTTCCGTTCTAGTTATCGCGCAAATTGTATTGTGTCGTTAGTGACTGCTCTCTACTGAAACTCTTATGTATATACACTAATATACGTAATCAGTTTATATACAGATATACAGTGCATTAGTGAACATCGAAGGTAGACAATTAAACGCGAAAACGATTCTGAATTGAAGGACTTAACCCATTAAACATTGTTTTCTTCAGCGGAATAAGTGAGTGGAGTAATGCGATATGTTTTGTGGACAGCGTTGTGTTTAGTTTTCCTAATATGTGATTTCACATTGCTTCAGTGTCAAGCTTCTGGTGACATCACGTGCAAAACGCCTTAATACTTTGGGGTAGGACTTAAGATTGCAGAAAGAAGCGTACCAATGCCTTGGCGTACTACTACCCAAGCATACAATTTCTGATGATTTCAGTACGAAGATGACCATATGCGACATACATATAGACTTAGTGTATATTATCCAGTGGGAAGCTCTTTAAAATGTGCTAATAACATATAGCTCAGCTGATTTCTGAAATTTAATTTGTAATTTTATTATCTCTTCCAAAATATTGCGAAATTGATATAGCAAACTTTCACAATCTTATAACTGCAGGCTGTTTAAACAGGTGTGATAATCCAATTAACAATAAAAACAAGAGGTAAATGCCAAAACATAAGGTGTGAAAACGACATGGTATCTAAAAGTTATTATTAAAATACAAATTAAGGTCAATTAATTGTGACAGGCCCGATTAGCTCAGTCAGTTACGTGTCTAACTATCAATCCAGGTGTCTCGAGTTCGAATCCCCACCCGGCGACAGTCTCTGTGATGACTGACATACAACATTGTGTCTCAATATCATTTGTCTCTCACTGCTGATTCGAGTGAAAAAATTATCAGTTACTTGCGGTTGCTGGGTGTGCTCGAGTACTGGTTAACTTTTGCAGGAAACAGTGGTTAGGTTAACTGAACATCTGTACAGTAAACCCTCGATGGCAAAAAAATGATGCTAAATATTTAGTCAACCATTAATTGTTCATAAACTCATTTTATTAATTTTATAATTAATAGGCAATTTAGTTTATTGATATATGGCTTTTTCACAGTCAACTAGGTCATTATTCTCGAATAGACATTTGAACTACCTCTACTTCGTAATGAAAAAAGCTAAAGTAAAACCTTTATTTATTCATTAATACATGAAAAGTTTTTTTTACTGTTAAAATAGTGTTCTGGTATACAGTTTATGAAAAATATTCATAAAATCATATAACATAATTTTTTTACTTGTAAGTTTGCATTGATATTGAAACCCTTATTAACTGAAAATGTTTAAATTAGTAATAAGGCATAATACTATGTGATATAACATCCTGTCATAAAGCCTGGGGTCATTAAACCTGGGGTGATTACGCTTATTAGGGTACAATATGCACACTGTGGCAGGGTATTTCTCATTACCACATGGTGTGAATTATGAAAGCTCAGTAGGGTGCCAGTAGCTGGACAGTAACATACACTTTGTGCAATATGCCTGTAGACATTATAATCCATATGACACTCCCTATAAGCAGACACATTCATATATGTTCAGAGAACTGGTAGAATAGATAATCATCATATATCAAATTGGGAAATAACACCATTTGAATAACCAAAAGACAGTGCCAGTTATGTAAAACAACCCCCCCCCCCCAACTCATTCATGCTTCATCTAAATTTACTAAAAAGGGTATGAAATCAAAATTTTATCAGCCATTTCTCAGTACGCAACAATGGCCGCACCAGCTAAACACGATAAGAATTGAGATATAATATTATTTCTTATTCTCTCTTAGACAGGTAAATATATGTAACAAAACATTTTCCCTTAAATTCCATTCCTGGTCTAATTAGTGTATGTTTTTTTTTGATAATGTATTGACTGAGTAGCAAACAGTATATACCCTGATAGTACAGCATGAATGTGCAGGCTCGCCTGGATCTACATCAATACACCAATACTGACGGCAATAATTACTTTTTTTATCAAGCTAAGGGTAATTTTACTATTTTGAAAAATTCAATCATCAATGTCAGGCTACATGATAAGATGTCAGAGTCGTGATTGATGGGTTTCGGGTTTGATCTCTGGTTCATGATCGGTATGACTGTTTAACAGTTATCATCTTTTTGGGTGAAAACTTCATAAGACATTGCTGTGACATATCTGTATTATTTCTGTGATACATTCTAAATCTTCTAAATTTCCAATTGTGTGGTCATTGCATCTGCAGCACGTATTTTCGTCAGACGAAAGCATCATACACAGTTTTCGCAGCTGCAAAAATCTTTCACATGTGTGAACAACTGTGCCGTCTCACTATTTCTCTCGTCTTCTAGTTAATTTAACTCTTCTTCTGAAATTTCTGGTTCAAAGTTGTAGGCCACAAGTCCTTCCCCGTTACTAAAATCCATTTTATTATTCTTGCTAGTACTTTTGCCGGTGATTATAATTGCACGTTTCTATATCTGCTGTTGTGTATAAATCAATTATGTTTTAAACCGGAAGTGCAGTTATGACGTCACGCAGGTATCCAATATGGCGACTTCCACCACAAAGTCGATGTGCGAAAATGACCGTTACAAAACGAGCTGATATATCTTTATGGACTCGAATTTATGCATAATAATACTATTAATAGAAAGCTGAACTCATAGCTATTCATATTATCCAGTTTTATACACAGGGTTGCGTTCCCCTTTAACATTAAAATACTTGTCCCAGCTGTGTCAGGTACACTCAGGTACACTCACAGTGATGAAGCAGCCACTAGTGTTAATACTTAAACATTAAAATACTTGTCCCACTGTGTCAGGTACACTCAGGTACACTCACAGTGATGAAACTGTGACTAGTGTTAATACGTAAACATTTAAATACTTGTCCCAGCTGTGTCAGGTACACTCACGGTGATGAAGCTGCCACTAGTGTTAATACTTAAACATTTAAAGATGTGTCAACTTCACATGCTTGCTCTGTCTGTTGTTAAAGTTTTCTGTTTTCTGAGTTAATTTACATTCAATGCAGTTCTTTTGAGGGAAAAAATCGTTAAGACGGGTAAATCCTTTTGATAAATTATTTGGCAAAATACACCACTTCTAAAATAGACACAGTCTTCTGTAAAAATTGTTAAGTAGTTTCTTTGTAACCCTGACACATAAAATACTAGATAATTATCTTCGTGAAATACAAATAAATCTTGTGCTTTATTATAGCTGTCTTCAATTCTAGTTAGATATCTGCAAAAAAATTCAAATAAAACATGAAAACTTCAATCTAAGCCTTTGCAAAGAGACATGAGAACTACAATGGTATGAGTATTTCTTTCCGTTTTGAAACTACTCAGAAAATTTATCTCTTTTTATTAATTTATTTTAGCTCAATTGCGATGAAAGTGTACAGCTTATATGAACTGCTGTCGAGTTCGTTTCTTAGGTGGAACCAGTACTGAGTGTGTTTTGAGCAAACCTCAAAGTGAACTACACTCAACACCCTCTGTCTGTCGTTCGCCATCTGTTGTTCACTGTTCGTCCGTGAACTTTTTGTTGGGTGCACTCTAGTACAAGCATTTTTATTGGATCTTTACCAAACTAATACAGTAGTATAGAAATTGTCAGAGTTACCGCCCTTGAATCATCAAAAATTGTTATATTTGATGTTGTGTTCACTCTACCACCAGCTTTGTTTAGTCTTTGTGTCATTGTATCTTGTTAGAAAAAAAAATTCTTTAAACTATTTCATATGGTTTATGGGGTCTTCCGGGGTCGAATGGTCGTAGGTGCCATTTCAAGATCACTTACCTCTCATCATTAAGGTCGTAGGTTAGTCCTGCTCAATCCAAAAATTTTATGTTGGAAAGTTTGCCAGTTACTTGGGGAAAGACGGTGGTTCTACCCAGTCTGACACAGTCTGAGGTCTTCCTCCACCAGTAAAAATGGATATGCTGTATATAACCTGAAATATGTTGAAAATGGCATTAAGCCCCATTCATATGGTTTATTTGTCCATGCATGCATAATAAGAATATACTATCAATTACTTAGTGACTGGTATAATTTGTAATTGGTTACATAGCATGCAAAGAGTTAACTCTCTTATTATTTGGGAATATGAAGAGTTTCTCAGAACTGACCTAGCACCTCACCCAATTTGGGAATAACTCAGAAACTGTCTCTTTAATAATGGAAAACAACAGTAGAATGAACAATCTAAACAAACAAATTGACTAGATACGCATTTTTTTTCCATATAATATTAGAGGTATACATAACAAAATATCGGTCAAGATAAAAAACTAAGCACTAAGTGAGGCCATAGTATTGTCCTGTACACCAAAACAAATCATAAATCAGAATGATTCAGGATAAATTTTGGCACATGATGTCCTTTGCATATGTCCATAACCATAAATGACAAAATATATTATATACTCATGGTGTCCACTCCCATAAATAGTGACTGATGATGGCTGTATGTATGTTAATAACTGGGTGTGCGCAGCACTTCCGGGTCATCAAGTCTGAAGTAAATCCAGACCAAGGCATTCGTGGCCAGTATGATGTCCAGCACAGAACATAATATTGTAACTGCAGGTACAATACCAGAATATTGATGTCTGTTGTATAGTTGACTGACTGGTTGACAGTTTTGTGGAGATTCTATGTGACATCTGAGGTTCTTTTACACACATTTGAGGTGTGTTAAAATAAAATAAATATGTGGAACTTTGTGTAAAATCATATTGCTGTAACCTCTTAGTAATTGCCAAAATTTCCCATTGATATTGAATACCATAATGTAACAACGGCGCTAGAACATATTCATGTAATGGCTACATGCAGCAGTCCAGTGAAGTTGTTAACTTCAATATTTGCACAATGTTTAACCGGCCAAATCTGCATGACCTTCAGTTTGAAACTCATTGCATCATTGCACAGTTCAAGGAAAAGTGATACAGAGATGTGTATGATAAATGGTTACTTTGACAAGATGTGATTTGGCCGTTTAAACGTCATGCAAAAATATTTTTCATGACAATATGATTTTATTAGCTCACTTGAGCAAAGCTCAAGCACCTGCTTTTTTTCATTTGGCTTTTGGGCAAATCAAACACTCATGTTATTCATGTGCTATGCTAAAGTTGAAAATGCTCCAACCTAAAGAATGCACCAACCAAATCGGTTATGAATGAGTAGTGGTTTCAAGTTAGTTTATATTTTAGATGGGGTAGGGTGTATTGGGACTGCAAATGCTATGGAAAAGAGATAATTCTCATTTAGGTATCTCTTTGAGCAATTATTTTATTCAGCTTCAGATCTGAAACATTGTGTAGTCATAACAGTTTAGGTTGGGACCATTTAAGGTTTCGTATAGAACGTTATGCCTGTCAGTAGATTTTGACCTACCAGTAATTCCTCAAATAACGAAAATGCTCCAGGAATGATAAAGTAGGTCAACATCTAACCTCTTCTTATTTTAAATAAAATGGAAGGTGGCTATCTTTAATGATATGATAATGATACAAAGCAGGGCTGTAGTCTAATGGATAGGGTGTTGGCTGCTCACAACAAAGGTTGCGGATTCGATCCCCAGCTCGACCTGATGCCTTTCATAAAACAACACTCAGTACTGGTTCTATCCAGGAAGTGGATTCCAGAGCAGCTCATATAAGCCCCTAGCTTTCATCACAATCAAGCAAAAATAAATTAGTATAAACTAATGATATGATGTGAAATAAATCTGTCCTGGCGGGGGAGGGGGGGGGGGGGGGAGTCAAGTGATGAACAATAAAATGTCAACATGATGCTGGTATGGGGGAGGAAGAGCTAGGCTAATGTTATTCTTACCTTATATAATAATAAAAAGCAATCATTTTGACAGTTTTTAATTTCATGACAAGAAGAGATATGACTGTTAATAACTTTTTCACCTAACCGCAAGACAATCATAAAACATTGTGTGGTATTTTTGTAATATTTTAGTGACATATTGAAGGGCAGGTTTTAGTTATGCTCGCCCACTACACATTGAAAAAGACATGATGACATAATGTTCCATATGTGCCATTTGTAAAGCAAACAAGATGTAAGTTATGCATTGTTATGTAATTGTGGAAGTCTGTCAGCTATAAGTTGTTTGTTTGAATATTTAGCATCATTTTTATATCATCGACGGCTAACAGACGAATAGCTAATCTGACCACTCTTTCCGGGTTACTGGAAGGTTAACTAGTACTCGAGCACATCCATCTCTGTAACAAGCTGCCGCTATGTTTGTCCGTCCGTCCCTCCATCATGTCTAAAGCATTGTTTGTAACAAAACTCTAACAGTTCTGAGGGAATACAAAGAAACTTGGAACATGGATAGAGGACAATGTGTGTAAGTGCAGAACAAATGAATCATAACTCCACCTTGTTGTCTCCCTTATATTCTTTATTTTTGTCGATTATTTTTACTTGTCCAGAGCATTTGTATATTGAAATCAAAAATATCAAAAATATGGAAGGAAATCCAACTTCACTTTGAACATGGATAGAGGTCATAGTTCCTGCGGGGTTTTGCAGTCTCACTACAGAAATGTGTTTTTGACATCCTTGTTTCAAAATGGAAACTATATCTAAAAACAAACATAAAACACTGATGAGCATGTTAGCACTATCTTTGCTTTCTTGTTAGTTCTGAATCACATACACAGTTCTAAAATAGAGTATTTGTTATTTACCTAAGATAAAATTAATGTCGTGCTCAAACTACTGTTGCTTTGTCACTATAACAAGGTTGGAAAAATACTATATTGGACAATGCATTGCCAATTCCACGATGATGTGTTTTGATTGTTATTTATACCATTCATGCTAACCCCTCTCTGAGAATATAAGTTGAAACAGTACAAGAATAGATATCCCCGCTGTGTTGCTGTTATGGTTAGGTCATTAACTGGACATGCCATATATAACCTGAAATGTGTTGAAAATGGTGTTAGTTCCCATTGAAAAAAATATATATACTTCGGGAATAAATTAGTTCTATTGAAAACAAATCCTAGGATCCATGTGTTGGGACACCTGTTGGTAACACAATTCTGTTTATGTGTGTGCCAAAAAAAATAACAGAGAGCGCAAGTATTTTAACTCTTGTCATTCAGATTTTTGTTAATAGTTATTTCCCTTTCCACAAAAACTACTACTTTTATTTGGATCAACATTTCTGCATATTTATGTTTTCATGACAGTACAATGAATGGTTGCCAAGTGATATATAGGTAATAGTGGTTGCCCATTAAAAAACAAAATCATTTGTAAAAGTGTGTCACTGAAATCGATTCCTTGGTGTCAATAACAATTGCTCATTGCTTTAATACTATTTCAGTCCCAGGTCACTGGGATAATGTATGCAATGGACTCACTGAAACTAATGACCCAGCTATGAACTCGTAACTCAATATTCTGCTCTGAAAGGTGGCGGCAGGGTTAAGGAATGATATTCTGATGATTGTTTCAGTTCTCTTACAATAATGTATTGTAGTGTAACAGTATGAATATAGGTCTGCTGCTGGAGTAGACATGCCATATACCTCACCTAAATACCTCTCAGCTCCCAAAAGGGATTTTATTGGGATCTCGAGAAGTCGCAATTTAGGTTTTGTATGAAATGTGTGTATGAAATGTGTGTATGAAATGTGTGTGTATGAAATGTGTGTGTATGAAATGTGTGTATGAAATGTGTGTGTATGAAATGTGTGTGTATGAAATGTGTGTATGGAATGTGTGTATGAAATGTGTGTATGAAATGTGTGTGTATGAAATGTGTGTATGAAATGTGTGTATGAAATGTGTGTGTATGAAATGTGTGTATGAAATGTGTGTATGAAATGTGTGTGTGTGAAATGTGTGTATGAAATGTGTGTATGAAATGTGTTTGTATGAAATGTGTGTATGAAATGTGTGTATGAAATGTGTGTGTATGAAATGTGTGTATGAAATGTGTGTATGAAATGTGTGTATGAAATGTGTGTGTATGAAATGTGTGTATGAAATGTGGTAATGAATGCCATAAAGCATACTGCCAGTTTATCTAATATTAAAGTGTTTACCTAACCTGAAACTCTATGTAATTTATAGTGTAATAAAGACCAATTCCAGAGCCATTTATTGTTCATAAAAATGGGTGGACATTCATTGGGAGGCGGGTAGCGCTATTTGTGGATACACTCGGGTGCCATTATAACACGGTCCGATATAACGTGTAACTCGTTATAGCGTGGTTTGTCTATAGCTCCCAAGTTAAAAATTTATATTTTCAACCAGATTTATTAAAAACCCGTGGTATAACAACTGGTGAATTGATAAAAAAATCTCAACTAAATCGCTAAGTGTTTGCAAGCTCATTATATTTTTCAAAACTGTGACCATGTATTTGTGCCTCAATAACACTTTGATTTAGGCTGACATGGTAACTTCTTATTGTTATAAACAACATCACTTTTAATTGATTTACACAAACACACAATGGTCTGTCATATTTATCAACCATTGTCATATGTTTGTTTACTGTACTTCCACGGATAAAACATTGCCAAATAATGAAGCACAGTGCACCTTGGGATATTTATAAAACGGTTCCTCATTTATCGCAGTTTCATTCTGTGAATCCCCGCCACCCCATTATATAACGGGACCCCGAGTGCATTTGTAGATAAATTAATTAATTTATAAGTACAGTTTATTGGTGGTAAATGAAAATGTATCACTTTTGGAAGCCTGTCTAGATAAATATATTTAATAGCCAAAAAGGATGTTGTTTTATGGACTTTTTATGCTGTTGTATTCCAACATTAAACTTTTACCTTGAATTTAAAGAATTTAAGTTGTAAAATAATAAGTCTGACCCACTGAGTTGATGATCCATAAAATGTTGTTTTACACTTTAAAAAGAACAATTTCTGAAATTTCTAGAATTTTTTATATAAATAGCAATACAAAACTAATAATTAAGCAGTGTATGGATAGCACTGCCCTAAACCATACTGCAATATTTAGGGTGACCTTGACCTTTGTGGAACAATAACTTTTAAGTTGAGTTATCAAATTTACTCTATAGTTATGGTATTGGTAGTACTATTTAAAATGAAGCAGATTTGCCCAGATGACTTTGACCTCTAACAATAACAATTATTTTATTTTTTTGTCTTTAACTCTGTTTCTCATTTAGTATTAGCCCCAGAGCCACTGACCTTTGTCCATAATTTTGTTATGAGTAGTAATACTACCCAAAAGCATGAAACATTTGTGTAAATGACCTTGTCTTCTACAATTAAATAACTTGACATACAAATTGTAAAGTTTTTGTGCTAAGCTGCAATTCTTTGAAACTGTTTGCGCAAAAGTCAAATGAATAACTTCGTAGCCTTACTTTAGTCAAGATTACCAGATACTTACCTATCTATACTTCCAGCAATCATGAATTGATTGGTATAAGAACCCTAGCTTCCAAGGGAGAACATTTATTGGCAATTGCATTACTGATTAACCTATAAATTAAGGAAGATATTTACCTGCACTTCCATAGGTCAGGACAGTAGCTTTCTGGTCAGGACAAATAGCTTTCTGTTCAGGACAAGTAGCTTTCTGATCAGGACAGTAGCTTTCTGGTCCAGACAAGTGGCTTTCTGGTCAGGACAAGTACCTTTCTGGTCAAGACAAGTACCTTTCTGGTTAGAACAGTAGTTTTCTGGCCAGAACAGTAGCTTTCTGGTGAGGACAAGTAGCTTTCTGGTCAAGACAAATAGCTTTCTGGCCAGGACAGTAGCTTTCTGGTGAGAACAAGTAGCTTTTTGGTCAAGACAAATAGCTTTCTGGTCATGACAGTAGCTTTCTGGTAAGGACAGTAGTTTTCTGGTCAGGGCAAGTAGATGTCTGGTCAGGACAAATAGATTCCTGGTCAGGGCAGTAGCTGGTCAGAACTGTAGCTTTCTAGTCCGGACAAACAGCTTTCTGGTCAGAAGAAGTAGCTTTCTGGTTAGGACAAACAGATTTTTGGTCAGGACAGTGGCTTTCTGGACAAGACAAACAGTTTTTTGGTCAGGACAGTGGCTTTCTGGACAAGACATGTAGCTTTCTGGTCAGGACAAGTAGATTTCTTGTCAGGACAAGTAGCTTTCTGGTCAGAACAGTGGCTTTCTGGTCAAGACAAGTAGCTTCTGGTCAAGACAAGTAGATTTCTGGTCGGGACAAATAGCTTCTGGTCAGAACAAGTAGCTTTTATAAAAAGTAATTTTCTGGTTATCCGGTCAGGACAAGAAGCTTTCTGGTTAGGACATCAGCTTTCTGGTCAAGACAAGTAGCTTTCTGGTCAGTACAAGTAGATTTCTTGTCAGGACAAGTAGCTTTCTGGTCAGAACAGTGGCTTTCTGGTCAAGACAAGTAGCTTCTGGTCAGGACAAGTAGATTTCTTGTCAGGACAAGTAGCTTTCTGGTCAGAACAGTGGCTTTCTGGTCAAGCCAAGTAGCTTCTGGTCAAGACAAGTAGATTTCTGGTCGGGACAAATAGCTTCTGGTCAGAACAAGTAGCTTTTATAAAAAGTAATTTTCTGGTTATCCGGTCAGGACAAGAAGCTTTCTGGTTAGGACATCAGCTTTCTGGTCAAGACAAGTAGCTTTCTGGTCAGGACAAGAAGATGTCTGGTCATAAGTAGATTTCTTGTCAGGACAGTTACTGTAGCTTTCTGGTCAGGACAAGTAGGTTTTTTCATCAGAACTGGCTTACTGGACAAGACAAGTAACTTTCTGATCAGGACAAGTAGCTGTCTCTGGTCAGGACAAGAAGATTTTTTGTCAAGACAAGTAGCTCTCTGATCAGGACAGGTAGCTTTCTGGTCAGGACAATATCATTTTGGTCAGGACAGTGGCTTTCTGGCTAAGACAAGTAGCTTTCTCTGGTCAGGACAAGTAGCTTTCTGGTTATCTGGTCAGGATAAGTAGCTTTCTGGTTAGGACAGCAGCTTTCTGGTCAAGACTAGTAGCTTTCTGATCAGTACAAGTAGATATCTGATCAGGACAAGTAGATTTCTGGTCAGGTCAGATAGCTGTCTGGTCAGGACAAGTAGCTTTCTGGTCAAGACAAGCAGTTTATTGGTCTTAACAGTAGTTGGTCAGAACAGTAGCTTCTGGTCAGGACAAGTAGATTTCCAGTCGGGACAAATAGCTTTCTGCTCAGAACAGTAGCTTTCTGATCAAGACAAGTAGCTTTCTGGTCTGGACAGTAGTAAGTTAGGACAGTAGCTTTCTGGTCAGGACAAGTAGCTTTCTGATCTGGACAGTAGCTTTCTGGTCAGGACAAGTAGCTTTCTGGTCAGGACAGCATTTGGTCAGGAAGGGTAGCTTTGTGGTCAGGACAAGTAGCTTTCTGGTCAGTACAGAAACTTTTTGGTCAGAATAAGTAGCTTTCTGGTAAGGACAGAAGCTTTCTGGTCAGGAAAAATGGCTTTCTGGTCAGAATGAGTAGCTTGCTGGTCAGGACAGTGGCTTTCCGGTCAATACAAGAAGCTTTCTGGTCAGGACAAGTAGCTTCTGGTCAGGACAAGTAGCTTTCTTGTTAGGACAAGTAGCTTTCTTGTCAGGACAAGTAGCTTTCTGGTCAGGAAAAAACAATTTTCTGGTCAGAACGAGTAGCTTGCTGGTCAGGACAGTGGCTTTATGGTCAATACTTGAAGCTTTCTTGTCAGCACAAGTAGCTTCTGGTCAAGACAAGTAGCTTTCTGGTTAGGACAAGTAGCTTCTGGTCAAGACAAGTAGATTTCTGGTCGGGACAAATAGCTTCTGGTCAGAACAAGTAGCTTTCTGGTAAGGACAAGAAGCTTCTGGTCAGGAAAGGTAGCTTTGTGGTCAGAACAAGTAGCTTTCTGGTCAGTACAGTAGCTTTCTGGTCAGGACAAGTAGCTTTCTGGTAAGGACAAGTAGCTTTCTGGCCAGGACAAACAGCTTTATTGCCAGAACAAGTAAGTAGCTTTCTGGCCAGGACAAGTAGCTTTCTCATCTGGACAATAGCTTTCTGGTCTGGACAAATAGCTTTCTGGTCAGGACAGTAGCTTTCTGGTCTGGACAAGTGGCTTTCTGGTCAGTACAGTAGCTTTCTGGTCCGGACAAGTTACTTTCTGGTTAGAACAAGTAGCTTTCTGGTTAGTACAGTAGCTTTCTGGTCAGGACTGTGGCTTTCTGGTCAGGGCAAGTAGTTTCTGGTCAGTGCAGTAGCTTTCTGGTCAGGACAAGTAGCTTTCTGGTCAGGACAGTAGCTTTTTGATCTGAACAGTAGCTTCTGATCAGGACAAGTAGCTTTTTGGTCAGTACAGTAGCTTTGTGGTTAGGTCTATGGCTTTCTGGTCAGAACAAGTATCTTTCTGGTCAGGACAGTGGCTTTCTGGTCAGAACTGTGGATTTCTGGTCAGAACAAGAAGCTTTCTGGTCAGGACTTCGGCTTTCTGGTCAGGACAGTAGCTTTCTGATCAGAACAAACAGCTTTATTGTTAGGACAAGTAAGTAGCTTTCTGGTCAGGACAAGTAGCTTTATGGTCAGGACAAGTTGTTTTTTAAGTACTTGGTTGTCTGGACAAGTACATGTAGAAGTAAATGTCATACCTGGAATATAATTCATATGTTTGTAGATTGGTAAGATGCGTAAAAATGGTTAAAATCAATTTCAACAATGCCATGTGTCCCCTATGACCTTGTCTATTTAATTAAAGGGACAGTAGAAAGTTGTATAGGGTTGACTGCTCGGGCCAGAGGATCCCAAGACCCAACCAGATGACCTCTCAGAAACAACTCTCATTACTGGTTTTATCCAGGAAACAATCTCTAGAGTAATTCATATATCACAAATCAGTATGAGTTTATACATGACCAGCATTGCTACATGTAGATCCGTATTTAACAAAGTTTAATATGAAACAACATATTTTGGACTCTGGTGACGTATTTCATCTAAATTGGCCATTAACATACGTCTGTTAACTTATCTTCCAGCAGATACACTCTCAGCCGTAACAAAATCTGCATAATACATTACAAGAACTTTAAACACTTTATTTTATTTGCTGATTTTATTGATTATAAAATGTACTCAACTCTACTGCAAGTGTGATTCTTTCTTCACATTTGGTGTATTTTGAAAACAGTAATTATGGTAATGACAGTTTAACATGCAAGTGGTTAATTAGCATCGTGTCCAATTACATAACATTAAGATTTTCTTCATAGTTAAATACTGGCGCTTTATTTTTTTTTTAAGAACTGTAGACGGTATAATTACCTAGCTAGATTTAAATTGTTGCCCGCCCTAATTATCACAGGATTGTATAAACAAACAAACCAATTTAAAATGTTAGTCGGTCAATTTTAAGATAATGTCCTTTTTGACTGTTAATTGCTGTACTACCAGTACAGTGAACCCTATATATGTATATATGTACATTTATTTTCTATTTTCTTGTAAGTAGATATGCCATATCATATGTGTCATATTATAACAAAAAGGCAAACATCTTCCGTTTAATTTTGCTTTCAACAATTGCATTTTGAAATCTCATGACATTTTTGTCATCTATAAGTTCTCCATAGGCTTTGGCCATTCAGAGTTTGGAAAGTAGTGACAAATGAAATCAGGTGAGCAAATTAAGCCCAGTTGGACCTCTTGTGCATTTATTAATTTATCAGACAACTGCCACAAGACAAATAACAAATAGATTAGTTGTCATTCCCTCCTGGTAAGGTAAGTTTTGATATTGCCATGTGACAGCCAAGCTCCTTATAAAGTCATTTGCTGTATGTTATATCTAGCCTTTATCATATAGGGTCACCTCAGTTGAGAACAGTTATAATGAAAAAAACGTGTTACTTCTATAAAAGACCAAGTGACACCATTTGCGAGACAAAAAAAATCAGAAAGTACATCTATAATATTTTCTTTCAAAAATCTTCCTCAAAGAAGTAACCTTATTACACAATTTTTGATAAAGGCCAGATGGCTGAAAATTAAATATTGAGTGAATTAAATTGAACTTGTGTAACATCTATAATATACCACAGAAAAATCAGAAAGTACATCTATAATATACCACAGAAAAATCAGAAAGTACATTTATAATATACCATAGAAAAATCAGAAAGTACATTTATAATATACCACAGAAAAATCAGAAAGTACATCTATTGTATACAACAAAATAAAAGTCCATTTAACATGCAGTGTATAAAAGGCGATCAAAAAATTACTTTTGACATGTGTGTAAAATGCCAGTAATGATTCTTAACAGTTACCAACTTTAAAACATTTCAACCAACTTCCCGAGTGGTTAATCATTTTACTTTCCATAAAAAATTGATGTTTATTGTTAGGGGGTGTTTATTAGAACATATGTGGTATAAACCTGTCTGTTTGATACAGATCACATCAAGACAAAATATTAATAATTCCATTTTCTGAGCAAACATATTGTTCATTAAACACTGAAATAAATTTGGTTTAGGATGGGCATGCAACTGAGTGTCATTTTTAGATTGGATACTAAAGCTTCCTGATAACACATACTTTTCTTTCAGTGAATTAACCATATTTCTTACTATTAATCATCTTCCAGTCACTAAAGCCTAATATTTCTTATTCTATTCATTTACCACATAAAGCTTCGCAATTTTTTTGCTGTAACTTATCTCCGACTGTATAGAGCCTCTAATACTTCTTGCTTTTCTAATGCTGACTGACATTTACCTAATACAGACGAGAGCATTTGAGAGCATTTTGACACGGGCAGATAAAAGGTAAAATAATCCTTTCCTTACCACTCTTATCAATCGATCATCCATTTCTTTATTTTTTGTCAGCAATACGTTTCTCAAAATCTTATTATGGAATAAAGTTGACACTTTATTATTAGCATTTTTTTCTGGTTTTAATTTGAAATTCAGAATGACAGGTTAAATTTGATATACACTAGAGGTTGGTTTCCATATAAGGTGTCCATTTAAATAACTAGTTGTTAATTGCAATGTGTTGTCATTGCATAGGTTGTGTAATGGAAATTGATAAAAATGGTTATTGTTTGCTAATTGATTCATTTAATTTCTTATGTGTCGACTGACTAATTTGAATTATTTGGCATTCTCAAATTAAAACTATATATTTCTCAACCAAGGCCTATTGGGGAATTTTTATTAACTTATCCAAAAAAAAGAGAAGACATTTCACAGTAACTGGCTTCTTTTATAGTCACGCTAGTTTTAAATGTTGAAAGGAAAATGGTAGCAGAAATGTGCAAAAAATAATTGTGAAATATGAAGAGGAAAATTTACATATGGAAGTATGTAGGTTTGACTGCCATTAGTCTCATACCAAGTATTTAAAAAAAATATACTAAAAGTCGACACGGTGACAGTGTGGGGTATCATATCATGTATCTAGGGCAATAAAGCTGATACAGTACACTACACTACACTACACTACACTACACTACACTACACTACACTACACTACACTACACTACACTACACTACACTACACTACACTACACTACACTACACTACACTACACTACACTACACTACACTACACTACACTACACTACACTACACTACACTACACTACACTACACTACACTACACTACACTACACTACACTACACTACACTACACTACACTACACTACACTACACTACACTACACTACACTACACTACACTACACTACACTACAAAGTATAGTACAGGTACCAGGTACAGTACAGTACAGTGCAGGTACCAAGTACAGTACAGTATAGTACATGAACCAAGTACAGTACAGGTACCAGGTACCATACAGTACAGATACCAGGTACAGTACATGTACCTGGTACAGTACAGTACAGGTACCAGGTACAGTACAGTTCAGGTACCAGTACCAGGTACCAAGTACAGGTACCAAGTACAATATAGGTACAGTACAGTACAGGTACCAGGTAAAGTACAGTTCAGGTACCAGTACCAGGTACCAAGTACAGGTACCAAGTACAATATAGGTACAGTACAGTACAGGTACCAAGTACAGTACAGTACTGTACAAAGTATAGGTAAAGGTACAGTTCATTACAGTACAGTATTGTACAGTACTGTATGGTACAGTGAATTAGAATACATTACATAATGTTATTGGATACTCAGAACTAATGTATAAATACAACACAAAATTTTATTCAGAAGTGTAGACCACTGGCCCATAATACAAATATATACAATACACTTGGGTCCTGTTATTTCGCAGTTCTTGGGGCACAAAACGAAACCGCGTTATAAGCGGACCGTGTTATAGCAATAATTACCTCGAAAAAAATCAATGTCGGTTATTCACACCTATCGTGCTGTCCAACTCTAAGTGAATGCTATTTTTGGCATTGTAATATGATACAATGCGTATTTGGTTACAACAGATACACTTAAATATGTATAATATTAATACAAAAAAAAAGAAAAGAAAGAAAAACGTTTTCGTGTTTCAATTATTCTAAAATTGGCAGCCATTTCCATTTAACCTGGAAGGAGAAAAATAGGTGTCTATATAAAAAATCGCACTTCAATTTAAACACAACGCTGTTAGTGTTAAAATATTAAAAATGTATATCTGAAGTATTAACAACAATAAAATAATAAAAATAAGTTTATATTAATACCTGTCAACCACTTCGTTGCTTGATCATGTGATCACTCGATAAAAACAAAGTTTGCATATGGCTTCTGTGTTTGGCGCGTGACAGCATTTATTGAAACGCTCGGGATTATTACAAACTGTTAATAGTCAATGCTGGCATGAATCAATCACTTAAACTATCCTTTAAACCACCATGAGGTAATGGTTGTAATAGTTCATTAAAAGCCGGACCCAATAAGCTCAGTCCGTTACGCGTCTGACTATCAATCCAGGGGTCGTGAGTTCGAATCCCCCGCCCGGCAACAGTCTCCGTGATGATTGATATACGACATTGTGTCTCATTATCATTCGTCTCTCACCACTGATTCAAGTGGGAAAGTTATCAGTTATTTGCGGAGATGGGGTGTGCTCGAGTACTGGTTAATCCCAGGAAACAGTGGTTAGGTTAATTGATTGTCTGTTAGCCCTCAATGGCATAAAAATGATGCTGAATATTCAATCAATCAATCAATCAATCATTATAATCAAGGCTAATTGGTGAGAAGAAGATGAGCGGTTATCAAATCAAAACATGGCGACGATCTTTTGTTTGGTTGTCATTTGATCATTCGCGCAGATTTTTAAGTTTTATATCACGACTTTTCCACCCTGCTGAAAAAATGGAAACCAAGCAAAAACCGCGTTATAATGGAATTCGCATTATATCGGGCTGCGTTATAACACGACCGCAGTGTAGATAGAAATCATGAGAGTGATTCTTGACAGTCATTTCAACTGGCATGTTCTAATTTCTAAGCATTTTATAAATATTACAAAAACCAGGCTGACATTTACTACATTGTTTTATCATTTATATAGAACACAAATATAATGCTTGAAGCAAATTCATGGCATTGCTAGTGTTACTTTATTATATTGTCGGAAAGAAGCAATTTACCTTATTATCTTTTCTTTTTTTTTGTAAAAAATAAAGAAACTGTATAATATATGTATGCCGCATATAGAAAAAACTTCATGTACTTTATTTCTCCTAATTAACGTGCCTGGGTACTTCACATTTTATTTTAGACTTTACATTCACATTACCAGAAGTGTGATATGAAAACTTAGACCTTATGTTTCCTAAGGTAAAAAACAATGGTTACCACTGAACTCATCTAAAAGCACTGATCAGGTTCCTGAATAAAACTTTTGTTGGTCTTTTAGAATTTTCAGTTATTATCTTTTTTAGAAAAAAGTGTCAAATTGGTATAAAATCATCACAATAACATTAAAATCAATGATATCTATGTAGATTAATACATTAAATTGCAGTGGCGATCATTGTCAATGATATCTATGTGGATTAATACATTAGATTGCAGCGGCGATCATTGTCAGTGATATTTATGAGGTTAAATACATTAGAATGCAGCGGCGATCATTGTCAGTGATATTTATGAGGATTAATACATCAGATTGCAGGGGCGATCATTGTCAGTGATATTTATGAGGATTAATACATTAGATTGCAGCGGCGATCATTGTCAGTGATATCTATGTGGATTGATACATTAGATTGCAGCGGCGATCATTGTCAGTGATATTTATGAGGATTAATACATTAGATTGCAGCGGCTATCATTGTCAGTGATATTTATGAGGTTAAATACATTAGATTGCAGCGGCGATCATTGTCAGTGATATTTATGAGGATTAATACATTAGATTGCAGCGGCGATCATTGTCAGTGATATTTATGAGGATTAATACATTAGATTGCAGCGGCGATCATTGTCAGCGATATTTATGAGAATAAATACATTAGATTGCAGTGATTTTCTTTTACTATTTATCGTATTTATATAATGTGACACTGGTTCTGTTCCAAACGCAAATCAATATAATCCTTACAATAAAAATAAATGGTGCCTGCATAAGATTTGACTTTCGCTTGCTATACGCGGTAATTTCAAGTTTCAGAACAATTGAATAAGAATTTGGTCAGGTAAGCATCAAAACAATCGAATTTGAATAGGATTTAACGAAGAATTTGCTCAGGCAAGCATTGATTTGTGCATGTCTGAGCTTACCTTGGAGCATTTGCATTTCGCGAACACAATTTTCCGCAAAATAAAATACCTGCACCCTCTTCTAAGAATGGAGGCATGACTTATAGGGACGGAGCGAATATTAGGAAAAAATATCGTATGTTACATATGATAACATCAGAGACATCAAAAGGAATTTAAAATAAAAAAGTCAACACCATGAAGGTATACATTCACTGTTATCTTACCACATTATGATCAAACAGAAACATCTATGTGTAAATAAGTAGCAAGATTTTTTGTTCTGTTTATCTATTCAATTATTGATGAAAACTAAAAATAAACCACTGAATTTCAAGCCAGATTGGAGATGATATTTGGCTATGAAGTATACAAATGATGACAGAGATGATGATAATGATGACAGGATGAGTGACTCTCTCAGACCATCCTTAAAAAAATATTTGTTTGCTGTGCTCTGACCCAGTATTTTTTATGGTAGTTAGAAGCTAATTTATTTTTTTTGCCATATTTTGATTTTGCTTAGTTATTTTAAAGAAAATGGACAGAAATCATGAAAAAAAGAATTAAATGCTTTGAATGTCAATAAAAAAAATGTGTGGGTAACTGCAATTTTGTTAGAATAGAGCCCCGTTATTTGCATGTATAATATTTTCTTTAAACCCTCAAATTTTCTTATCCGGTCAGTCAGTTAAGCATTTACCCTGTAATTGTTGTTATTGTATGGTATTTAGCATTGCTTCAGTTTTATTTTGACAATGTCTACTCAAGATAGTATTCTGAATGCTGCCACACTGGAGTATCATGCCCCAGACACGTGGTATGACGATGTCTACTTGAGATAGTATTCTGAATGCTGCCACACTGGATTGTCATGCCACATACACATGGTATGAAGATGTCTACTTGAGATAGTATTCTGAATGCTGCCACACTGGAGTATCATGCCACATACACATGGTATGAAGATGTCTACTTGAGATAGTATTCTGAATGCTGCCACACTGGAGTATCATGCCCCAGACACGTGGTATGACGATGTCTACTTGAGATAGTATTCTGAATGCTGCCACACTGGAGTGTCATGCCACATACACATGGTATGAAGATGTCTACTTGAGATAGTATTCTGAATGCTGCCACACTGGAGTATCATGCCACATACACATGGTATGAAGATGTCTACTTGAGATAGTATTCTGAATGCTGCCACACTGGAGTATCATGCCACATACACATGGTATGAAGATGTCTACTCGAGGTAGTATTCTGAATGCTGCCACACTGGAGTATCATGCCCCAGACACATGGTATGACGATGTCTACTCGAGATAGTATTCTGAATGCTGCCACACTGGAGTATCATACCCAAGACACATGGTATGAAGATGTCTACTAGAGATAGTATTCTGAATGCTGCCACACTGGAGTATCATGCCCCAGACACATGGTATGATGATGTCTACTAGAGATAGTATTCTGAATGCTGCCACACTGGAGTATCATACCCAAGACACATGGTATGACGATGTCTACTAGAGATAGTATTCTGAATGCTGCCACACTGGAGTATCATGACGCATACACATTGTATGAAGATGTCTACTAGAGATAGTATTCTGAATGCTGCCACACTGGAGTATCATGCCACATACACATGGTATGAAGATGTCTACTTGAGATAGTATTCTGAATGCTGCCACACTGGAGTATCATGCCCCAGACACGTGGTATGACGATGTCTACTTGAGATAGTATTCTGAATGCTGCCACACTGGAGTATCATGCCCCAGACACGTGGTATGACGATGTCTACTTGAGATAGTATTCTGAATGCTGCCACACTGGAGTATCATGCCCCAGACACGTGGTATGACGATGTCTACTTGAGATAGTATTCTGAATGCTGCCACACTGGAGTATCATGACGCATACACATGGTATGAAGATGTCTACTAGAGATAGTATTCTGAATGCTGCCACACTGGAGTATCATGCCCCAGACACGGGGTATGACGATGTCTACTTGAGATAGTATTCTGAATGCTGCCACACTGGAGTGTCATGCCACATACACATGGTATGAAGATGTCTACTTGAGATAGTATTCTGAATGCTGCCACACTGGAGTATCATGCCCCAGACACATGGTATGAAGATGTCTACTAGAGATAGTATTCTGAATGCTGCCACACTGGAGTATCATGCCCCAGACACATGGTATGATGATGTCTACTAGAGATAGTATTCTGAATGCTGCCACACTGGAGTATCATACCCCAGACACATGGTATGAAGATGTCTACTAGAGATAGTATTGTGAATGCTGCCACACTGGAGTATCATGCCCCAGACACATGGTATGACGATGTCTACTGGAGATACTATTCTGAATGCTGCCACACTGGAGTATCATGCCGCATACACATAGTATGACGATGTCTACTTGAGATAGTATTCTGAATGCTGCCACACTGGAGTATCATACCCCAGACACATGGTATGATGATGTTTACTAGAGATAGTATTCTGAATGCTGCCACACTGGAGTATCATGCCCCAGACACATGGTATGACGATGTCTACTAGAGATAGTATTCTGAATGCTGCCACACTGGAGTATCATGCCCCAGACACATGGTATGATGATGTCCACTAGAGATAGTATTCTGAATGCTGCCACACTGGAGTATCATGTCCCAGACACATGGTATGATGATGTCTACTAGAGACAGTATTCTGAATGCTGCCACACTGGAGTATCATGCCCCAGACACATGGTATGATGATGTCTACTAGAGATAGTATTCTGAATGCTGCCACACTGGAGTATCATGCCCCAGACACGTGGTATGACGATGTCTTCTTGAGATAGTATTCTGAATGCTGCCACACTGGAGTATCATGCCCCAGACACATGGTGTGACGATGTCTACTAGAGATAGTATTCTGAATACTGCCCCACTGGAGTATCATGCCCCAGACAAGTGGTATGATGATGTCTACTAGAGATAT
This sequence comes from Panopea generosa, assembly GCA_029582155.1. NCBI lineage: Eukaryota > Metazoa > Mollusca > Bivalvia > Adapedonta > Hiatellidae > Panopea > Panopea generosa. The sequence continues at coordinate 48,632,258 of CM055901.1, forward strand.
TATTCTGAATGCTGCCACACTGGAGTATCATGCCCCAGACACATGGTATGACGATGTCTTCTTGAGATAGTATTCTAAATGCTGCCACACTGGAGTATCATGCCCCAGACACGTGGTATGATGATGTCTACTTGAGATAGTATTCTGAATGCTGCCACACTGGAGTATCATGCCCCAGACACATGGTATGATGATGTCTTCTTGAGATAGTATTCTGAATGCTGCCACACTGGAGTATCATGCCACAGACACATGGTATGACGATGTCTTCTTGAGATAGTATTGTGAATGCTGCCACACTGGAGTATCATGCCACAGACACATGGTATGACGATGTTTACTCGAGATAGTATTCTGAATACTGCCACACTGGAGTATCATGCCGCATACACGTGGTATGAAGATGTCTACTTGAGATAGTATTCTGAATGCTGCCACACTGGAGTATCATGCCCCAGACACGTGGTATGACGATGTCTACTTGAGATAGTATTCTGAATGCTGCCACACTGGAGTGTCATGCCACATACACATGGTATGAAGATGTCTACTTGAGATAGTATTCTGAATGCTGCCACACTGGAGTATCATGCCACATACACATGGTATGAAGATGTCTACTTGAGATAGTATTCTGAATGCTGCCACACTGGAGTATCATGCCACATACACATGGTATGAAGATGTCTACTCGAGGTAGTATTCTGAATGCTGCCACACTGGAGTATCATGCCCCAGACACATGGTATGACGATGTCTACTCGAGATAGTATTCTGAATGCTGCCACACTGGAGTATCTTACCCATGACACATGGTATGAAGATGTCTACTAGAGATAGTATTCTGAATGCTGCCACACTGGAGTATCATGATGCATACACATGGTATGAAGATGTCTACTAGAGATAGTATTCTGAATGCTGCCACACTGGAGTATCATGCCACATACACATGGTATGAAGATGTCTACTAGAGATAGTATTCTGAATGCTGCCACACTGGAGTATCATGCCCCAGACACATGGTATGGTGATGTCTACTAGAGATAGTATTCTGAATGCTGCCACACTGGAGTATCATGCCCCAGACACATGGTATGAAGATGTCTACTAGAGATAGTATTCTGAATGCTGCCACACTGGAGTATCATGCTGCATACACATGGTATGACGATGTCTACTGGAGATAGTATTCTGAAAACTGCCACACTGGAGTATCATGCCCCAGACACATGGTATGATGATGTCTACTAGAGATAGTATTCTGAATGCTGCCACACTGGAGTATCATGCCCCAGACACATGGTATGAAGATGTCTACTAGAGATAGTATTCTGAATGCTGCCACACTGGGGTATCATGCCCCAGACACATGGTATGATGATGTCTACTAGAGATAGTATTCTGAATGCTGCAACACTGGAGTATCATACCCCAGACACATGGTATGAAGATGTCTACTAGAGATAGTATTGTGAATGCTGCCACACTGGAGTATCATGCCCCAGACACATGGTATGACGATGTCTACTGGAGATACTATTCTGAATGCTGCCACACTGGAGTATCATGCCGCATACACATAGTATGACGATGTCTACTTGAGATAGTATTCTGAATGCTGCCACACTGGAGTATCATACCCCAGACACATGGTATGATGATGTCTACTAGAGATAGTATTCTGAATGCTGCCACACTGGAGTATCATGCCCCAGACACATGGTATGATGATGTCTACTAGAGATAGTATTCTGAATGCTGCCACACTGGAGTATCATGCCCCAGACACGTGGTATGACGATGTCTTCTTGAGATAGTATTCTGAATACTGCCACACTGGAGTATCATGCCCCAGACAAGTGGTATGATGATGTCTACTAGAGATATTATTCTGAATGCTGCCACACTGGAGTATCATGCCCCAGACACATGGTATGACGATGTCTTCTTGAGATAGTATTCTGAATGCTGCCACACTGGAGTATCATGCCTCAGACACGTGGTATGATGATGTCTACTTGAGATAGTATTCTGAATGCTGCCACACTGGAGTATCATGCCCCAGACACATGGTATGATGATGTCTTCTTGAGATAGTATTCTGAATGCTGCCACACTGGAGTATCATGCCACAGACACATGGTATGACGATGTCTTCTTGAGATAGTATTGTGAATGCTGCCACACTGGAGTATCATGCCACAGACACATGGTATGACGATGTTTACTCGAGATAGTATTCTGAATACTGCCACACTGGAGTATCATGCCGCATACACGTGGTATGATGATGTCTTCTCGAGATAGTATTGTGAATGCTGCCACACTGGAGTATCATGCCACAGACACATGGTATGACGATGTCTACTGGAGATAGTATTCTGAATGCTGCCACACTGGAGTATCATGCCCCAGACACATGGTATGATGATGTCTACTCGAGATAGTATTCTGAATACTGCCACACTGGAGTATCATGCCCCAGACACGTGATATGATGATGTCTACTAGAGATAGTATTCTGAATACTGCCACACTGGAGTATCATGCCCCAGACACATGGTATGATGATGTCTACTCGAAATAGTATTCTGAATGCTGCCACACTGGAGTATCATACTGCATACACATGGTATGACGATGTCTACTCGAGATAGTATTCTGAATGCTACCACACTGAAGTATCATGCCCCAGACACATGGTATGAAGATGTCTACTCGAAATAGTATTCTGAATGCTGCCACACTGGAGTATCATGCCCCAGACACATGGTATGACGATGTCTACTCGAGATAGTATTCTGAATGCTGCCACACTGGAGTATCATGCCCCAGACACATGGTATGATGATGTCTACTAGAGATAGTATTCTGAATGCTGCCACACTGGAGTATCATGCCCCAGACACATGGTATGATGATGGCTACTAGAAATAGTATTCTGAATGCTGCCACACTGGAGTATCATGCCCCAGACACATGGTATGATGATGTCTACTAGAGATAGTATTCTGAATACTGCCACACTGGAGTATCATGCCCCAGACACGTGGTATGACGATGTCTACTCGAGATAGTATTCTGAATACTGCCACACTGGAGTATCATGCCCCAGACACATGGTATGAAGATGTCTACTCGAAATAGTATTCTGAATGCTGCCACACTGGAGTATCATGACGCATACACATTGTATGAAGATGTCTTCTCGAGATAGTATTCTGAATACTGCCACACTGGAGTATCATGCCGCATACACATGGTATGACAACCTGCCCAGTCACATTATACTGACACTAGGATGACCAGCCAAGTTAGAAAGCTTCTAGTACCATTTTACAAGACTTTGGTATGACCTGGCCGAGACCGAACCAGCAGCCTTCCAAATGCAAGCGGGACAGTCTAAAAGGAGACCAAGCTGCGGTGTGCATTTGTCCTTTATGAGAAAAGTTCCTGAGGTTCCAATCCTGGCTGCATATTTTCTAATCTTGTTACACATGCATTCCATCTTTTGATTTGTTTCCTTGTACCATGGTACTTTGGAAAGCAGAGATTTGTATGTGCATACTAACCTCCATTATACGTTACACATTTAATTAACTTGGGCTGAACAACATGAGTATTGGGGCTGATCAACATGATTATTGAGGCTGATCAACATGATTATTGGGGCTGAACATGATTATTGGGGCTGATCAACATGGGTATTGGGGCTGATCAACATGCTTTTTGAGGCTGATCAACATGATTATTGGGGCTGATCAACATGAGTATTGAAGCTGATCAACATGATTATTGGGGCTGATCAGCATGATTATTGGGGCTGATCAACATGATTATTGAGGCTGATCAGCATGATTATTGGGGCTGATCAACATGATTATTGGGACTGATTAACATGATTATTGGGGCTGAACAACAGGGGCTGATCAACATTATTATTGGGGCTTAACAACATGATTTATAGGGCTGATCAACTTGATTATTGGGGCTGAACAACATGATTATTAGGGCTGATCGACATGATTGTTGAGGCAGATCAACATGATTTTTGAGGCTGATCAACATGAATATTGGGGCTGATTAACATGATTATTGGGGCTGAACATGATTATTGGGGCAAATCAACATTATTATTGGGGCTTAACAACATGATTTATAGGGCTGATCAACTTGATTATTGGGGCTGAACAACATGATAATTGAGGCTGATCAACATGGTTATTGGAGCTGATCAACATGATTATTGGAGCTGATTAACATGATTATTGGGGCTGATTAACATGATTATTTGGGCTGAACAACAGGGGCTGATCAACATTATTATTGGGGCTTAACAACATGATTTATAGGGCTGATCAACTTGATTATTGGGGCTGAACAACATGATAATTGAGGCTGATCAACATGGTTATTGGAGCTGATCAACATGATTATTGAGGCTGATTAACATGATTATTGGGGCTGATTAACATGATTATTTGGGCTGAACAACAGGGGCTGATCAACATTATTATTGGGGCATAACAACATGGTTTATAGGGCTGATCAACATGATTATTGGATCTGATCAACATGATTATTGAGGCTGATCAACATGATTATTGATGGCATGCAGATAAAGATGATTTCGGTACAAATTATCCAGTTAGTTTATACTAACTTATTATTCTAGTTTGATTACAAAGAAAACTCCAAGCTTACATTATAAACAGCTCTTGAGTTCGCTGCCTAGGTAGAACCAGTATCTAATGTTGTTTATTGAGAGTCATCTTATCCAGCTGGGGATCAAACCGGCAGTCTCTGGTTTAAGTGGCCAACACTATTCATCGCACTACCCACTTTTTTATCCTTTTTAAACAGTGTTATTCATTTCTATATCTTGTGTTTTAAGATGCCTTGAGTATTGTATTATAAGCAAGATTTTTCAGTTGGATTGGACAACATGTTTAGACAACTGTCATAGATGCTCTCTTGTGATAGATCATCATTCCTTTATTACGCAATTACAAGCTTCATTAATGTGACGTGTGGATGACATTGTTTTTTGTACCCAAGCTGATTCTGATCTAATCTAAATGAATTCATTGAGATTGTGGATGTACTTGATGGAGAACAATGAAATAAAACAACACAAAAAAACAACATGAACCATTAATTTTGTACTTGACATCCCTCTAGTAATTACTGCTTGATGTGGGTTAGTTGATATACTTAAAGTACAAGTGCAAAAAAATAAAAAAATGAAATACATACAAAATTTAGTTTGAGGTTTGTGACGTTTATAGTATGCTATTTAATGATGTTCAGTAAAAAAAAATGCAACTCAACATAACAATAGTTTGACCTCCGAATTTAGCATAATGCAACACTATGTAGAAATAATTTGACTTCCAGATTAAGCATATTAACTGCTTAATTCTATAGTGATAGTGACTTCTAGTTTAGTTTAATTCAACACTCTTTAGTGTTATTTGACTTCAAGATTTAGCATAATGCTTGTAAATAAATAGTGATATCGACTTCAAGATTTAGCACAATTCGACACTCTTAAGTTATAATTTAACTTCCAGATTGATCATAATGGTAAATTCTTAAGTAGTACTTAGATTTAGCATAATATGAGTAGTATATTGTTTAAAATGGGACTCACATAAATTGATATCAGTAGTGAATTGTTAGCTCATCTAAGCAAAGCTCAAGGTGAGCTGTTCTAATGGCCAGTGTTGTCCATCATATGTAAGCTGTCGTCTGTCCTAAAAAAATTTGTTGTGTGCACTCTAGCACCTGCATTTTTCATTGGATCTTCACTAACTTATGTAGTAGTTATATAACCATAATATCTCGGACATATTGTTGAACTGGCCAAATCGGATTATTAATGTCAGAGTTATGGCCCTTGAAACATAAAAAAATCCACCATTTAACCTTGTGTGCACTCTGACACCCACATTTTTCATTTGATCTTCACCAAACTTGCAGAATAGTTATATAAGCATAATATCTTGGACAGTTTGTTGAAATGGTCAGATCAGATTATTAATGCCAAAGTTATGGCCCTTGAAATATTAAAGATGCAATATTTGACCATGTGTACACTCTATCACCTGCATTTTTCATTTGATTCTCACTAAACTTACACAGAAGTTATATAAACATAATATCTCGGACATGCTGTTGAACTGCTCAAATCCAATTATTAATGTCAGAGTTATGGCCCTTGAATTGTCAAAAACAGCATTATTTGACCTTGTGTGCTCTCTAACACCAGCATTTTTTATTTGATTCTCACCAAATTTATTCAGTTGTTATATAACCAGAAAATCTTGGATAAGTTTTAGAACAAGCCAAATAGGGGAATTAATGTCTGAGTTATGGCCCTTGAATTGTCAAATATTGCATTATTTGGCATTATGTACTTTCCAGTACTTGCAACTTTCACTTAAAGTCAACCAAACTTACGTAACATTTATATAACCATAATATCTTGGACAAGTTGTTGAACTGGTCCAATGGGATAACTATTGTCACAATTATGACCTTTGATTCATCAAAAACGTTTTTTTTTGCTGTTGTTGTGTACGCTCTAGCATGTGCAGTTTTTATTTGATCCTCGTTAAACTAATACAGTATTTATATAACTATAATATCTAGGAAAAGTTTTTGAACTAGCCAAAATCGGATAATTAGTGTTGGAGTTACAGCCCTTGAATGTAAAAAATTGTGATATTTGACCTTGTGTGCATCTAGCACTTGCAGTTTTCATTTAATATTCAACAGACTTAGACAGCAATATATTGTAACAACAATATATTGTACAAGTTCTTGAACTGGGTGATTGGATAAATATTGTCAGAGTTATGGCCCTTGAATTGTCAAAAATTATGTGTATTTGATGTTGTGTGCAATCTAGAACTCACAGTTTATATTTGATCTTCATTAAACTTACACAGTTGTTATGTAACCATAATATCTTGGACAAGTTCTTGAACTGGTCAAAGTGGAAAATTAATGTGTTATGGTTTTTAAATCGACAAAAATTGCAATATATGAATTTATGTACACACTACACCTGCAAAAATATTGTTTTCTCTGCCAATATGAGTAGTGAATTGTAAAGTGAGACTCATATAAATTAATATGAGTACTGAAACATAAATTGATATGAGTAGTGAATTGTAAATTGTGAGTCATATGAATCAATTTACATATAATTGTTATGCATAGTTTTTTTTTTCTGGAAATTTGGAAGAGGTCCAAACCTTCGAGATTGGGAGAAAAAAAAAACAGTGCGATTTAGGGGAAATTGGGAGTTTTTTTTTTTTAAGGCTTTAGCAAACTGGAAAATAAAGCGTAATACTGTTAAGATCATGTTCAAACCAATAATTATCAGATATTACAGTAATACTGCATATCCAGTTATTTGTTTATCCCCTAATTTAAGAAAAATTACATATTTTCCTTTTGGGAAATTTTATGGCCTCAATTGGGGGGAAAAAACATGATTTTATAATTGGGAAGCCAGCGAATTTTGGTCTCAGTTTAATATGGTAAAAAAAGTGCTGCCATGAGTATCGAGTATAACAATAAAGCTTGAAGTTGTCACATGATCAATTGTTACAAAAAAAATTAAAAAAAGAATAATCCAGATTCAACTCCAATGAAACAGGACCTGTATTTATGAAGAGTTTATGAAATTTTGCAATGGAATAATCTGTTAAAATGATACATCACATATCACTTTGGTGTCATTAGTAATGGAAAAGCTAATTACAATATGACACCAAATGTGTGAGGAAAATGGGAGTGGTGGGAGAGGCAAACGGTGTGGACATGTGAGTAAAAATATGTTGGCAGATGTACCGATACTTGAGAGATGGAAAATAAATGCCTTGTGATCGGCAAGAAATGAAAAAAGTCACTGGAACTTAAAAAGTACTTAAGTTAGTTAATTTTCTGGATTGACCCATACATTGATTGCTCTGACACCAAAAATATGAAACAAAGCTGTGAAGCAGCATCTGGATCTTTTGATAACTGATGTAATTTAACATCATAAAACCTGACATGGTGATAGAGAATGCAGCCGGAGGGTCTGATGTGTCCGTCTGTCTGTGTTTTGTTTGCAAAACCTGGATCCTGCGATAACTTAAAGAAATTGCTTTCTTTGGCATTTTTTTATACCAGTAATACATGTATACTGATTAACAAAATTTTTGTTTGTTTATTTTCAGGTCCCCCTGCAGTTCCACACAGACTTATAGATTGTTATTTCCTGAAACCGATTGTCTGTTTTAATTGTAAGTATGGAATAAATTATGTGTTAGAAGAATTCAGCAGAAACATATCTTTGTATCTCCACAGTATCTAGTTACTTGTGCACATAATTATTACCAATCAACATGAAATATGACAAAATGTTGCAATCCTCTCATTTTTGGAAGGAGAAGAAGCTTTAGCTGTCGTGTAGCCCTAGCAATCTGTTATAAAGGTAACGTATGGCAGGAACCGCCATTTTCATCCGACCGATAAAGTAGTTCACAAGTTTCAAAACTCATTTGCCGTATAAGAACGTATATATACAACAAAAGATTCAATTTTTTTTTATTTATTGTGGATTTTTTTCTGTATAAAAATTCAAAGATACGATACGTGAAGCATACAATTTCCATTTAAATGCGGAAGAATACAATTATCTCGCTGTGCTCTAAAAAAACGCGGCAATTTTCGTTGATAAAAAAACTGTTTTACACATTTACTACTATGCATAGTGACGTCATCTGGTGGGGGGCTATAATCTCGTTAACATCATTCTACTGTAATCAGGTGTAATCATTAACAGGGTGAAATATTGACATGTTTTCAATATAATAACTCGTAGTTTGAGTAAAAAGTGATTGTTAGTGTAATTTCATTCACTTTTGAATGTCCTCTTTGATTTTGATAATAAAATAAAGAAATAAGGTTCGGGGCTATTTTTGTTGTTGGCAGAAAAACAGGCCAATCTGTCATCTTATGCAAGCAGTGCTTTGATGTTGATGTACAGATCCACGGCTCAAGTAATTTATTTAAATATACATTCATAATTTCATATATATATTTACCCTTATCATATACTGTTATATTGCTACTCAATTTTTGCTGCTAATTAGTTTATCCAAACATATTTAGCTGTTAATTAGGTCATCCGACATATGTTTGTTGTGTCTGTGTTGTATTTTTTAGATTGATTAAATCTAGGTCACGCAAAACCGTTTTTTCATTATCCATAAATCGTTGCTATTGAATTGGAGATATTAAAATTGACTGGAGTTATAGCACAAAATATATGATACCAGACTGAAGATGATTCATGGAAAAACAAAAACTGGAGTTGAAGTTAAAATATAATATATATCTGGAACTGAATCGTTGAAATTCTTGCTTCAGGAGTTGGACAAGTTAAGAGTTCAGATGACTCATTTGATCAATATCTGTCAAAAAGTCAAATGTCAGAATATGAAGGTTTGTTTGTCAAGTTTTCATATAGGTTGTTCATGTTGATAACTTTTATGTGGAGATGTGGAAAGGATTCCTGGACCGCCACGTTACCAGTTTACAAAATTCCCTGTTAATGGCAATTTTCACCAGAGTCATCGAATATTCAGTCAAATTTCACAGGGAAGATAGTGTGTACCATGTTGTTCAGCATTTTTTGCAAATGCAATATTAAAACCATTTGATAGGTACTGTTGGAAAAATATTGATATGGACTCTGTATTGTATGCAGGAGATTATTTATACAGATACACAAAAGAAATATCAAACACATCACATTCTTTTCTAAATCCCGATGAATTGCCTTCTTACTTAACATATCAGAAATCCAATTTCCCGTACCTACATTTTCGAATTAACACAAGCAGAAGCCTTTTCTCAGGCCTTTGAGACCTTTGATTTTTGTTTATTTTTGTTTTCAGTAAAACTATCATTCTGTAAATGTAAAATGTATTCTGTAAACTAATCACCATCAACTAAAAAAAGTTTACATTATTGACCTTGACTTATTTAATGGACTTATATTATCTAGTTAAAGTTTTATATTTAGCTCACTTTTTTATCTGTTTCTGAACTACTTGCATTATAATGACTTAACTTCATAAACACATTCATAAGTGGACTTTGATAAAGACAAGTGTCTGCACCCCTTTTTGGTGCTCTTGTATAATATTGCAATAGTCTCATGGAAAATGGAATATATCCATGGAAAATCATTTCAACATGATGATGTATAGGTTAGAAGTCACGTCAGTTAATCTACTTTCTCATTTAAGAGCAATTTGATTGGCTGAGGAAGTAGGTCAACATCTACTGATGGTCTTTACATTCTATATAAATGGAATGTGCTATTTTGAAAAAATCTTCAGTGATTTTATTGGCTGAGAAAGAAGGACAACATCTAAATGGTGTTGTAACATGACATGGTGGAAATATATCCATGGCATGATCGATAGAGTGTTGTAACATGAATTGGTGTCGTGAAAGTCCCATTGGAAAGCATCTCAACATGATATGGTGTTGTAACCTGACTTGGTGTTGCAATAGTCCCATGGAAAATGGAAATATATCCATGGGAAAGCATCTCAACATGATATGGTGTTGTAACCTGACTTGGTGTTGCAATAGTCTCATGGAAAATGGAAATATATCCATGGGAAAGCATCTCAACATGATATGGTGTTGTAACCTGACTTGGTGTTGCAATAGTCCCATGGAAAATGGAAATATATCCATGGGAAAGCATCTCAACATGATATGGTGTTGTAATCTGACTTGGTGTTGCAAAAGTCCCATGGAAAATGGAAATATATCCATGGGAAAGCATCTCAACATGATATGGTGTTGTAACCTGACTTGGTGTTGCAATAGTCCCATGGAAAATGGAAATATATCCATGGGAAAGCATCTAAACATGATATGGTGTTGTAACCTGACTTGGTGTTGCAATAGTCCCATGGAAAAGGAAATATATCAATGGGAAAGCATCTCAACATGATATGGTGTTGTAACCTGACTTGGTGTTGCAAAAGTTCCATGGAAAATGGAAATATATCCATGGGAAAGCATCTCAACATGATATGGTGTTGTAACATGACTTTGTGTTGCAATAGTCCCATACAAAATGGAAATATATTCATGGAAAAGCATCTCAACATGATTTAGTGTTGTAACATGACTTGGTGTTGCAATGGTCAAATGGAAAATGGAAATGGTCAAATAAGTTAAAGCAAATTTTATAACTATGGGAAAACATCTCAAAATGACAAAATATTGTAATATGTTATGGAAATTATAGGAGACAGTCTAGAAATTACAATTTTTCGTTATGATGTCATGAAAACCTTGTATATCCATGAGAAACCATCTCAAAATGACAAGAAGTTGTAAAGTACCATGGAAAAAGTTCCATACAAAACAATCCAAATAATAAGTTGTATAATGTTTTGTAATGTCATGGAAATATTTCTGTCGGGAACCATCTCTGCATGACACAGTTTGGTCTTATCACAACAATGTCATAATACAGAAAAGAAAATGCAGTTTCAAATCCAATGTCTGCCATCTTCTGGTTCAGGTTTGTTATATACCCTGATGTAATAGATTGGAGTTTCCTTGGGTCCTCAGTGGACGTGTGGTGTGGCCTTAGGCACCTTACCTCTCACCGCTAATTTCGTAGGTTGCAGTCCTACTCGCTCCAAAAACCTTATGTGAGAAAGTTTAACAGTTCCTTGAGGTCTTCCTCCACCAATAAAAGTGAATATTCCATAATATATAATCTAAAATGTGTTTAAATGAATCCCTTTCAAAAAATGAAAAAAAGGAATTACCTGTCTGTCCCACACACAAATCCTAGCACTTTAATGCTGTTGCCAAATTGTGACTTCATAAGTTCACTTTCCAATGGTGTAACTGACCAATCCAGCATGCCCTTACCTCAGTGTTATGTAACGGTCCCTAAAGAGGAGATATAGAACTGTTTCTGCAATTTAAATCTGATGTCATCTGTTTAGCTTTGTTAAATTCATTAATGTTGTACTTGTTGTATGGTGTTTAGCATAATTTTCAGCAATTTCTCAGTCATATCTGGACAGTGTCTACTTAGGACAGTATTGTAAAGGCTGCTACACTGGGGTATCATGCTGCAGACACATGGTACGACATCCCACCCAGTCACGTTATACTGACACTGGGCAGATCTAGAAATACTCTGTAAATGCTGTGTGCCAAGCGAGGAAGCTTGTTGTCACTTTTCTCAAGTCTTGAGTACAACCTGGCTGGGGACCAAACCAATACATACCACATGCAAGACGAACACTACCGCTAGATCAATGCTGCAACATGCTTCATGTGTGCGGTGATCAAATAAGAGATGTTATGCCAACCTTGTCAGCAAACTAACTAAGGCTTTTTCTAAGATAATTACCATTGTTTATATGACAGAAGAATGACTGGTCGAGGTTTCATCTTGCCATATGAAACTAATTTCTGTAACTTCTTATGAATGGAACTATGAATCTTGAAAATACATGTACCATCATTTTCATAAAGTAGGAAAGGTTTGACTATGATGTCTTATTATACATGAAGATCCGTTTATGTTTTCAATCCAGTGTTTATCCATGATTTGTCTAGACACTGTTATACTTGGAAATTATTAGTACAGCAAAACTTGTTCAATAGGCAAGCCTTTATGATATAGCTTCTGGAACTACTTTCTCATGTTTTTGGTATGACACAGGTAGGGATAAAACATACAACTACAAGGACTCGGTAGTTTAACTAAAAGTGTTAGAGGCTGATTTTGGTCTAATGTTGTGATGTGTGTGTTCAAGGAGATAAAGGAGATAGGAAAATTATATAAATCCCACATCTGTGTCATAATTAGGTAATTCAGTATTTATCTTGCAGTTGAGATATAGATTGAGTGGTCTGTCTGGCCGTGCATACCACATGATAACCCTATCTTGTCATATCAGTCATTGTCATCAATTGTAAGATTTTAATTGAATCTTTGTTTTGTGACTCATTGTCACAGACATGTCAGTTACTAATAAAAACCATCCCTGCCAACCAGGAAGGACAACAGAGAAGGGACTGTCACTGATATGTCTGTTTACTGATAGAAACCATCCCTGCCAGCTACCAAGGGAACGGACTGGACAAGTAAAGCTGCTTATGCCGTCAGTAGATGGCCGCTGACTATTGAACTTTGAGTCAGATTATTAGAGCACTTTTATTCAAGGCCTGGATGTTGTTGTTTTAAACTTTGCGTTGTGAATTATAAATAAGAAAGACAACACTCCCAGTCACATAATAGAAAATGAAATATACCTTAATGCATTATCATGCTCAGATCACATTAAAACCTCGACATACACCAATTATTTTATACATAATTTTTATTATGAAAATATAAAATTAAAACACCTTGGTATATATACAGACAATCAAGTTCATAATTGATTTGGAAAGGATTGCTTACTGTCAAGCGAGGAAGCTTCTTGTCTTTGGTTATAATGACCCGGTTTGGGATCGAAGCCATGACCTACCAGATGTGCCGGGGATGATCTACCCCTAGACCATCACTGCTGTCTTTTTTCTATATGACAACAAAAATAACAAAGGATCAAAGATTTTTTTGGACAAAATTGATTTGAGACATAATTATTTGATTTTTGAAAAGAATTTAAACTCATTTAATCATTTTTAATAAAAATCCCATTGATGGATAATAATGTTTTATCACGATTATTTGAAATCTTTCTTTATGCATATCTCTCATCATTTCTTTCATTTATTTATTTGAAAATAGTTTGAAGCTATCTTAAACAGCCAGTCAAGAGAGGAACAAAACTGGCTATTTAAGACAGGTTGTTGTTTAATACAGGTAATTTTTTTCTTGCAAGCATATAAATGGAAAATCCCAAATGTGACTGCTGAAGACAAGTGGCTGCTTAATAGAGGTGACTGCTTATGCAAGTTTAACTGTACTTTTAACCATATTTATTTAAAATATTATTGTCAGCATCACTTTCATTAACCTATGCGCACACCACATGACCTTTTTATGTGTTGATGTGATGTAAAAACTCCATTCATTCATCCATTCAGTAAATTCTATATTCAATGTTCATAATGGGCGCTGTCTTAAGATCACTTCTCATCGCTAAGGTTGTAGGTTCACGTTCCGCTCGCTCCAAAATCTTATGTGCGAAAGTTTGCCAGTTACTTGTGGAAAGACGGTGGTTCTACTCGGTCGGACTCAATCTGAGGTCTTCATCCACCAGTAAAGCAGGATATGCCATAAATAACCTGAAATGTGTTGAAAATGGTGTTAAAACCCATTAAAAAAACAACAAATAATGGATCTTATACTCAGTGGCGTCACTCACAAATCAGCATCTGATAACAAGGTTTAGGGAAAAAATTGGGGGCAATCACAAACAAATGCTGATCAAATCAATTATTATAGTAGTTTGATGTGTTTGAAAGGTAGATAAAAGTTGTTGTTGTATGGTGTTAAGCATCGCTTTCAAAAATGCCGCAGACACGTGGTATGATATCCCACCCAGTCACATTATACTGACACTGGGCTGACAAGACCTATAATTGTCCTCTAAATGCTGAGTGCCAAGCGAGGAAGCTTCTAGTACCATTTTTAAAGTTTTGGTATGACCCTGCCAGGGATTGAACCCACGACCTTCCGCATGTGAGGCTGGCGCTCTACCACTTGAACACGCTGCGGTCTTGTAAATAAAAGTAAAACAAATAAAGGACAGACAGACTGACAAACATATAATTATTATCAGTAAGCATTGTAGAAATAGTATTTTCTGTGTGATCTTAGTGAAACAGGGTTTCCGATGTTATATTTTGGCCTATATTAGAGGATAGTTCTAGGTCTGGTCGACCCAGTTCATCAATGGTCCATTTTGAGCTTGACTATTTGAAAAATAAAGAGATTCTACTCCCCTGGATGTGAGATAACTCTTGCTTGTAAATAATGCAAATTATTGCCCTTGTTTGACTTAGAAATTATGGTAAAGTTTTGCGTGCAAGTACTATCAAGTCCATATCTCAGCAACTATTTAATGTATTTGATGGAAACTTCACACAATACTTTCCAGTCATCAAACCTACTACAATAATTAATTTAGATAACTCATGGATGACTATAATACAAAATTATTGCCCTTGTTTGACTTAAAAATTCTGGTTAAAGTTTTGCGTGCAAGTACCATCAAGTCAATATCTCATCAACCACTCAATGTATTTGATTTAAACTTCAGACAAGACATTCCAGTTACAATATTACTATTACAATAAGTGTTAGATAACTCTTGCTTGAATATATTGTAATTATTGCCCTTGTTTGACTTAGAAATTCTAGTTAAGGCTTTGCATGCAAGTACCATCAAGTCCCTTTCTCAGTAAACATTCCATGTGTTGGATTTAAACTAAATACAAGAATTTCCAGTTATCAAATCTACTAAAATAACCAAGTTAGATAACTCTTGTATGAATATAATGAAAATAATGGCCCTTCTTTTAACTTGGATTTTGATTGTTTTGCATGCAAGTACCATCAAGTCCATATCACAACAACCACTCAATGTATTTGATTGAAACTTTACAAATGGCTTTGCCAATTAAATAATCAAGTGGGATAACTCTTGCCAGATATTTTTTTGCAAATTATGGCCTTTGTTTGACTTAGAAATTCTATAACCCAGCAGCCACTGCATGTATTGCATTGAAACTTCATACAAAGTATTGCAGTTATAAGACCTATTCAATTTAGTAAGTAAGATAAGTCTTGTTTGCTTGGATTTATAATCAGTCTCAATCCAATTGGTACTTTTGTGACAATATTTGAATAGTTGAGCGTGCTGTCTTATAGGCAGCTCTTGATTTCATGGCTTTCGATCACAAATGTTTTCAATGTCGCAATAGTTCAATGTATATTGCTCTACTTCCTCCTGTTGTAAACATGGCGCTATGGCATAATTGCTGATATGAACAAGGAAGTAAAATTTTATTGTAATATAAACTAGTCAATAACACATTCTTTCAATAACAAATATGAATTCATTAGACCAGCTAATATACTGTGAATGACACAATGTCATGTGCATATGATAAACAACGTCATGTGCATATAATTTATCAATAACACACTACTGTGTCTGATGTTGTCAGTCTATAGTCTGTTTCAATACAGTTTATACCCAGCCAGTACGCCAAAAGCACAGAGATGTAGGTTCCTTTTTGTAGAGTTGTATGATTTTTATGTATATTACGTATATTATGCGAGTGAGTGACGCAACATGTGCAGAATTAGCTGATATGTGGAATGCCCAGATACAGATGTTTGTGGAACCAACTGTTGTGAAGTGGATTATTCTCCGAGCCTGTAACAATTATAAATTCAAACCATTTCATACAATTTTGTCAATTTTACAATGTTCTGGTAAAGGTCTCAAATCATTGTGATAACTCTGGTATATACAAACACTATGACAACCTCACTTGTGGAAATATTTCACCAGTATTAAAAGACATTACAGACATGTGTCATACTATTCCTCAGTGTTGTTTACCACCATGTATACAATTTTCAGGGCGTATGTTAGTGCCAAAGCTGATATTTTTTAGCACAATTTATGGAGCAAAAATCTAAAATAAAATTATGTTGAACAGTTGTTTTATGTGGTAATGAAAATACAATATTTTTTAGTCGGTTGAATACTCTCAGAAAAAATCACAAAAACATAATTTTTATGGGGAGAGTGCAGTGCTAAACTTTGATGGAAGAAAATGCCTATATTAAGAAGGGTTGAAAGTTTTAACACAGTATTTTATGCCTATCAGAAGTTATTGCATAATATCTAAATGTTTGCAGTTTTGTTAACACTAAATTTGCCTATTTGCTGTAAAATTTGTTTTACTTGACAGATCTTAGGGGTTAAAACATTTCTATATTCACCACTAAAAATGATTGATCTCTTGATATATAATTTATATACTGTGGTGCGATGTTAACAATTGCCACAATGTACACGTATATATATACCACTGAAATTGTATTTTTAAAAGCCAATTTACCTTTGCTTGAAACATGTGCCACAATTTTTAGCTCACCTGAGCCAAGGGCTCACAGGTTAGCTTTTGTGATCGCCTGGTGTCCGTCGTCTGTCTTCCGTTGTTAACTTTTAGTTTCTAATAACTTCTCTTCTGAAATCACTAGGCCAATTTTTATATAACTTCACAGAAATGTTCCTTGGGTGACCCTCTACCAAGTTTATTTAAGCCATCTTGATTTGTCAAAAAACATGGCGCCAGGGGGCGAGGCAAGTTTAATTAGTAAAAACTGAAAAAAATCTTTTTGTCAGAAATTACAGGCTTGATTTTAAAACAATTTCAATGAAATGTTCCTTGGGTGACCCTCTACCGAGTTTGTTCAAGCCATCTTGATTCGTCAAAATACATGGCTGCCAGGGGGCGGCAAAGTTTAATTAATAAAAACTTAAAAAAGCTTCTTGTCAGAAACAACAGGCTCGATTTTAAAATAATTTCAATGAAATGTTCCTTGGGTGACCCTTCACCAAGTTTGTTCAAACCGTAGAGATTCATAAAAAACATGGGGGCATGGAGGTTGGGTTAGTTTACTTTATAAGCTTAAGTAAAATCTTAAAAAATCTTCTTGTCAGAAACCACCAGATAGATTTTAAAACAATTTCGCAGAAATGTTCCTTGGGTGACCCTTTACCAAGTTTGTTCAAGCCGTTGTGATTTGTTAAAAAACATGACCGCCACAGAGAAGAGAGGTGCTAGTTTACTGTATGGGCAGCTATAGTAAAAACTTCCAAAAGCCTTCTTGTCAGAATCTACAGACCTGATTTCGATGTTATTTCACTGACATTTACCATTGGTGAACCTTTACAAAGTTTGAACTCACATGTATTATATAATCTACTTAAGTTGGGTGACTCAAGGTCAGTCAGGTGAGCTATATAGGGCCATCTTGGCCCTTTTGATTTAATTTAGCTTGTCTGAGTAGAGCCAAAAGGTTGTGAATTGCTCAAGGCCATCTGGTTGAGCAACCCACAACCTCTGGCACAAGCAGCTGACACTATCCACTGTACTACCACATATTTAACAGCCACGGTTGAGTCGTGGATCAACCCACAACATCTGGCATAAGGAGCTGATACTATCCACTGTACTACCACATATTTAACAATCAAGGTTGAGTTTGGGATCAACCCACAACCTCTGGCACAAGGAGCTGACACTATCCACTGTACTACCACATATTTAAAAGTCAAGGTTGAGTCTGGGATCAAACCACAACCTCTGGCACAAGGAGCTGACAATATCCACTGTACTACCACATATTTAAAAGTCAAGGTTGAGTCTGGGATCAACCCACAACCTCTGGCACAAGGAGCTGACACTATCCACTGTACTACCACATATTTAACAGTCAATGTTTAGTCTGGGATCAACCCACAACCTCTGGCATAATTGGCTGACACTATCCACTGTACTGCCACATATTTAACAGTCAATGTTTAGTCTGGGATCAACCCACAACCTATGGCATAAGGAGCTAACACTATCCACTGTACTACCACATATTTAACAGTCAAGGTTGAGTCTGGGATCAACCCACAACCTCTGGCATAAGGAGCTGACACTATCCACTGTACTTCCACATATTTAACAGTCAAGGTTGAGTCTGGGATCAACCCACAACCTATGGCATAAGGAGCTAACACTATCCACTGTACTACCACATATTTAACAGTCAAGGTTGAGTCTGGGATCAACCCACAACCTCTGGCACAAGGAGCTGACACTATCCACTGTACTACCACATATTTAACAGTCAAGGTTGAGTCTGGGATCAACCCACAATCTCTGGCATAAGGAGCTGACACTATCCACTGTACTTCCACATATTTAACAGTCAAGGTTGAGTCTGGGATCAACCCACAACCTCTGGCATAAGGAGCTGACACTATCCACTGTACTACCACATATTTAACAGTCAAGGTTGAGTCTGGGATCAACCCACAACCTCTGGCATAAGGAGCTGACACTATCCACTGTACTACCACATATTTAACAGTCAAGGTTGAGTCTGGGATCAACCCACAATCTCTGGCATAAGGAGCTGACACTATCCACTGTACTACCACATAATTAACAGTCAAGGTTGAGTCTAGGATCAACCCACAGCCTCTGGCATAAGGAGCTGACAATATCCACTGTACTACAACATATTTAAAAGTCAAGGTTGAGTCTGGAATCAACCCACAACCTCTGGCATAAGGAGCTGACACTATCCACTGTACTACCACATATTTAACAGTCAAGGTTTAGTCTGGGATCAACCCACAACCTCTGGCATAAGGAGCTGACACTATCCACTGTACTACCACATACTTAAAAGTCAAGGTTTAGTCTGGGATCAACCCACAACATCTGGTATAAGGAGCTGACACTATCCACTGTACTACCACATATTTAACAGTCAAGGTTGAGTCTGGGATCAACCCACAACCTCTGGCATAAGGAGCTGACACTATCCACTGTACTTCCACATATTTAAAAGTCAAGGTTTAGTCTGGGATCAACCCACAACCTCTGGCACAAGGAGCTGACAATATCCACTGTACTACAACATATTTAAAAGTCAAGGTTGAGTCTGGGATCAACCCACAACCTCTGGCATAAGGAGCTGACACTATCCACTGTACTACCACATATTTAACAGTCAAGGTTGAGTCTGGGATCAAACCACAACCTCTGGCATAAGGAGCTGACACTATCCACTGTACTTCCACATATTTAACAGTCAATGTTGAGTCTGGGATCAACCCACAGCCTCTGGCATAAGGAGCTGACACTATCCACTGTACTTCCACATATTTAACAGTCAATGTTGAGTCTGGGATCAAACCACAACCTCTGGCATAAGGAGCTGACACTATCCACTGTACTTCCACATATTTAAAAGTCAATGTTGAGTCTGGGATCAACCCACAACCTCTGGCATAAGGAGCTGACACTATCCACTGTACTACCACATATTTAACAGTCAAGGTTTAGTCTGGGATCAACCCACAACATCTGGTATAAGGAGCTGACAATATCCACTGTACTACCACATATTTAAAAGTCAAGGTTTAGTCTGGGATCAACCCACAACATCTGGCATAAGGAGCTGACACTATCCACTGTACTACCACATATTTAACAGTCAATGTTGAGTCTGGGATCAACCCACAGCCTCTGGCATAAGGAGCTGACACTATCCACTGTACTACAACATATTTAAAAGTCAAGATTGAGTCTGGGATCAACCCACAACCTCTGGCATAAGGAGCTGACACTATCCACTGTACTGCCACATATTTAAAAGTCAAGGTTTAGTCTGGGATCAACCCACAGCCTCTGGCATAAGGAGCTGACACTATCCACTGTACTACCACATATTTAACAGTCAATGTGGAGTCTGGGATCAACCCACAGCCTCTGGCATAAGGAGCTGACACTATCCACTGTACTGCCACATATTTAACAGTCAAGGTTGAGTTTGGGATAAACCTACAGCCTCTGGTATAATGGGCTGACACTATCCACTGTACTTCCACATATTTAACAGTCAAGGTTGAGTCTGGGATCAACCAACAACAGATGGTATAAGGAGCTGACACTATCCACTGTACTATCACATATTTAACAGTCAAGGTTGAGTCTGGGATCAACCCACAGCCTCTGGCATAAGGAGCTGACACTATCCACTGTACTACCACATAATTAACAGTCAAGGTTGAGTCTGGGATCAACCCACAGCCTCTGGCATAAGGAGCTGACACTATCCACTGTACTTCCACATATTTAACAGTCAAGGTTGAGTCTGGGATCAACCCACAACCTCTGGCATAAGGAGCTGACACTATCCACTGTACTACCACATATTTAACAGTCAAGGTTTAGTCTGGGATCAACCCACAACCTCTGGCATAAGGAGCTGACACTATCCACTGTACTGCCACATATTTAAAAGTCAAGGTTTAGTCTGGGATCAACCCACAGCCTCTGGCATAAGGAGCTGACACTATCCACTGTACTTCCACATATTTGACAGTCAATGTTGAGTCTGGGATCAACCCACAGCCTCTGGCATAAGGAGCTGACACTATCCACTGTACTTCCACATATTTAACAGTCAAGGTTTAGTCTGAGATCAACCCACAACCTCTGGCATAAGGAGCTGACACTATCCACTGTACTTCCACATATTTAACAGTCAAGGTTTAGTCTGGGATCAACCCACAACCTCTGGCATAAGGAGCTGACACTATCCACTGTACTTCCACATATTTAACAGTCAAGGTTGAGTCTGGGATCAACCCACAACCTCTGGCATAAGGAGCTGACACTATCCACTGTACTACCACATATTTAACAGTCAAGGTTGAGTCTGGGATCAACCCACAACATCTGGCATAAGGAGCTGACACTATCCACTGTACTGCCACATATTTAACAGTCAAGGTTGAGTCTGGGATCAACCCACAACCTCTGGCATAAGGAGCTGACACTATCCACTGTACTTCCACATATTTAACAGTCAAGGTTTAGTCTGGGATCAACCCACAACCTCTGGCATAAGGAGCTGACACTATCCACTGTACTGCCACATATTTAACAGTCAAGGTTGAGTCTGGGATCAACCCACAACCTCTGGCATAAGGAGCTGACACTATCCACTGTACTACCACATATTTAACAGTCAAGGTTGAGTATGGGATCAACCCACAACATCTGGCATAAGGAGCTGACACTATCCACTGTACTGTCACATATTTAACAGTCAAGGTTTAGTCTGGGATCAACCCACAACCTCTGGCATAAGGAGCTGACACTATCCACTGTACTTCCACATATTTAACAGTCAAGGTTGAGTCTGGGATCAACCCACAACCTCTGGCATAAGGAGCTGACACTATCCACTGTACTACCACATATTTAACAGTCAAGGTTGAGTCTGGGATCAACCCACAACCTCTGGCATAAGGAGCTGACACTATCCACTGTACTGCCACGTATTAAACAGTCAATGTTGAGTCTGGGATCAACCCACAACATCTGGCATAAGGAGCTGACACTATCCACTGTACTACCACATATTTAACAGTCAATGTTGAGTCTGGGATCAACCCACAGCCTCTGGCATAAGGAGCTGACACTATCCACTGTACTTCCACATATTTAACAGTCAAGGTTGAGTCTGGGATCAACCCACAACATCTGGCATAAGGAGCTGACACTATCCACTGTACTTCCACATATTTAACAGTCAAGGTTTAGTCTGGGATCAACCCACAACATCTGGCATAAGGAGCTGACACTATCCACTGTACTACCACATATTTAACAGTCAATGTTGAGTCTGGGATCAACCCACAGCCTCTGGCATAAGGAGCTGACACTATCCACTGTACTTCCACATATTTAAAAGTCAAGGTTTAGTCTGGGATCAACCCACAACCTCTGGCATAAGGAGCTGACAATATCCACTGTACTGCCACATATTTAAAAGTCAAGGTTTAGTCTGGGATCAACCCACAACATCTGGCATAAGGAGCTGACACTATCCACTGTACTACCACATATTTAACAGTCAAGGTTGAGTCTGGGATCAACCCACAGCCTCTGGCATAAGGAGCTGACACTATCCACTGTACTTCCACATATTTAACAGTCAATGTTGAGTCTGGGATCAACCCACAGCCCCTGGCATAAGGAGCTGACACTATCCACTGTACTTCCACATATTTAACAGTCAAGGTTGAGTCTGGGATCAACCCACAGCCTCTGGCATAAGGAGCTGACACTATCCACTGTACTTCCACATATTTAAAAGTCAAGGTTGAGTCTGGGATCAACCCACAACCTCTGGCATAAGGAGCTGACACTATCCACTGTACTTCCACATATTTAACAGTCAATGTTGAGTCTGGGATCAACCCACAGCCTCTGGCATAAGGAGCTGACACTATCCACTGTACTTCCACATATTTAACAGTCAATGTTGAGTCGTGGATCAACCCACAACCTCTGGCATAAGGAGCTGACACTATCCACTGTACTGCCACATATTTAACAGTCAATGTTGAGTCTGGGATCAACCCACAACCTCTGGCATAAGGAGCTGACACTATCCACTGTACTTCCACATATTTAAAAGTCAAGGTTTAGTCTGGGATCAACCCACAACCTCTGGTATAAGGAGCTGACACTATCCACTGTACTTCCACATATTTAACAGTCAAGGTTGAGTCTGGGATCAACCCACAACCTCTGGCATAAGGAGCTGACACTATCCACTGTACTTCCACATATTTAACAGTCAATGTTGAGTCTGGGATCAGCCCACAACCTCTGGCATAAGGAGCTGACACTATCCACTGTACTGCCACATATTTAACAGTCAATGTTGAGTCTGGGATCAACCCACAACCTCTGGCATAAGGAGCTGACACTATCCACTGTACTTCCACATATTTAAAAGTCAAGGTTGAGTCTGGGATCAACCCACAACCTCTGGCATAAGGAGCTGACACTATCCACTGTACTTCCACATATTTAACAGTCAATGTTGAGTCTGGGATCAGCCCACAACCTCTGGCATAAGGAGCTGACACTATCCACTGTACTGCCACATATTTAACAGTCAATGTTGAGTCTGGGATCAACCCACAACCTCTGGCATAAGGAGCTGACACTATCCACTGTACTTCCACATATTTTACAGTCAAGGTTGAGTCTGGGATCAACCCACAACCTCTGGCATAAGGAGCTGACACTATCCACTGTACTACCACATATTTAACAGTCAATGTTGAGTCTGGGATCAACCCACAGCCTCTGGCATACGGAGCTGACAATATCCACTGTACTAGCCAAATTTAACAGTCAAGGTTGAGTCTGGGATCAACCCACAGCCTCTGGCATACGGAGCTGACAATATCCACTGTACTACCACATATTTAACAGTCAAGGTTGAACCTGAGATCAACCCACAGCCTTTGGTAGAAGGAGCTGACACTATCCACTGTACTACCACATATTTAACAGCCCAGGTTGAGCCTGAGATCAACTCACAGCCTCTTGCATAAGGAGCTGACCATTATCCACTGTACTACCACATATTTAACAGTCAAGGTTGAACCTGAGATCAACCCACAGCCTTTGGTAGAAGGAGCTGACAATATCCACTGTACTACCACATATTTAACAGCCCAGGTTGAACCTTGGATCAACCCACAACCTCTGGCATAAGGAGCTGACACTTTCCACTGTGCTACCACATATTTAACAGCCAAGGTAAACCTGGGATCAACCCACAACCTCTTGCATAAGGTGTTGGCACTATTCACTCTACTACCACATATGTAACAGCCCAGGTTTTGAAAGCTGGTGTAGTTATTGAGGCAGTTAGTTACATGGTGATGTAAATGATTATTACTCAATCTGTATGATTCACATTTTATTTTTTGTCCTTCATCATCACACAGCCTGGCAGTCTTGATAGATGCTGATTATTTTTCATCATTAGTTCCAACTTTGATCAGTGCCTGTGCACTTCACTGCAATGAGGTATTGACTTGCCTTTGCTTGCAGGCTGGTTTTCCAATTATTTCTGAAGCTTGTCTGTGGGGAACGATTTCCTGTCTCAACCAATATTACATTAATATTGACTGGTTTTTCTCTGGGTCACTGGAACATCATCCATGAAGTTCCATGACCTGGAATACTGGAAAGGAAATATAATTAACATTTGCAATTAGTTACAGTTCCAAAGTAGCATGCATGCAATTTGTCATTGCAGTTTGCTGTGTTGACAAACTGCTTAAGATTGTTTAATAGTTTTGTTGTATACTTGGATCAGTACCCAGGTGTCTACATTTTACTTTCTTGCTGGACTTAAGTTTGATTATTGACTGACCCAGGTGTCTACATTATGCTTTTATGTTGGACTTATATTTGATTTTTTGACTGACCAAGGTGTCTACATTTTGCTTTCTTGTTGGACTTGTGTTCCATTATTGACTTACCCAGGTGTCTACATTATGCTTTCTTGTTGGACTTATGTTCTATTATTGACTTACTCAGGTGTCTACATTATGTTTTCTTGTTGAACTTATGTTTTATTAGTGACTGACCCAGGTGTCTACATTATACTTTCTTGTTGAACTTATGTTCAAAAAATGACTGACCTAGGTGTCTACATTATGTTTTCTTGTTGGACTTATGTACTATTATTGACTGACCCAGGTGTCTACATTATGCTTTCTTGTTGGACATAGGTTCCAGTATTGACTGACCGAGGTGTCTACATTATGCTTTCATGTTGAACTTATGTTCCAGTATTGACTGACCCAGGTGTCTACATTATGCTTTCATGTTGGACTTATGTTCCATTATTAACTTACCCAGGTGTTTACATTATGCTTTCTTGTTGGACTTGTGTTCCATTATTGACTTACCCAGGTGTCTACATTATGCTTTCTTGTTGGACTTATGTTACATTATTGACTGACCCAGGTGTCTACATTATGCTTTCTTGTTGGACTTTTGTTCCATTATTGACTGACCCAGGTGTCTACATTATGCTTTCTTGTTGGACTTATGTTCCATTATTGATTTACCCAGGTGTCTACATTATGCTTTCATATTGGACTTATGTTCCATTATTGACTTACCCAGGTGTTTACATTATGCTTTCTTGTTGGACTTGTGTTCCATTATTGACTTACCCAGGTGTCTACATTATGCTTTCTTGTTGGACTTATGTTCCATTATTGACTGACCTAGGTGTCTACATTATGCTTTCTTGTTGGACTTATGTTCCATTATTGACTGACCTAGGTGTCTACATTATGCATTCTTGTTGGACTTATGTTCCATTATTGACTTACCCAGGTGTCTACATTATGCTTTCATGTTGGACTTATGTTCCATTATTGACTTACCCAGGTGTTTACATTATGCTTTCTTGTTAGACTAAATCATTGTGTTCTAGTTTTGACTACATTTTGTGATTAACTCATGTTACCTTGTTGAACTTTTGTTCCATCTCACATTCTCTGATAATAGTACAAAATGATGCAATCATTCAACTGCACACTGAGTGACATTATAATTATGGTATGATACTATTCATTTTGTGAAATAAATAACACCTGATGTTATATATAAATAAATATGACTAATAGTCAAGTAAACAGGATTAAGAATAGGTTACAAGTTCTAATCAGCTTATATGTTGATCTACTTTCTTGTTGCTGGAGTGATTTCCCTTGGCTGAGGAAGCAGGTCAACATCTATGTAAAACAGAATGCTCTGTTTAGTAAAATCTGAGTGATTAACTGAGAAAGTGTGTCATGGTACTTTTATATCATTTATTTATATCAGGTACAAGAGCTCCCCTTCATTGTTTAATAAGCTGCAGTGGAATTGATTTGATTTAAACGTGTTTATTTTACTTTGGTTGTGAAACAAGTTATTGCAACTTGGACAAATCATGGTTGAGGTCTTCCTTGGTAGAACCAGTACTAAACATAATGGAGATAAAGTGTCTTGATCAAACAAACCACACATAGCTGCTGTTCCATAGGATCGAACTAAAGACGAGTAGCTTGCTGAGATTAGCTCATAATCTTGTCTCTCTTCACGGCCTACATTGTTTGGCCGGCAGTCTGTACATTATTTCAGAACCCCAATGACAATGGAGTTGTCTAAAACTGATGATGGGAGGAGAGTGGGACATCAAAGGGAAGTCGATGTTAATTAGGACAGAACTGCCAACTGGTGACACAGATGTATAATGGTTTACACAAGTTTGATGTACATGTTAAGCTGCTTTATTTATAGAATTGCAAGACAAAGTTCTTGTAGGTGACTTTGATGTTATGAAGACATGCCCTCTTAATTAGATGTAAGTGTTTTGTCCTACTGGCACACTGGCAGATGCTCGTCTACCTTTGTGTGTTATCATAATGTCGCCTTGTAACTGACATGTGCTTCCGAGAGCTCAAGTCAATATGAGTGGTTTGCTTTACTTTTTATCGTGTCAGGTGACTTATTCTGGCTTGTGCATGATATTTATTTATTAGTCACGAGTGACAACCGACTAGTTGATTGCCACCTATGTTACTTATCAAGATCATTTGATAGTGAATATGCATATTCAGCAGTCAAGATGGTGTTTTTATATATCTACTTTGTATATGTTATATGATTCTCTTGTTTGGTTTAAACGATAGTGGCTGATTGTAATAGATGAAATGTCTAGATTCTGACCTTTGCTAATTTATATTTAAATGTGTTAGATACCTTTAAATGACAATGTACTATAATTATACACTAAGTAATACAAGTATGTGCTTATTCTCACCTCAGATTCATAATTGAGAAAGTTTGCCACTTATTTGTGGACTGTTTTTTATATAAGTATTGTTATAATATATACTCGCTGTAGTCTGGTCTGTAAATTTATGTCTGGTTGTTCACAAATATATATATATATATTATATAATAATGTCATACATTGTTACCTAAGAAATTGCATCAAAAAAAAATTCCGTTAATGTGAAATTTTTATCTCCCTTTATATATTATGTATGTACACTACGGTTCCGTAATAATGCGGTTACCGGGATTCACGGAATGAAACCGCAATATACGCCGAACCACATTATAAATATCCCAAGGTGCACTGAGCTACACTATTTGGTAATACTAGTTTCTGTCGCAGTACTGTAAACAATGTCTGATAAATATGACAGAGCATTGTTTGTCAGCGTAAATCAATTAAAAGCGATGTTGTTTATAACAATAAAAAGTTGTCATGTAAATCTGTATTATCAAGGTGTAAATGATGCACAAATACAAGATCATAGTAAAAACATAACAAGTTCACAAATACTTTGAGATTTTGTTGAGGTTTCCACGCAATTCATCAATAATTAAACTGCATTTTTATTGATAAATCTGGTTGAAAATATAAATTTTTAATTTGGGAGCTGTAGAATAACAGCATTATAGTAAGTTTTGCGCTATATCAAATCGTGTTATTACCAAAGATCTGACTGTATATGTATTGTTGTGTATATGTATGTATATATATATATATATATATATATATATTGAAAGGACTGATATATGTCCATATGGGTTTTGATTATCTATATATTGATTGCATGTTATCTTGAATTGGATTGTTATCTAGATATTTTTCTATTTATCACTCACCATCATTTGTATGTATATATATATAGAAAGGACTGATATATGTCCATATGGGTTCTGATTATCTATATATTGATTGCATGTTATCTTGAATTGGATTGTTATCTAGATATTTTTCTATTTATCACTCACCATCATTTGCGCACCGATCAATTACCTGCCTGTCATAGTTTACACATTGATCAGTAACCTGTCATAGTTTACACATTGATCATTTACCCATCCTAGTATATACATTGGTCATTTACCTGTCATAGTTTACACATTGATCATTTACCCATCCTAGTATATACATTGATCATTTACCCATCATAGTTTACACAATGATCATTTACCTGTCATAGTTTACACATTGATCATTTACCTGTCATAGTTTACACATTGATCATTTACCTATCCTAGTATATACATTGATCATTTACCCATCATAGTTTACACAATGATCATTTACCTGTCATTGTTTACACATTGATCAATTACCTGTCATAGTTTACACATTGATCATTTACCCATCATAGTTGACACAATGATCATTTACCTGTCATAGTTTACTAATTGATCAATTACCTGTCATAGTTTACACCTTGATCATTTACCCATCATAGTTTACACATTGATCAATTACCTGTCATAGTTTACACATTGATCATTTACCCATCATAGTTTACACAATGATCATTTACCTGTCATAGTTTACACATTGATCAGTTACCTGTCATAGGTTACACATTGATCAGTTACCTGTCATAGTTTACACATCAATTACCTGTCAAAGTTTACATATTGAACAATTACCCATTATAGTTTGCACATTGATCTATTACCAGTCATAGTTGACACGTTGATAATTTACCTGTCAAAGGTTACACATTGATCAATTACCAATCACAGTTTACACAGTGATCAATTACCTGTCATAGTTTACACATTGATCAATTACCTGTCATAGTTTATACATTGACCTATTACCAGTCATAGTCTTTTACGTTGATCAATAACCTGTCATAGTTTACACATTGATAAATTACCCATCATAGTTAACACTGTGATCAATTACCTGTCACAGGTTTTACATTGATCAATTACCCGTTATAGTTTACACATTGATCAATTACTGTTCATAAGTTACACATTGATCATTTACCTGTCAAAGGTTACACATTGATCAATTACCATTCATAGTTTACACATTGATTATTTACCTGTCAAAGGTTACGCATTGATCAATTACTCATCATAGTTTATACAGTGATCAATTACCTGTTGTAGTTTACACATTAATCAATTACCCATCATAGTTTACACAATGATCAATAACTAGTCATTTACCTCTCCACTCTTATTTTTATACATGAAATAGGAGATCAGAAGATTATGAGTGGAAATCCTGCCATACCCACCTGTAACTTTTTCCGTTCATGTCACATCATATCATGATTTTGACATATCAGAGAATGTATAATTATATTTAATCTGAAACTAAAACAAGAGATGATTAAATAGGCATTCGCACAACATTAGGACATAAAAAAACTTTTACATTAATTTAAGTTTTCATTTATTCTGAACATAGTCACATAATTTGTTGTCATTTTGATATTGATCACTTGTGTGTCAATCTGACATTAAGAAAATTGTGTCAAGGTGACATAATAATGTAAAAGCTGTACAGAGAGAAATCCACATGATTCTTTGAAGGAAGTTTGGAGGAAAAAGAAACATCATTAAATAACTAGGATTGGTTATTTCACATTCTGCCAGTGAAGATTTTCTGTATTGTATCAACTTGAGATCTGGATGCTATTAGTTTATACTCTAATTTATTTTCGCTTGATTGGGAAGAAAGCTTGTAGCATATACGAACCACTCTTGAGTCTGTTTCCTGGGAAGATTCAGTACTGAGTGTTGTATTTTGAGAGGTGTCAGATCGAGCTGGGGATCATGCTTGCTTGAGCTGTGATGTGCGGAACAAAAATGACCAGACAGTTTTTGATATTTCTTAATGTATAATAATGTCATCAAATATTTTACTATGAAATTAGATGAAGTATTGTCTGCTATTAAATGAACTGCTTCCACCATAGCTCCCATTCATTCATTGTCCAGTGTTTGTGTAAATTACCAAGTCAAACTTAATTCTTTGGTGCTACTAGATTTGTAATTTTGCTGTTGCCTCATTAGTCATGTTTCTGTTACTGTGAACAAACTGACAAATGGTTAAAATATTTGAAAATGAGATCCTCAACGATACCTCTTATTTTATGAATCTTACGATACTGGACACATAAATGGTGGTTTGAAACATGTGCAGGCTGAACAGTTGGAGATGATGTCATTATACCATATTAAGCTCTGACTGAAGGCTACACTCTCCTCCTTATTGGAGAGTTATTTTGGTCCAAATAATAATGGTATGTATCTATATATTTGGTATTGATACATTATATTAAGAGAATAAAAACATTACCGACTCCCAATACTTCTAACAGTTATTGTACTGGTAATAATGTATAATAATGAAATATCACATTGCCAAATAATTATGACCAAAGATTCAATGTATTCTGTAACTTATCTTGTTGCATCATTGATGATGTTGTTGTATGTGTCACTTTCAAATTTTTTTATAGTCATATCTGGATGGTGTCCACACTGCAATATCAGCCGCAGACACATTGTATGATACCTTTACCAATCACATACTAACACCTGGCCAACCAGACCTAGAACTATACACCAAGCAAGGAAGCTTCTAGTACCATTTTTCAAGTTTTTGGTATGGTCTGGGTGTTTCATTCTTTTAAAGATTCAGTGTCATAATGTTTGATAATTCTGTCATTTGTCATGTTTCTCATTTCTATCTAAAATAAAAAAAATTGGTATTACCCTGCTGTGAAAGTTAATGATACATTTTGCCCTATTTTGCAGTCTTAAAACACTTGCAGTCAGATCACAGTCTACATTGTTTGGAACTCAGTCTAAAAAAATAAAAACACTCCTTTATATACACAGAATGGTGCATGACTAGTGCAAATGTATATAAGTCGAAAGAGAACATCACAATAATAAAATAAATGTATATAAGTCAATAAAGACCATTTAATAGCAAAATAAATGTATATTAGATGATAAAGAATGACACAATAACAAAATAAATGTATATAAGTCAATAGAGAACATCACAATGTATACAAGTCAGTAGAGAACATCATAATAACAAAATAAATGTATGTATGCAGATAAAGAACATCACAATAACAAATAATTGTATACAATTCAGTAGAGAACATCACAATAACAAAATAAATGTATACAATTCAGTAGAGAACATCACAATAACAAAATAAATGTATACAAGTCAGTAGAGAACATCACAATAACAAAATAAATGTATACAAATCAGTAGAGAACATCACAATAACAAAATAAATGTATACAAGTCAGTAGAGAACATCACAATAATTATATAAATGTATACAAGTAGAAAGAGACCATCACAATTACAAAATAAATGCATATATGCCGATAGAGAACATCACAATAAAAAATAAATGTATACAAAAGTCGATAGAAAACATCACAATAACAAAATAAATTAATACAAATGTCAATAGAGAATATCACAATAACAAAATAAATGTAAATAAGTCAAATTTTTTTTTCATAGGGTTTAATGCCGCTTTCAACACATTTCAGACCTCAGACTGAGTCAGACTGAGTAGAACCTCTGTCCTGAGTCAGACTGAGAAGAACCTCTGACCTGAGTCAGACTGAGTAGAACCTCTGTCCTGCCACAAGTAACTGGCAACCTTTCTTACATAAAGTTATTGTAGTGAGTGGGACTAGAACCTATGACCTTAGCGGTGAGAGGTAAGTGATCTTGAGACAGGGCCATAGACCACTGGGCCTCCGCGGACCCCTGTATATAAGTCAACAGAGAACATCAAAATAACAAAATAAATGTAATACAAGTCAGTAGAGTCTGAACATTGCTCAGAATAGAGAAGCCGTTAATATAAAACATTTTAAGAAAAACCCTATGATACCTAATTTTTTATTTTTGTAAATATAAAAGATCATAGTAAAATGGGCAATAAATTGTTAATACAAAATTGTATCGACAAACAGCATTTGGTGCTGGTGGAGAGATGTCATCTACAAGTGACAGACATGACATACTTCAGGCTAAAACCATGCATCTCTTCACTAGGAAATGTTTAAAAATAGTAACAAGTGACATCAATTTAAAGTATTTTTGCAGTTGTCAAACTTGGCTGTTCTTCTAATGGTTTATATTTAAAATGTAGGCCATACATGACAGAAGACGGTGCCAGTTTAGTTGACAAGGTAATTCATTGCCCAGGTAATCAGTTCACCTGGCTGTCTACACACAGTTTACCCTATATATACTTACTGTGTGTATATACTGTTGCTGTCTACACACAGTTTACCCTATATATACTTACTGTGTGTGTATACTGTTGCTGTCTTCACACAGTTTACCCTATATATACTTACTGTGTGTGTATACTGTTGCTGTCTACACACAGTTTACCCTATATATACTTACTGTGTGTGTATACTGTTGCTGTCTACATACAGTTTACCCTATATATACTTACTGTGTGTGTATACTGTTGCTGTATTCACACAGTTTACCCTATATATACTTACTGTGTGTGTGTACTGTTGCTGTCTACACGCAGTTTACCCTATATATACTTACTGTGTGTGTATACTGTTGCTGTCTTCACACAGTTTACCCTATATATACTTACTGTGTGTGTATACTGTTGCTGTCTACACACAGTTTACCCTATATATACTCACTGTGTGTGTATACTGTTGCTGTCTACACACAGTTTACCCTATATATACTTACTCTGTGTGTATTTTGATGTTGTTGTTTACACACAGTTTACCCTATATATACTTACTGTGTGTGTATACTGTTGCTGTCTACACACAGTTTACCCTATATATAATTAGTGTGCACACAGTTTACCCTATACATGTATATATTAGGTGTGTACTTGATGCTGTTGTTTACACACAGATTACCCTATATATACTTGGTGTGTATGATGTTGATGTCTACACACAGTTTACCCTATATATACTTAATGTGTGTATGATGTTGCTGTCTACACACAGTTTACCCTATATATACTTACTATATGTATGATGTTGCTGTCTACACACATTTTACCCTATATATACTTACTGTAAAGCAATAATATCTCCCCTATGTTCCCTGTTGTTCCCCTACTGTTAAGCAATAATATGTCCCCTATGTTCTTTGTTGTACACATACTGTTAAGCAATAATGTCTCCCCTATGTTCCCTGTTGTACCCCTACTGTAAAGCAATACTATCTCCCCTATGTTCCCTGTTGCACCCCTACTGTAAAGCAATAATATTCACCCTATGTTCCCTGTTTTACCCCTACTGTTAAGCTATAATATGTCCCCTATGTTCTTTGTTGTACCCCTACTGTAAAGCAATAATATTCACTCTATGTTCCCTGTTGTTCCCCTACTGTAAAGCAATAATATGTCCCTATGTTCTTTGTTGTACCCCTACTGTAAATCAATAGTATCTCCCCTATGTTCCCTGTTGTACCCATACTGTAAAGCAATAATATCTCCCCTATGATCCTTGTTGTTCCCCTACTGTAAATCAATAATATCTCCCCTATGTTCCCTGTTGTACCCATACTGTAAAGCAATAATATATCCCCTATGATCCTTGTTGTTCCCCTACTGTAAAGCAATAATATCTCCCCTATGATCCTTGTTGCACCCCTACTGTAAAGCAATAATATTCACCATATGTTCCCTGTTTTACCCCTACTGTTAAGCTATAATATGTCCCCTATGTTCTTTGTTGTACCCCTACTGTTAAGCAATAATATTCACTCTATGTTCCCTGTTGTTCCCCTACTGTAAAGCAATAATATGTCCCTATGTTCTTTGTTGTACCCCTACTGTAAATCAATAGTATCTCCCCTATGTTCCCTGTTGTACCCATACTGTAAAGCAATAGTATCTCCCCTATGATCCTTGTTGTTCCCCTACTGTAAATCAATAATATCTCCCCTATGTTCCCTGTTGTACCCATACTGCAAAGCAATAGTATCTCCCCTATGATCCTTGTTGTTCCCCTACTGTAAAGCAATATCTCCCCTATGTTCTCTGTTGTACCACTACTGTAAATCAATAGTATCTCCCCTATGTTCCCTGTTGTACCCCTACTGTTAAGCAATAATATCTCCCCTATGATCCTTGTTGTTCCCCTACTGTAAAGCAATGATATCTCCCCTATGTTCCCTGTTGTACCCCTACTGTAAAGCAATAATATCTCCCCTATGATCCTTGTTGTTCCCCTACTGTAAAGCAATGATATCTCCCCTATGTTCTCTGTTGTACCCCTACTGTAAATCAATAGTATCTCCCCTATGTTCCCTGTTGTACCCCTACTGTAAAGCAATAATATCTCCCCTATGATCCTTGTTGTTCCCCTACTGTAAAGCAATGATAGCTCCCCTATGTTCCCTGTTGTACCCCTACTGTAAAGCAAAAATATCTCCCCTATGATCCTTGTTGTTCCCCTACTGTAAAGCAATGATATCTCCCCTATGTTCTCTGTTGTACCCCTACTGTAAAGCAATACTATCTTCCCTATGTTCCCTGTTGCACCCCTACTGTAAAGCAATAATATTCACCCTATGTTCCCTGTTTTACCCCTACTGTTAAGCTATAATATGTCCCCTTTGTTCTTTGTTGTACCCCTACTGTTAAGCAATAATATTCACTCTATGTTCCCTGTTGGTCCCCTACTGTAAAGCAATAATATGTCCCTATGTTCTTTGTTGTACCCCTACTGTAAATCAATAGTATCTCCCCTATGTTCCCTGTTGTACCCCTACTGTAAAGCAATAATATCTCCCCTATGATCCTTGTTGTTCCCCTACTGTAAAGCAATAATATCTCCCCTATGTTCCCTGTTGTACCCATACTGTAAAGCAATAGTATCTCCCCTATGTTCCCTGTTGTACCCCTACTGTAAAGCAATTATATCTCCCCTATGATCCTTGTTGTTACCCTACTGTAAATCAATAGTATCTCCCCTATGTTCCCTGTTGTACCCATACTGTAAAGCAATAATATCTCCCCTATGATCCTTGTTGTTCCCCTACTGTAAAGCAATGATATCTCCCCTATGTTCTCTGTTGTACCCCCACTGTAAATCAATAGTATCTCCCCTATGTTCCCTGTTGTACCCCTACTGTAAAGCAATAATATCTCCCCTATGATCCTTGTTGTTCCCCTACTGTAAATCAATAGTATCTCCCCTATGTTCCCAGTTGTACCCTTACTGTAAAGCAATAATATCTCCCCTATGATCCTTGTTGTTCCCCTACTGTAAAGCAATGATATCTCCCCTATGTTCCCTGTTGTACCCCTACTGTAAAGCAATAGTATCTCCCCTATGTTCCCTGTTGTACCACTACTGTAAAGCAATAGTATCTCCCCTATGTTCCCTGTTGTACCACTACTGTTAAGCAGTAATATGTCCCCTATGTTCCCTGTTGTACCCCCACTGTAAAGCAATAATATCTCCTCTTTGTTCCCTGTTGTTTCCTTACAACATTATAAAAAAATATCTCCCCTATGTTTCCCGCAGTACACAAACTGGTATCACAATTATTCCTACCCCAGTATGTTTTTTTAGGCCTACCCTAAATTATAAAGTGTCTACTATGTTTCCTACTGTACACACAACAATGAAATAATATTATAATATATCTTCTTTGTTGGCATGGTTCCCCTTCAATAAATAATTATGTCTCCCCTGTGTTCCTCATTCTGCCCCACTAATTCGTAATATGATAAAACAGGTTTTTTTCTTGCAATATGTTTTTTTTTTTATTAATTGATTGATGTGTTGTTGATTTTTTACTTATGACTATATATTAGTTAGGTAATCTTGTTAAATTATTGAAATTATAATAATAATTAGAATAGTAATTAAGTATGGTGCACATCAACGCCAGGTCTTTTTTTGTGATGCGCATTATATATATATGCATGCAAAACAGAAAATTCCCTTCATGAACCTTGGGCGCAGACATGCTGCAGTATTTCATGATATTTTAAACCTAAAGCATGT
The DNA here is from genome assembly GCA_029582155.1 of Panopea generosa. Lineage (NCBI taxonomy): Eukaryota > Metazoa > Mollusca > Bivalvia > Adapedonta > Hiatellidae > Panopea > Panopea generosa. The sequence continues at coordinate 48,668,804 of CM055901.1, forward strand.
GCATGCATACATGTACATGCATGTGTGCGCATGATAATTTGCTGCACCACTGCAGATAAGCTGCACTTCACACTTGCATAATAATGCATGAGATAATGCAAGTGTCGCGCTATGTAGGTTACTAGGTCTTGGGAACGTAATGATATTGACAAAAACTGGATGCCAAGACAACTTTGCTGTATTTGGTATCGCCATTTTGAGTCTGGTCTTATAACAGACGTATTTCACAAAGACATATTATATATAGTATATAAAAGAGAAATTTCCATAAATGGAAAGAAGAATTTCGCTAATGACGTTTGTTTGAAATCTGGTCTAGATATAAATAAAGGACTAATTGACAATAATGTTGGGAATATGTGCTTTGAAGAGAGAATGAATGAAATGATGAAGGAAATAATACTGTGATGTCTAAGTAGTATAATTATTAACTTCATTAAATTGACAAAGAAAATAATAAATATTCACTCTGGCTTCTATTTCATGAGTTTTTTGGTCTTTGTCTTATTATAATATTAATTCACCATTGTCTTGGAATTTATATGGAAGCATATAGTCGCCGCTTGGTCCGTCCGTCCGTCTGTGCATGTGTCCGTCTGGCCATACGTCCCCAAGTTCTTGTCTGCGCTATTTCTTTACAACCTCTGGTTGGAACTTTATGAATCTTGCTAAGATGCATCATTACCAAGTGTAGATGCGCATATTGTCTATGTGTTCCGGTTTGATGATTTTTCACGGAGCTATGGCCCTTTGATTGAGTCTGTGACAAAATTCTTGTCCGTGCTATTTCTCTACAACCCCATGTTGGAATTTCATTAAACTTGCTAGGATGCATCATTACCAAGTGCAGATGCATATTGTTTATGTGTACCGGTTCAATGTTTTTTTACGGAGTTATGGTTCTTTGATTGAGTCTGTGACCAAATTATTGTCCGCACTCTTTCTCTACAACCCCATGTTGGAATTTTGTGAAACTTGCTAGGATGCATCATTACCAAGTGCAGATGCGCATACTGTCTGTGTTCCAGTTTGATGTTTTTTCATGGAGTTATGGCCCTTTCATTGAGTCTATGACCATATTATTGTCTGCGCTTTTTCTCTACAACCTCAGGTTGGAATTTTATGAAACTTACTATGTTTGTGTTCCGGTTTAATGATTTTTCATGGAGTTATGGCCCTTTAATTTAATATGAGACCAAATTCTTCTCCGCTCTAATTCTCTACAACCAGTGGTTGGAATTTTATAAAACTTGCTAGGATGCATCATTACCAAGTGCAGATGTGCATATTGTCTTTGTGTTTCGGTTTGATGATTTTTCACGGAGTTATGGTTCTTTGATTCTGTCTGTGACCAAATTATTGTCCGCACTATTTCTCTACAAACACATGTTGGAATTTTGTGAAACTTGCTAGGATGCATCATTACCAAGTGCAGATGCGCATACTGTCTGTGTTCCAGTTTGATGTTTTTTCATGGAGTTATGGCCCTTTCATTGAGTCTATGACCATATTATTGTCTGCGCTTTTTCTCTACAACCTCAGGTTGGAATTTTATGAAACTTACTATGTTTGTGTTCCGGTTTAATGATTTTTCATGGAGTTATGGCCCTTTAATTCAATATGAGACCAAATTCTTCTCCGCTCTAATTCTCTACAACCAGTGGTTGGAATTTTATAAAACTTGCTAGGATGCATCATTACCAAGTGGAGATGTGCATATTGTCATCATGACACTATTTTGCTACAACCTCTGGTTTTTAGCTCTACTGGCCAAAGGCCAGAAGTGCTTATGCGATGGCGCGTTCACATGGGTGATTCTATTGCATAGAAGACTAAACAGAAGATTTTTTTTTTTTTCAATCTGAAATTTAAGATGGCCGCCGTAACTAAAAATAGTCCAAAACTTAAAAAATTTTCTTCTCATGAATGGCCAAACAGATTTTCAAAATGTTTATGTAGTAATGATGACCAACTATAGTTTGTTAGATTTGTTCAAATGGTGTCCCTAGGGTTAAATATGACCCGGCTCCGAGGGTTCAATTGGAGGACACATGTCATTATAATATTTTTTTAAAATGGAAATGATTTTGCCTATATCTTCACAGAAGCATTGTTTGGTGAAGGAGGTTCAGATTTGTAAAAATGACTCTTAAGGGGTCAGGAGGGGCCCAAAAAGAGTAAAAATTGGGAATTACTAAATTCGTTTTCTTAAGAACCGGTTTGTCAGATTTGTTCATATTTTGTATAATTTAGCCCTATGTGTAGGGGTTTGATTGCAAATAAGAATTTAGGGGCTAAAATTTATAGGGGCCCTGTAAGGGGACTTAGAATTTTACATAGGGATACTATGGGAAAACAGAAAATTCTCTTTTTATTTCATCTGTTCTTAAACCACTAGGCCAATTAAACTGAAACTTTACATGGGTGTTTCTATTGCATAGGAGACATACAGAAGATTTTTTTTTTTTATCTGAAATTCAAGATGGCCGCCATTACTAAAAACAGTCCAAAACTTAAAAAATCTTCTCATGAACGGCCAAACAGATTTTCAAAATGTTTACGTAGTAATGATGACCAACTATAGTTTTGTTAGATTTGTTCAAATGGTGTCCCTAGAGTTTAAAATAACCCTGCCCCGATATTTATATTGCATAGTAGAATTTCAAAAAGTGCGATGGCCACTATGAGTCAGTAGAGCGTCCTCAGGCCCTCTTGTGCCTCTTGTAATTCTGTAAAACTAGCTAGGATCTGCGCATATTGTCATTTTGTTCAGGTTCAATGAGACCGTGGCGTGGTCTAGTGGTAGAGCGTCTGCCTCGCATGCAGAAGGTCTTGGGTTCGATCCCCGGCCGGGTCATATCAAAGACTTTAAAAATGGTACTAGAAGCTTCCTTGCTTGACGCTCAGCATTTAGAGGAGAGTTCTAGGTCTGGTCGGCCCAGTGTCAGTATAATGTGACAGGGTGGGGTATCATACCATGTGTCTGAGGCATGATACTCCAGTGTGACAGCGCTCAGAATACTGTCTCAAGTAGACACCGTTGCGATATGACTGAAAAATTGTTGAAAGCGGCGCTTAACACCATACAACATCAGGTTCAATGATTTGCGAATGAATTCTGTGAAGTGCAGAGCCACATATTGTTCCTGCTATACAGTTTTGTATTTTTCAACCAAGTAGCTGGTACAGAGTCAAACACTCACTTGTGGAGCATCCATTGGTTCCACCAATTTTTTCTTGTTTTCTAAGTATACCGTCAAACACCGTCAGACGGCATAGTATACTGTAAAACACCATCAGACGGCAAGGTGTTACAAACACTCCTAATATGGCAAGTCAAAAGTGGACATTTAATGGAGGCTAACATGAACAATAATCAAACTTTATGAAAGGGATATAAAATTGCCTTTATATAGGTATTGAAATCTCTTTATTTCCCAATATGTCTGACACTTTTGATACCTCTCAAAATTTTTGGCGTGGCATATAGTAATCACAGTGTCCGTCTGTCCATCATTTTCGTCTGATATTTCATGTCAGGCCTGTAACGTTGTCAAACATAGAAGGATTTTATTAATACTTACTACAAATTATCAACATAACAAGTCATGATGATGTGGCGCGCGGAAGACCCACACCCTTACCTCAAAGGTCAAGGTCACACTTTTAGTTTATTTAACAACACTTTGTGTCTATGTGAGATTTCGTGTACGGCCTGTAATTTTATCATACATAGATGGATTTTATAGATACTTGCTACAATTGATCAACATAACATGACAATGTGTTGCACATAACACCCAGAGTCCCACTTCAATGGTCAAGGTCACAATTCAACTTTGTTTGATGACAAAAAAATTTCAAAAACACTAAGCTCAATTCATCAGCATGATATGACAATTTGTTGCACGTAAGACCCATGCCCGCACCTCAAAAAAGGTCAAGGTCACACTTTGAGTTTATTTGACAACACTGAGTTCATGTGAGATTTTGTGTCAGGCCTGTAACTTTGTCATGCACCGATTGGTTTTATAATACTTGCTACAAATGATCAACATAACATGACGATGTGACATGCGTAACACCCAAACTCCCACTTTAAAGGTCAAGGTCACATTTTAACTTTGTTTGACTTTCATTATGTTTAAGTTTTGTGTCTGGTTTGTAACTTTGTCATACATGGATGGATTTCAAAACACTTGGCTCAATTGATCAACCTGACATGATGAAGTGTCATGTGTAAGACCCAGAACCTTTCCTCAAAGATTAAGGTCACATTTTCTATTTGTTTGATATTTTGTGTCTGGTCTGTAACTTTGTCTGTAACTTGGCTTAACTGATCAAGATGACATGACTTACATGTCGCACGTAAGACCTACACCTGTACCTCAAAGGTCAAGGTTGCACTTTGACAATACTTTAAGTCTGTTTGAAATTTCAAGTCCAGTTTGCCACTTTATCATACATTTGTGTCATGTGTAAGACCAAGAACCTGACTTCAAAGGTCAAAGTCACACTTTCAGTTTGTTTGATATTTCATGTCTGGTCTTAGACTTTGTCTTGCATAGAGGGATTATTAACTAGCTTGACACAAGTGATCAACATGTCATGATGATTGTGTCACCTGTATTTACCTTTAGAAATACCCAGACCTTTACATCAGATGTCAAGGTTACACAAAGGTCAAGGTCACACTTTGATATAAAAAAAAAAAGAAAAAGAAATTGTGTCTCTAGTCTGAAATTTTGGTCCATTACTCGTATTACTGATGTTCATGGATACATTTAAATCGCTACCTATTATAAAATATATTGTTATTTTCACAGACCATTTGGGGGGCATGTTACACTTACCAGTGATATTTTTGATAATTGTATTTTGGTCTTTTCTCCATATTATTAACAATAAATACATACAAATACAATTCATTTTTTTATTCCTTTTACATTTCCAATAAAAATGTGTCTATATTCTGCTCCTTACTTACTTATCCACCAAGCCATATGCAACGACAGGCCTTCAGCACTCATAGCGCCATCTATTCAAACAAGTCCCTCTCATTATCACCTGCATTTTGCCAAAGACAAAGATAATGAAATAGCAATGTCAATATATCACAAACTTGTCTTAATTTCCTATTATCAAAAACTAAAAACTGTTACACCATACTTATATTTATGCAACATTAGATTGTAGAAGAGGAAAGTAAGGCAAACATACTAATGTTATTATTGCCGTTTGTATTTCACTGAAAAATCTGTACAATACATTAAAATGTGTGATGCAGAATGTTCACTCGCCTTTTAAAAAACAAAAGTAAACCACTTGAAGTGTGTTACGGATCATGATTAGTCAGCAAGAAGCAAGAGCAAATCAATTCCCCCCAAAATTACACATATAAGTAATAAACTGTCCAAAAATTGATTTGAAACCTCAAACACAACATTAGGTGATGAGCATGTGCCCATGTTAAAGAAACAAGGACAGAAAATGCAGACAACAAAATTACTGAAGTTATTGTTCTCGCTTTTGAGAAAAGTGGGAGACACTCATTTGGGTCCGTCCGTCTGTTGTCTGTCCGTCCATCACATTTTGGTTTCTTACTAATTACTTAAGAATGCCTGAATCAACTCTTTTGAATTTTAATACAATGTTAACAATGACAAAACACAGACTTAGTTCAATTTTAGTTCAATTTTAGGGGTTGTTGCATTTGTCATTCTAGAGTTATGACCCTTTAGTTTGTGAAAAATCATATTTTGGGGGGTTTCAATGCAATAACTTAAGAATGCCTGAATCAAATCTTTTGAAATTTTAATACAATGTTTATTTTGACAAAACACAAGTTTGTTCGATTTTAAAGGTTGTAGCATTTGTCATTCTATAGTTAAGCTCCTTTAATTTGTGAAAAATCGTATTTTGGGGGGTTTCTGTGCGATAACTTGATGAATGACCAAAATTATCAAATCTTTTGAAAAAAGCGAGGGACAGAAATTCATACAATTTGCTTGTTGCCCTTTATATAATACCTGTAATTAATTCTTGAACAGTTGTTTTAAGAATAATGAGATTTGGTTATGGTGATTATAATTTTTTTTCAAAGGCTAAGTTTAGTCTCTTGTTATGTTGCATTTGGCACTAGTGACACTTCCTGCACTTGTAGATCATTTATCATCCATCAAAACTGTAGATGTTGTTACACCCTCACATAACATTTACAATTCTGACAGTTCAAGCAGCTGCCGGCAAACACATATCATTGCATGTGCGCAGAATCATACATGGAAACACTCCGCAAAAAAGCATGCATCCAAAATATGTAATTATTAACAGTTCTCTCAGCAAGGATAAAAAATAATTTCAGCTAAAACTGTAACCAAAACTGGAACCAAATCTTGCATTTGTCATTGTTAATTAAATGTTGGACACGTGCATCCTGGAGAAACCTTACTTTTATGTTCATTGAGTGCTGTCTTGAACCAAAGTGGAATTGAATCTATTTGCTTGTTGTTACAGGAAAATAACTAGAGCAGGAGATACAATCATAGAATTCTGCCTCATTTCAACTAGAGCCGGAAATACAGTGATAGAATTCTGCTTCATTTAAACTAAGCACGGGATACAGTCATAGAATTCTGCTTCATTTAAACTAAGCAGGGGATACAGTCATAGAATTCTGCCTCATTTCAACTAGAGCAGGGGATAAAGACATAGAATTCTGCCGAATTTCAACTCGAGCAGGGAATACAGTCATAGAATTCTGCCTCATTTCAACTAGAGGGCAGGGAATACAGTCATAGAGTTCTGCCTCATTTCAACTAGAGGGCAGGGAATACAGTCATAGAATTCTGCCTCATTTCAACTAGAGGGCAGGGAATACAGTCATAGAATTCTGCCTCATTTCAACTAGAGGGCAGGGAATACAGTCATAGAATTCTGCCTCATTTCAACTAGAGCAGGGGATAAAGACATAGAATTCTGCCGAATTTCAAGTCGAGCAGGGAATACAGTCATAGAATTCTGCCTCATTTCAACTAGAGGGCAGGGAATACAGTCATAGAGTTCTGCCTCATTTCAACTAGAGGGCAGGGAATACAGTCATAGAATTCTGCATTATTTCAACTAGAGGGCAGGGAATACAGTCATAGAATTCTGCCTCATTTCAACTAGAGGGCAGGGAATACAGTCATAGAGTTCTGCCTCATTTCAACTAGAGGGCAGGGAATACAGTCATAGAATTCTGCATTATTTCAACTAGAGCAGGATATAAAGTCATAGAGCTCTGCCTCATTTCAACTAGAATAGGGGATACAGTCATAAATTCTGCTTGCATGTTGTAGTTGTGGGTTCAGTTCTAGCCTACTGGAAGCTTCACCAGACCTGTAGTATGGCACTATGCAATTTGAGAGTAGGTTAGTTGTAAGACTGTTTATGCATGTGTCAATGAAAGGTGACTAGTTGAGGTATCATACCTGATAAAACTGCCTGATAAAATATACTTTAATGCTATGATGACACCATTGTGATGTGACTGAGGTATTATCCATCAACCACAAAACATCTTTTTTTACAATATGTTGAGTTCTTTTTTTTGTGATGTGTAATCTCCCTTTTTGGTTAGGTTGCATGAGCAACCAAATCCTATATAAGGGCCAGTTAAGAAATTGACTCTGGGGCTGCCATATTGAAACGTCACAATCACGCTTTAAAAAACTGGCATTCACCACATGGAGGTCGCCTTTGTTTTTCTAAACAGTGCATTATGGGAATGTACAAACCAGTATTGATATTAAGACCTGGTCATGTTCCGGCTGTTCCGACCATTTTTTGGCTAAAAAGAAAATTTAAATGCGGTGTGTGTAATAACTGATTGTGGCATTTTAATATTCTTATTGAGATCGCTATGAATTGTTCTTTGCATATTTAATCAGGGATTAATGAAAATGCCTTAAATCTAGGAATTTTTTAAAATCTTGCTTAAAATGAGGTCTTGAAACTTATCTTTTTTGACAATTTATCGTCGTTTCTGACAGATTCCTACCGAGTTAATGTTAATAATTTTCAAATAACCATGAATGTACTCAGTTATTATAATATACTGAACCCATAACAATGGAAAAAAATAACAAAATGAAACAGCTACAGTTGTTTATTTTACTTTACTCAACAGAAATATAAAGATAGTTTACCGGTGTGACATATTTTCAGCACGTCGTCAGAATCAGATATATCGCCAAACAAGCATAAGTTTTGGAAAAACAATAATTTTTGACTATATCCACAAATTAATTCAAAATGTGTATTTGAATTATTTAAAATATATTATAATATTATGATCATAGTAGAAAATTGTATAGAATAGAGCAGATAGAACGTTAGACAATATATAAAGTAGGTTTCTTTTTAATTATACAAATGGCAATACATAATGATTGAGATCAGTACATTTAAACATCAAAGTTACTATCAGGCACACCTGCAGCCAGGAATTCGCTATGTTAGCTGTATTTCCTACCCTGTACAAGGAACCAAACTTTCACATTCATTCACTTTAATTGTCACATCTTTTATAAGACCTAACTTTTTTAAAAGCAACCAACTTGTTTCTTTAGTTATTGTTCCTTCTCAAGAGAAGGAACACTTATGGTGGACAATTTACCCTTGACTGAGCAGGTAATGGATACAAGGGTGCTGTCAAAGGCATGCCGAACAGTAAGGCGCCGCCATCTTAATCTGGTTCCCTGTCCTATTGTGGTACCCATTCAAAATTTCGTAGTACGCAGAGGACCAGTCTACTGCTTTCTTGGACTCATACATATTCATTACAAATAGCCTCTATGCCAATGTATATTCATGCACCTTAGATCAATCTATTGTAAAAATGCAAGTTTTTAACAGCAGACCAACAAGGAATAATTATTCGTATAGAGTATTAACCCCTGCATTGAATATTTGATAATATAGAAAGAGATTAATATAATGAACATGCATGGACTCCCGCTAAATAACCACGTAATGAAATAGTCGCTTGTCACGTGAAAATTTAGCTTCTAATATATCTGTGCAATATTTGCAAATACTGAAGTTCAGGTTTGCAAATGCTTCCTTTCATATATTTTGACCTGTCTAGATCTTTTTTTTGGCATTCCGTAAATGCATATGCGTAAAATGTGTGTGTGTGTGTGTGTGTTTGTATATATATATATGCAGGTGCTTGTATGTGTTAATTACGTGATGAAAACATCCGGGGATGCGCTAGAAGGAACCTTTTGCTAGGCAAAATCTTGTAATTACTTTTATGTTCTACCTTCCATACTTGACCTTCCATGACAAGTTCCCTCTGTCCTGTGTGAAATGGAGAGTTACAGAGAGGGAGCAATTGTTCACACTCACCAATCACCACTGCATTGAGAAACAGTAACGTGGGATGTAACTGACCAATCAGGGAGCATCTCTATGCACTATCAGTGAACCAGAAACTGACCAATGAAACAAACTGACACAGTTTGCCATGGTGACATGTGTTATGACCTCTGACTGGAGTTGGTGTAGCCTTACTGTGATCTTCAAAAGGGTTTGTCCTTGAAATATTGTCTACAGCTGCCAGCAAGGAGAGGGGCCTGAAAAAGGGGTTTTATTTAAAAAAATCTTGTTTGTGTGATTGAAACCTTTTCATAATACAGAAAAAATAAACAAATAAAATCACAATGATAAATTAATAAAATACCAAGATATATACACTGGTAAATACAAAATAAGAAGTTAAAAAAACTAATTACATAAACATCTATTAAAGTTATTGATTGATTCAGAGAATGTATTTTTGATATCTTGCTTTCTATAATGATATGCAGAACAGGATGTCATTGGGTTGTTGTAGCCTTGGTCATCTGTAAAGCTTGCCAGTGTTTTAACTTTTTCTGCAATAGTGATTGTATGGTGTCGAAAAATAATCAGAAAATTATGTAAAAACAGGAAAAACCATTTATTTTAGATGAAACATTTGGTAATGTTCGAAGTTTGATCGAGATATCCTAAAAAAATGATTTTATGGGGTACACAATTTAGGTTTTGTAAAATTACCTTCTCCTACTTGATATCCATGTCAGATTGACAAAAAATTGAAAAAGTTAAAAAAAAAATAATAAAAAAAAATGGGGAAAGTGAATTACATAATCTAGCAAAAAGGCTGGCCCCACAATGTTTATTTGACTCTCAATTTTGTGAGTTGCTTTGCCACTCATAATCAAAATGGCCACTGTTACTATTAATAAACTAAAATTTCAAAGACAAATATTTTCTGGAAAAAAAAAAAAACAACACAAAAAAAACAACACTATTCAATATTAACATTTTATAACTTAATTTTGTAACTTGGAATAAATTTGAAGGTCATTAGTTCTATTAATAGAAAGGTTCATTGTATACATTCATATAGCAAATTAAGTTTAAAAAAAAACATCTTAGAAAATACCTGTGTATGCATACATGTGTGAATACAACAAATTGCCAGATTAACATTTTTCATCAACACATGGTTACATTTCTCTTGTTTCCTTGTTAATTTGAAACAATGAGTGTTTACATATTTTTTACAACAAAAGAATGTAAATGAAGAAAATGTAAAATGTTTTGCTGGACTAAGGTTAAAAGCATTTGGTAGTTATGGTATGCCCACCTGACACATTACAAAATTTTTTCTTTCAGTTCATCTTTAACATTCAGCAGTTGTCTATTAGCTATCTTAATGGTTTTTGTCCATCCACCTTTTTTGGCTCTCTAATTGTTAAACCAAGCCTGTGATTGCAATAACATCCCCTGCTGTTGGTGATCTTTTCCCCTTATTTCCTTCATCTGCCTGGGATAACTGTGTTAAGTTTCATTTCCTTGAAGAATGTAAATAACTACAGTAAAATTGTTCCATTTTGTATGATTATAGTATTACTGTGCTACTATAATTGGAATGGGGATCAAATCACAATTAGACTGCCATAAACTTTTATATAACCATTATAATTACATCAGTAAGTGGAGCAGTAGTGTAGCAAATACGGTATTGGCCGCATACCTCTGAGGATGCGGGTTTGATCCTTGTTCAGCTAGATACCTCTAAAAAAATTCTAAGTACTGGTTCTACCCAGGAAGCAGACTCTACAGCTGTTTGTTATCTGAGCTTTGATTGAGCTTTCTTTACAATCAAGCTAAAATGAATTTGTATAAACTCTCAGATCAATAGCAGATACATAGTTTCAAAACTAAACGACCCATATTTCTTAACTCTTTGACTCCAAAAATCTACAAATATAATTTGTAGATTTATTTCCGCATTATGTATTTTTAATTACATAGTTTTGTTTGTCTTACCTTAATATCCCTTCAAAATTCCGTCCCCCAATTTTGCCTCCCCCTTTTTTTTTCAGTGTCCCCATTCCAAATGCCAACACAGTTGGGTTTCTTTGTTAATGTAATTACAATATCATATTAACAAAAAATGAGTTTCCAAGGTCAAAGCAATAACTCCTCAAAGAGATTGCAAGGTCAGACAGAGGTCACCAGCACCCTTTTAGTCTTGATGAATTGGATATGAAGAATTGGCCATGAAATTTAATAACAGCTGTAAAAAATCGCTGTGCTGTATGACTATATGTAAATGTATCACTTTTATGGAGTCATAAAGTGTCATAGGTCCTTTGGCAGGAGGCCATTCCATTTAAATGCAGGAAACCAGCCAGAAATGAAAAGGTTATAAGTAGTAGATTTTATTTGTCAATGCATGTGTGTACACTTTTAATACAAAATATGATGAGGGCCATCAATAGGAAAATGTGCCTTTTTACTGGAGGCTAGCTTATTTATTCATGGTCAGCGGCTGTCTTCACTGACTTGACCCTGCCTTTCCTGTTCTTTATTATGATCATTTGAATAAGTGTCCACAAATGGCATAAAAGATGCATTTGATTCCTTTGTTAAATAGATCATAAGGAAGAACTATTAATATTTTATGGGTCTCTCATTGATGTTCAATAGCAATGCTACAATTTCTACTTATCTTTAACAGTTGAACTTGTTTTTTTTGTATTTAAAGGGAGTATATCATGAAAAACGCTTTAAATGTCTTAACCCTTTACCTCATATAGACGCCTTTGGACACCTCTAATATAGATGCCATTGGACACCTCTAATATAGACACCTTTGGACACCTTTAATATATATGCCTTAGGACACCTCTAATATAGACGCCTTTGGACACCTAATATAGACGCCTTTGGACACCTCTAATATAGATGCCTTTGGACACCTCTAATATAGACACCTTTGGACACCTCTAATAAAGACGCCTTTGAACACCTCTGATATAGACACCTTTGGACACCTCTAATATAGACGCCTCTAATATAGACGCCTTTGGACACCTCTAATATAGACGCCTTTGGACACCTCTAATATAAACACCTTTGGACACTTCTAATATAGAAGGCTTTGAACACCTCTAATATAGAAGGCTTTGAACACCTCTAATATAGACACCTTTGGACACCTCTAATATAGAAGGCTTTGAACATCTCTAATATAGACGCCTTTGGACACCTCTAACATAGACACCTTTGGACACCTCTAATATAGACGCCTTTAGACACCTCTAATATAGACGCCTTTGAACACCTTTAATATAGACGCCTTTAGACACCTTTAATATAGATGCCTTTAGACACCTCTAATATAGACGCCATTGGACACCTGTAATATAGACGACTTTGGACACCTCTAATATAAACACCTTTGGACACCTCTAATATAGAAGGCTTTGAACACCTTTAATATAGACGCCTTTGGACACCTCTAATATAGACGCCTTTGGACACGTCTAATAAAGACGCCTTTAGACGACTCTAATATAGACGCCTTTGGACACCTCTAATATTAGACGCCTTTGGACACCTCTAATAGATGCCTTTGGACACCTCTTATGATCTGAACTCTTCCTGCACTGTTTTCAAAGGCCTTCTGTGATTGGTATCTATGGAATAAAGGGCTAAAAACAAAATTATTTTTAAAATTAATATCAAGCATCTTATTTTCATTATTTAATAAAATTTGAATGGATTGATGTGTCAAATCCACTGAAATGTGAAAAAATCAATATTTAAATCAGAGTGGTAAACTTGAAACAAAATTCCCATTCTTAAATTAGACGTGACTTAAATACTGCTTGATGACTTTCGCATCATCAATCAGACTCATTTGAAGATGAAACAATTTTTACTTCATGTTACAGATCAAATTGAAATATAAATGAAATCATGTGATTAATTTAATACGTCACAAAATATGGGCGGGAAAACTATGTAGTCTAAAATAGGTGCATAGCCCAATTTTAAGTTAGAAAGTCAATATATAATATTATTTTGGCATGTTAAATGAATATCCTTTCTGCAGTATGGGGTCATCAAATATATATATATATAATTATATATATAATTTTTTTTTTTTTATAGGTAAGCTATATTGGAAAATAAATGTTACGGCATGTCCAGTTTTATTGGTGGAGGAAGACTTCAGAATGAATCTGAGTAAAACCACAACCGTCCTTCCACAAGTAACTGGCACACTTTCTCACGATAAGTTTTTGGAGCAAGCAGGACTCGAACCTATGACTTTAACGGTGTTGAAACAGCACTTTAGACCACTCGGCCATGAAGGAACCCTCAGATGTATAAAGTCGAATTGAGATTAACTTTCTTGTCTTTATTAAAAATAATGAAATCACTGCATGGCTTATACAAGTTTTTGTTTTAGTGAATACTCTCTGAGTGGCATGGATAGGAACATTTTGATGGTCTTTAAATGAAGGAAAAGCTAGAGGAACTCTCTGCCTGTTTAATTAGTTGACCACCACACACCACTTAAATTAGTGACTGCAAGACAATAATCAGAATTCTGCATGAACTATTTGTTTTTTATAATGCCAAAAATAAATTATATATTGCTCTCCAATTTTGATATACATATTTTTTTTGTGGTTGTTACCTGTCATTTGTGTGTATATAAATAGATACACCTAGTAGGTAATATATATAATGACTTGATATAATTAGATTCATCAACATACTATGTATGTTAACTATTGCCATGGAGAGCGAAATCAATATATCCTTGATTGACTGTGTCTCTGATTGGCTGCGTCTCTGATTGGCTGCTGCCTCAATCACTAGCACCAAAGATAAACAGGTTATGGTTAATTGCATCTGACATTGCTTTTACAGTAGTAACCTTACACAACATTATTTCACCAATGAATTTACTTCAACCTTTTGCTGACCTGATTCTGGCTGCAGGAGGTCATGCTAGGGTCATTGGGTCGTTGGTATAAATTGTACCTAAGCTCAACATGGGGTCATGGTGTTTGTTTTTATTTATTACTTATGTATATTTAATGGTAATTGGTAAATTTAATTTTATGTCAATGTTGTATTTATTTGATTGATGCAAATTTCTACAGATGTTCTGGATATCATAGCAGTTATAATGCTGAATGATTGATTTTGAATCTCTTTTTGTGTATGAAATATCTTGATGGTTCATATATGGCTTCATATTATTGGCCAGTGATGATGCATAGAAGGTCACGGAAGGGTCAATTTGGGGTCGCATTTCATTGCCAATTTGAAATAGGAGAAGACAAGAGAGAAAAAAATAAATACCAGTCTTTGAAACTTAAAATATTTGTTAGTTCATGTTGAATCATGTTATTGTCAGAAATGAGAAATGTATAATATAATAAACTATAGGCCATTTGATTGACAGCTCTGTAAATTGGCTTTCTTACAAAAAAAATAAGCTAGCAGAGGTGAAGAGGGCAAATTGTCTGCAATCAGTTGGATGATGATATTAGGTTACTGATAAAAAAAGAAATGCCAAAGTAAGCACTTTTTTGTCTATTTCTAACAAAGAAGAAGTATTTCAATACCATTCATTATTTATTTTGTAAACTTTTACCCCTTTTTGGCAATCGATACTTTGACCTTATCATATTCCCTGAGGGACAAAAAAGATACTTATAACTTATATGCCTGTTTCTTTATGTTTGTTTTAGAAATAGTTCATTAAAAAATGGTAATATGAGCAAATCTTTTCATGAATATTAAATAAAATGAACTTTAGACCTTTTAAAGGACTTGTCTTGAACTTTGCTTTGAAAGGTTTGTATATATTGCCAATTAAAATTTCTTTTGACGTTCTATTAATTTGTCTTTTGTACCTAATTATGTATCTTCAAGTGCCAACCTCAAAAAAAATGTATTGGCACTATTTGAGTTAAATGCTATTTGTCATGAAGGCCAGGCTGTCATTACCATTATCTAGAATAATAACATTTTTTGTGGGAGTTCACTGGAAGTCCATTCCTCGAGAGGAGGCAATTTGGAAGCTAATTCCATCATCCATTGTCTTAATAACTGAGTTTGCTGACACATCAAAGGAATCCATAAAAGAAATAATGGGAGATTCTTTAAATAATGGATAAAGTCAATCATCAGTAAAAAGGTACTGATTCTGTATGCTTATTATGATCGTTAAGTATTACTTGAGTGTTATTAAATGCTTTTGCCAACAAAAAAATACGTACTTCACTGCCTTCATTTGTTGGCTTACACTAATTTATTTTAGATTAATTTCAGAGTAAGCTCACAGCTCAAACAAACAAAAAATGAACAAATTGTATAAAAAAAAAGTTGATGTGAAAAAACCCCAGAAAATAACAAATTAGAACAAATATATTTTGATAATAATAAAGTAAAGGCCTATTTTTCTTCCAGTCCCAATAATAAAGTAATCTAATTCAAGGTTCCGGTTGGGTTTGATGTACAAGGGGGGTATGTAATGGCAATTCTGTTGAACAAAGGAAAAAAGTCCATTTCTAAGATTTATTTACTTGGGAACCTGTTTGTATTATAAACAAAACTGAATCAAGAAGAACAAAGGTCCATTTTAAGTTTTGTTGGAAATGAGTTCTCTCGCATTCTGAAACAAATCACATTTCTATGGAAATGTTTTCTGTCCATATCCATTAATTAGATAAACTGGAAGCTTTCACAATGGACTGTATACAATCTCTTTTATGATATTAGACATAATGGCATCAGGGCTCGGAAGAATTAGCCATCTGTGAGGGTCAAAGCGGTTAGTAGGGCTGGCCATTAGCTCTGGCAACAATGGATCATTTAGACCAATATGTGTTTTGTTCGTATCTTACTAAGAGTCATGTAAATGCTCAAATTAATTGTATTGCAAGATATTGAAGATTTTTTTGTCTATTGCTGTTGGCTGTGTCAATATTTTGTCTATTTATAGATCTGTAGAGAGGCGAAGGGTTAGTTGGAGGTCATCTATATTTTTTCTGTGGTCTGATTTATATTTCAATCTGCTGATCAGTGGCCAGATATGGTTATCCAGGGATATGGCATGATTTTGTACAACCTTGATCTGTAAGAAATGCTGCAGTGTAAAAGCCTGAAGTTGATCAAATTTTAGATTCTTCATTTAATTCCAGAAAGTTGGAGGTATCACATGACAGTGGGGACGATAGTAATATTGCTTCCCAGATGTAAATAGAAATAGTGGCTCCAAATTAGAATTTGAACTATCATAACAGACGCTGATTGGATGATGCATGTTACAATATTGTCACATGTTATAATGTTATATATAACACAGGATAAACTAAATTAGTTTATGCTAATTTATTTGAGCTCGATTATGAAGAAAGTTTAAACCTTGTTTGAATTGCACTACTAAATAATGTCTTTTGTGAGGCATTGGGACACAAGATTACAAATATAAATTTGTTATAAATGCATTTAATGAAAACCAAAAACCTTTTTAAATAATCAAGAATTATCAGCCCAACTAGACGAATTCTTTCAACTTGTAAGAGTAGATTCCAGCTGTAACAACTTTGCACTCTCCATAATTCTCTCCCAGCTGACACTAAAATAGGGTGAGGTTATGATGCATACAATTAAACTTCCATCTTCATAGTTCTGATACATTTTGTCGCATGCAGCTGGGCCGGATTACGGTAGCTCAGTCAGTTACGCGTCTGACTATCAATTCAGGGGTCGTTGAGTTTGAATCCCCCACCTGGCAACAGTCTCTGTGATGATTGATATATGACATTGTGTCTCATTATCATTCCTCTCAGCACTGATTCAAGTGGGAAAGTTATCAGTTACTTACGGAGATGGGGTATGCTTGAGTACTGGTTAATCCCAGGAAACATTGGTGAGGTTAACTGATCGTCTGTTAGCCCTCGATGGCATAAAAATGATGCTAAATATTGAATCAATCAATCAATCATTGTCACATGCAGAAGGTTGCAGATTTGATCCCAGGTAAGGTCATACTAAACACTTGGAAAATGTTACTAGAAACTTCCTTGATCGGTGGTCAGCATTTAGTGGTTAGTTCTATGTCTGGTCGGCCTGGTTTCAGTGTGACTGGGTGGGGTATTGTACCATGTGTCTGTGGGATGATACTCCAGTGTGGCAGCACTCAGAATACTGTCTCAAGTCTCAATTGTTGAAAGCCATACTAAACTCCATACAACAACAACAACTGATAAGTGTTGTGTTTTCTTGGGTAAATTGTGTCATGGCCGGCCCCGTGGTTTAATGTTAAATAGCTTGCCAACGGTTACAAGCATAGTTTAATTACTTTACAAGCAGTAAACTTTTCAATAGAAAATTGCCCTTCTCTTCCATAAGCTGTTGTGTGTGACAGGAATGTAGATATACTACATGATGTCATAATGATGTTTATGTTTTCAAAAAAGATGTGCGAATCTGTCTCAATTGGGCTGTCTAAATTTGTTTGATGGTCATAATAGTTATATTTGTGAAAAAACTAGGCAGAGCTAAGACCGTACTAAGACTGCCAATTTCATACAGACTGCAATTTGGGAATCTTTTCATATCTTCAATACAAACTTTAATTGTTCTTTCCTCTTGTGTATTCATTCTTTATTTGCATTCATAACTTAACTATTAGAATTATGATGAAATGAAGGATTGCTGTATGAGTGAATATTCCTCTGGTGGTGCCCATGCTTGGACCATCAGAACTGTGGTGCCTTCCAACATTAAGGAACTCCTATGATGAAATGAATGATTGCTGTATGAGTGAATATTCCTCTGGTGGTGCCCATGCTTGGACCATCAGAACTGTGGTGCCTTCCAACATTAAGGAACTCCTATGATGAAATCAAGGATTGCTTTATGAGTGAATATTCCTCTTAGTCTAGCCCTTGTGGTTCCTGCTAAGAATAGAGTCACTGCCGATCTCTGCAGAGGGGTAGGAATCCTCCGAATGGGTGTCATGTTCATTTTATCATTTTTTGTCATGTTCACTATTGTTGTTAAATTATCAACCCCTGTGTGGTTTCAGGGAGCCATATGAGTGATGGCAAGAATAGGACCGCTGTGGCTCATGCATGTCGTAAGAAGTGACAATTTGTGAAATACGATAGAATTCGCTGAAACTCTGCAGTTCTGCAGGTATCAAGATTCTAGGTTCATTCTGCATATTCATTTGTTGGTGTATTTTTGTTTAAATCTGTATGTTAATTTGTTGTTTTTGTACATGTAGAGTGAACCTGGAATCTTCCTTCCTGTTGGCATCAAATAACCTATAATGTGTTGGTACACCATAAAACCCCATTCATTCATTCATTCATTCATTCATTCATTCATTCGTTCATTCATTCATTCCTCTTAGTCTATCTGGTGTTGTTCATGCTTGAACCAATAGAACTGTGGTGCCTTCCAACATTAAGGAACTCCCATGATGAAATCCAGGATTGTTGTAACAGTGAATGTTTTAATTTGGCTCTAATGGTGTCAGTAGAACTATGGTGCCTTTCGAAATAAAGGAATTGCTATGATGAAATATAATGTAAACAAGCCATGGCTGACCCATAATGGAATGAGAAGAATGTACCATATATGGAAGCCATGATAAGATTACTACTTTTAGTGTTACACATCTGTTGGTCTTAAATGGAAATGTGTTGGTGCTTGTCAACAAACTAAGAATTGGAATATAAAGGTTGCCTTTCAAATCTTTCTTTTACTAGCTAAAACTCAGTAATGAACTAAAAGAATGGTTGTCCCATTTTTAACAAGCTCCTAAACCTGAAAAAAAAAATAGGTTTGTCTGTCTGTCTGTGTCCATCACACTTTTTCTTTTCCCCTCGACACCACTGACAGTTGGACTGGTCACATCCAAGCATTCACTGGATAAAGTTTACCATATTTATACGCCTCTTTTTATCATATTCTTGATAATAAAAAAGAATCTGTTCTGACAGTTTGCTGTAAATATTCATTCCAGAACTTATTTCATAGGATATATACCTTAATACTTGCTCAACTTGTGTTGACTTGTGTTGAGTGAGTGGTTTACTGGGACTTGGAACATCAAACCCAGGTTCAAATTGTTGTTGGTTTTAGTCCCCGCTATAACCACGGATGTGTATGTACTTGAGCAAGACACTTTATCTACACATGCTTGGTACTGTATTTAATATAATTAAAAGCTCTACCCAGGGAAACATCCAGCAAGATTTGTGAGAACTTGTTTCACAATCAATGTAAATTAAGTGTAGGTATGAACTAATTTTGTATAATGTTATACTGTATTTCGAGTTCATCAAACTCTCAATCATTTGGCTCATCATGGCCTGCCAGAGGAAGAGTTCATGAATCATTTGGGTTCAAATTGATTGTGGGAAGTAACAGGTATTTTAGGTAAATAATTATCCCAAAAGATATAATGCCTTTGTTTGTATTAACTGCCATCCGAGAACATATGTTCACTTACATCTGAACTTTATTGAACCTTTCACCTTTTGATATCTTGGTGAAAAACATACCTACAAAAAAATATAGCACCATGGTAAGACAACTAATAATGGGGAAGTTCGGAGGTGGGTGGGGGAAATTCTGTCACTGGTTGGTCTATATAAAAATCACTTTACACTTAGAACTGACCGAGACCAATGTTTATCATAATTAGAATGCAAAATACTCATGTGCAACTCTGGGTCTAGATTGTTTACTTACAATTACAAAGTTTCCACCTTTCACTTTGGATTTTGGGGAATGGGGCACTCTGAGAGGGGAATTTTTGCATTGTTTTTGCGTTGTGTGATATCTGTGGTTATGCAAAAAAAAAATTGTGATACATGTATAACAATTTGAAAAGACGGGACAATAGCCTAACTGGTCAAGGTTTCCGTGTTTTTTTACCAGAAAGTCCTGACTCCTATGAATAATTAAAAAACAAAAAGAAGAAAATTGAAGGGGTTGGGGGAGGAGCTAGGGTGGTGTTGGTAAAATTAGGGGGAAAAAGTATGTTTCAGGGCATTAGGAATTGGGCCTGAATATCAGTCCCCTATAAAGTCAAATGAGGGCCCAGTTAATATAACAAATCATATATCAACAGCAAGCAAGTTTTGTTTGTCAAGCTTTGAGTATATGTGAGACTATATTACGCTACCTCATTATGTGTATCCAAATGTTTACAAAACGCTTTTTTTTTAAACAACTTTATATCAATAAAGTCTGCTTATTAAATATTCAACACTGTTTCTTAAAGTACACCTGACTTGAAGTACACCTGACCCTGATATGCTGCGGCTTGGGATTGTTAAAAGTCTGAATCAATCTCAAATAAAACTTGAACATAATTGAAAGTCACATTTAATAGCTTCCGAAATATATCACAATTTGTTCTTCTGAATACTTGACCGACTTTCCATTTATGTGGCCGAGATGACCAACTGAGGAACCCTTGGTGCGCGCTGACCATTGAAAGATAACAAAGCATTTAATGAGTGTGCTGACCTTGAGGGGTTTCTTGCTGCAGATTTGATGAATGTTTGTATGTTAGTGTGAGTGAGTTTGGAGTGGCATTGAATAGCTAAGATAAATCTGTATATACTTTAAGTCGGCCAGATTTTACAATGAAATTATACCATGTCAGACCATGGTATAATTTTCATGATCACATGAAGAACTTGACGCCAATCACTATGATTGCTTTATTTGAAAAAGTTGGAAGAATATATTATTTGCTTTATCAATTGGGTGGATTTGGATTCAAGAAAAACGTGAAAAAAAATGGTTAAACACGCAAAAACACCTATTTTGTTAAATTCTCATACAAACCGTAATAGGTTTAAACAAACATATCATTGATATTCTGGTGTTTTTATAGGAAAGTGTAAATAATTTATTACTTGCATGAAGAAACTATATTGAACTTTGTGAATGACCCTCATATTTAATGCTAAGGAAGGCCCAATGACCGAATTCCATTCAGTTTGTTAATGGATACAGCATCCCCAATATCCATTAGTCTAACATTCCAGCTGGTTTATTGAAGTGGACAAGGTCAAATATTCTTAATGAACTCAAGGTAAGGCTATGGGTAATTATTTGTTGCTTGGCTTAACTTGTCGCGCATAATAATGTTGTTTTTATTGAAAAATGTGGTTGCTGGTTTCTTAAGATATAGTGCAGATGACTAAGCAAATTTAAAGGAAAGCAAATCACAAACAAATCTTCAATAGTATAATGAAGTTTTAAGAATATTTCCATTTTGATGATTGGATTCATGGAGGAAGAGGGTGCAGTTTTTTTAATGCATGGGTGGGTGGGTGGTTGTTTGGAGGTAAAAAAGTCCAATAAATCTTGGATAATATGAGGGAGAAGAAGATCTTCCTCCACTAATACTACCTGTATTGAAATTATTGTAAAAACCCAGGATGCATCTCTCTAACACACATTGGTACATACGTATATATATATATAAATATATAAAAAATCAAAAAATCATACATCCTAACAAAACACCTTTCGAAGCAAGGGATCCGCAAAGAATACATAAATGGTAGAAATAATGAATACAGTAGGGAGAATTACCATTTTATAGTGCTAAAACTTATAATGAGATATCCTTAGCTAGCTTTCGGCTTTATGCCTTCATCAGATGACAAAAATAAAGAAAACAACAACACAAGAATATTAACCGTCATATTGGTTATGGGCACGTCGTCGCACGCCTTTTTAGTGTGTATAGTTAAAAGTTTAGATTGCAATATTTTACAGTAGGTTTCTCAGTCTGTCTGCAGTATTTTATATATAGAAAATTGTTTATATTCTATATATATATGGAGATATATATATATACATATATATGGAGACATTTATATATGAACAACCAGACATAAATGTTCTGACCAGACTATGTGTAGCGCCTAGCTCAGGGCTGTCCCTAAGGGTTGAAGGCCGGGGATTATAACCAGCAATTTTCGTTCTGACCCTTAGGGCTGTTCTTAAGGGTCTAAGGCCGGGGATTACGACCACAAATTCTTATTCTGACCACTGACTACTATGGGCTGAGGATCTACTAAAAACATAATTTGTTTTATAATGAAGTTTTATTTGGCACTCAATGCAAATTTTTACTTTTCAAAAGACTACATTGACAGGTCTCATAATTAAGTGATGCTGTCTGTTTTTCATTAAAAGCAATGAAAATTCAACAAAGACCTCTGCTTTGCCCCTTCAAACCCTCTTTAACTTTAGAAATTCAACCTTTTACTCACAAAGTTAGGGACAGCCCTGCTAGCTACAGTACAAACCAAGCACACAAGACTATAGAATCAACCAACACAATTCTATATATAAAACATATATTTATATATATAATATCTTGTTTTGCTTATTCACTAGTTGTTTCAGTGTTGATGTTAAAGGCAATTATTTTTTCAAGTGAGGCTTGATCAGCTGTTGTCTTATTATCATAATTAATGTCATTGATTTTTGCTTTTTTGCCAATTACCATCATTTCCATCAGATAAGTCTTTTCTTTGATTATATTAAAGTTTACATACTCTAGCAGTCTACCAACAAAAGCCAAACAAGTTGGGTGCTTTTAAAAAGCATCCAAGGGGGAGGCAATTAGACACAATGAATGTGTAAGTTTTTGGTTTGTATGATATAGGCACGTGCAGAAATGGTAAAGATACCTGCAGGTACCCAAGGTACCAAATGGATAGACGGTTGTATGTTCAAATAATATGGCAGTATGGCGCAACTTCTGTTGTGGTTTCACTGAGGATGAATGTTGAACCTTAAATAAATCTGTGTCATTAAATAATAAAGTAGAATAAAGCACTATTTGAACTAAACGACTGGCGAGCGTCATGTTTTTGGTCACATGGCAAATCAGACATTTCAATATGGGAGCAACCTTACCCAAAAATCATAAACGAAGACTATTGGAGTGTAATTAAAGAGACCACCAGTAGAACAATTATAACATTACAATGAACAGCAGTATAACAACACACTTCTCATAAAGGAGGTCACTTGCTGGTCACTGGGTCATACAACTACCTCACACACATCCCCAATTAGCTGGCTGAGAATAGAAAAAAAAATCCAATAATTAGTTATAGTATGATTTTTTCTGCTTTTCTCTTGCTTTATTATGTCCAGAGAGAGAGAGAGAGAGAGTGAGTCAGCTCACGGAGAAAGCTGTTTAAGGAAGACAATCCATTTTGTTTTAATGCATGAAGCCATTTATTAACTCACCTGAGCCGAAGGCTCTCAGGTGAGCTTTTGTGATTGCCTGGTGTCTGTCATCCGTTGTCTGTCGTCTGTCGATCATCCGTCGTTAACTTTTAGTTTCTAACAACTTCTCCTCTGAAACCACTGGGTCAATTTTTATAAAACTTTACAGAAATGTTCCTTGGGTGACCCTCTACCAAGTTTGTTCAAGCCATCTTGATTCATCAAAAATCATGGCCGCCAGGGCGCGGGGCAAGTTTAATTAGTAAAAACTTAAAAAAATCTTCTCGTCAGAAGCTACTGGTTCGATTTTAAAATAATTTCACTGAAATATTCCTTGGGTGACCCTCTACCAAGTTTGTTCAAGCCATATTGATTCGTCAAAAAACATGGCGGCCAGGGAGTGGGGTAAGTTTACTATATAAGCTAAAGTATAAACTTAAAAAATCTTCTTGTCAGAAACTACTGGCTCGATTTTAAAATCATTTCACAGAAATGATTCTTGGGTGACCCTCTACCAAGTTTGTTCAATCCATATTGATTTGTCAAAAAAAAATGGTGGCCAGGGGGTGGGGTTAGTTTACTATATAAGCTGTAGTAAAAACTTAAAAAATCTTCTTGTCAGAAACTACTGGCTCGATTTTAAAATAATTTCACAGAAATGTTCCCTGGGTGACCCTCTGCTGAGTGTGTTCAAGTCATCTTGGTTCGTCAAAAAACATGGCGGCCATGGGGGTGGGGTTAGTTTATTATATAAGCTATAGTAAAAACTTAAAAAATCTTCTTGTCAAAAACCAATGGCTCGATTTTACAATAATATCATAGAAACGGTCCTTGGGTGACCCTCTACCGAGTTTGTTCAATTCATCTTGATTCATCAAAAAACATGGCAGCCAGGTGGTGGGGTTATAGTTTACTGTATATATATAAGCTATAGTAAAAACTTAAAAAATCTTTTTTTCAGAAACTAATGGCTCAATTTTAAAACAATTTCACAGAAATGTTCCTTGGGTGACCCTCAACCAAGTTTGATCAAGCCATGTTGATTCGTCAAAAAACATGGCAGCCAGGGGGTGGAGTTAGTTAACTATATAAGCTATAGTAAAAACTTAAAAAATCTTCTTGTCAAAAACTACTGGCTCGATTTTAAAATGATTTCACAGAAATGGTCCTTTGGTGACCCTCTACCAAGTTTGTTCAAGCTATTTTGATTCGTCAAAAAACATGGCCGCAAGGGGGCGGGGCAAGTTTAACTAGTAAAAACTTAAAAAATCTTCTTGTTAGAAACTACTGGCTCAATTTTAAAATAGTTTCACAGAAATGTTCCTTGGAGGAACCCCTACCAAGTTTGTTCAAACAGTAGTGATTCGTCAAAAAACATGGCGGTCAAGGGATGGGGTTAGTTCACTATATAAGCTATAGTAAAAACTTAAAAAAAATCTTCTTGTCAAAAACCACTGGATCAATTTTAAAACAATTTCGCAGAAATGTTCTTTGGTGACCCTTTACCAAGTTTGTTCGAGCCGTTGTGATTTGTTAAAAAACATAACCATCACAGTGAGGTGCTAGTTACTATATAGGCAGCTATAGTAAAAACTTCAAAAGCCTTCTTGTCAGAATCTACTGACCTAATTTCAATGTAATTTCACTGACATTTACCATGGGTGAACCTCTACCAAGTTTGAACTCTTCTAATAACTGTTACATCTTCACAACAAATCAAAATTCTAACTACTTGCCCATCTCGTTTTTTCTGGAATTTTTAGTGTACATGTATTATATAATCTACTTAAGTTGGGTGACTCTTGTTAATATTTATATTCACTTAACCTTTTGCCAAAAGGATATACATGCAGAAATGTTCTTTGGGTGACCCTTTACCAAATTTGTTCGAGCCGTTGTGATTTGTTAAAAATCATGACTGCCACAGTGAGGTGCTAGTTTACTATATAGGCAGTTATAGTAAAAACTTCAAAAAGCCTTCTTGTCAAAATCTACTGACCTAATTTCAATGTAATTTCACTGACATTTACCATGGGTGAACCTCTACCAAGTTTGAACTCTTCTACGCATCTGTTACATCTTCACAACAAATCAAAATTCTTGCCCATCTCGTTTTTCTGGAATTTTAAGTGTACATGTATTACATAATCTACTTAAGTTGGGCGACTCAAGGTGAGTCAGGTGAGCAATATAGGGCCATCTTGGCCCTCTTGTATTAAATATGTGTTCTGAGTTACAGGCTCCATTATACTGCGCATAATAAGTGGTTTGTGAGACATTTATGTATTTTTAGACATTGATATCATAATATACTTTTCGCATTTTTATAGACATTCATATTAAAGATATTAAGGGAGACATGTGTTTGAGTTTTCTGTCCATCAACCTGTCTGTCACAAAATCTTGTCAGGTTAAATCTGCTAGCATCATTGGTCAGATTCCGACTCCAAACTTGCTGCGAGCCAATCAGAGTGAGGCCTTATTGCGTATATCCATTTTGCGGTCCATTTCGGTGATTCTTAGTTACACTCGGGCTACCATTTGTATTTTCGGAATGAAAAATTTTGTCCGGAGAAATACTTGGACATCTATGGTCCTGATTTAGCCGAAATTTGCTTGCAAGGTTCAGACAGAGGTCTAGTTGTGCATATCCCTTTTATGTTCCAGTTTGATGACCTTTCATGGTGGAGTTTTGACCTTTTGCATGTTTGGAATTCAGAATCTTGTCGGGAGAACTCCTTTGTCTTCTATGGTCTGATTTTGTTCTTGAACCAACACTCGCATTTCAGTAAAGTTTACTAAGAAGGAGAGGTATGAAATCTATCTGTGCATATTTAACAAGGTTTTTCAAAATTGAAAACCTGGTTATTAGATTAGTGAAGTCGGCGGGCGGGCGGATGGACGACGTCAAGTTTTTCGTTTCCGTTCAATAACTAGAGTATTTTTCATAGAAACTGAACCAAACTTACACAAAGTGTGTACCTCTATTAAAATCTAGTCCAAGTTTGATAACAAGCCAATACGGACCATAATCTTTAGAGTTATGGCCCTTTAGTTATTCAAAAATGCTAAAATTGCCTGTTTCCATTCAATAACTATAGTATTTTTCATTAGAACTGAACCAAACTTACACAAAGTGTGTACCTCTATAAAATCTAGGCCAAATTTGATATCCAGCCAATATGGACCATTATCTTTAATTTATGGCCCTTTAATTACTAAAAAATGCTAAAATTTAACATTTCCATGCAATAACTAGAGTATTCTTTATCTGAACTGAAGCCAACTTACACAAAGTGTGTATCTCTATAAAATTTGAGCCAAGTTCGATAACCAGTCAATTTTCACCATTATCTTTAGAGTTATGGCCCTTTAATTAGTCAAAAATGCTAAAATTGATAGTTTCCGTTACCAAACTTATACAATTTTTCTAGTGATAAAGTAAAAATAATCTTTTTCTTTTGTTATTTTGATGAAGATAGTAAAAAAGTTTGGATTGATGTATTGATATAATTATATCAGAATGAAACTCCATTAACATGCACATTTTTATCTTGAAAATGGTTTGCTGTGTCCTTGCTCAGTTGAAAGCCATTAAAAAATAAGCAAAAAATATTATAAGAAATACAAATGATTTACAAGAGAAATGTACAGGTCCGTTTAAAATCTTTACAACACAGCTGAATTTCTCATAATGATAGATTTTGTAATTTATTTGTAGAATCAAACATCATGTTTAAGAAATTGTTGCTATCAGTTGAGCATGTGTGACTTACCTCTTATCGGTGGGCACTGGAAACAATACCACCACTTAAGCCTCAATGCAAAATGTGAAAATATTGATGCATTATTTTATGAATATGCATGTTTGTTTCCAAGTATAATCACATTACATCTTCCATAATGTGAATTAAGGAAGTAATATTTTAGCCAAACAATCAGTGAATAGCACAGAAACAAGAGAAAAACTCTATTTCATGCTTTTTTAACAAAACTATTGCATAAATGTTTTACAAATAAAAAAACATAATTTGAATTGTATGCTTTTTTATTTTCTGCTTCAGTGTACATAAAATTCTGGCATGAAATAGAGTTATAGTTACAGAATAGCTAAAATGTTTGAAAAACATGGTTTTCGGGGAATTTAAATGTATCTTGTTTAACTATTAGAATGAATAATCTTGTGTATGCTTTTCAGACGAAATACACTAAAACTGATTAATGGCTAAGTTATGGCTCTTTTTTTTTTTAATTTTTCTGAATGATAAATCTTGCATATGTGTCTTCTCCACAATCAGTGACTTTTTTTAAACAACTTCCCGCTGAATGATCGATATGGCAATTTTGATTTTTGGTGCCATCTCAGTTTTTAAAATTGCAGTTCTATCACAAGTCCTAGTCTCACCTGTTTTGAACATTAACAGTAGTATTTAAGATAATTCTCACAGTTGTATGAGGGGGAGACATAATTTTTTTCGTCTTTTTTTTTTTTAGTTACAGATATTTAGACCATCATAATACTATTTGTTATAAACAGTATCTTCATTAATTTTTGATACTGCACAATTTATTTGTGATAATTTAGAAATTTGTATAATTGGTCATATGACACACATGTGGTGCTCATTACAGAAGAGCTTACTCATTTAGTAGAAATGCTGATCTGAGTAAAGCTCATCTGATTGGATCTGAGGTAAGTAAAGATTATCTGATTGGATCTCAGGTGAGTAAAACTCCTCTGGTTGGATCTCAGGTGAATAAAGCTTATCTGATTGGATCTCAGGTGAGTAAAACTCCTCTGGTTGGATCTCAGGTGAATAAAGCTTATCTGATTGGATCTCAGGTGAGTAAAACTCCTCTGATTGGATCTGAGGTGAATAAAGCTTATCTGATTTGATCTAAGGTGAGTAAAGTTTATCTGATTGGATCTCAGGTGAGTAAAACTCCTCTGATTGGATCTCAGGTGATTAACGTTTATCTGATTGGATTTCAGGTGAGTAAAGCTTATTTGATTGGATCTCAGGTGAGTAAAACTCCTCTGATTGGATCTCAGGTGAGTAAAACTCATCTGATTGGATCTCAGGTGAGTAAAGCTTATCTGATTTGGTCTCAGTTGAGTAAAGCTTATAATTATCATTACAATAAAAAAACTTATTTGATGCTTACCTTATTGGAGTTGAGATTAGTGAAACAGTGATACTTCACACATGTCAGGGCACTCATGGAGTGTTGCATTACTTCATACTTCAGTAATACTTCACATATATCAGGGCACTCGTGGAGTGTTGCATACTTCATACTTCAGTGATACTTACTCATGTCAGGGCACTCGTGGATTGTTGCATTACATCATA
Source organism: Panopea generosa (assembly GCA_029582155.1). NCBI lineage: Eukaryota > Metazoa > Mollusca > Bivalvia > Adapedonta > Hiatellidae > Panopea > Panopea generosa. The sequence goes on from CM055901.1 coordinate 48,697,795, forward strand.
CTTCAGTGATACTTCACACATGTCAGGGCACTCATGGATTGTTGCATTACATCATACTTCAGTGATACTTCACACATGTCAGGGCACTCATGGAGTGTTGCATTACATCATACTTCAGTGATACTTCACACATGTCAGGGCACTCATGGAGTGTTGCATTACATCATACTTCAGTGATACTTCACACATGTCAGGGCACTCATGGAGTGTTGCATTACATCATACTTCAGTGATACTTCACACATGTCAGGGCACTCATGGAGTGTTGCATTACATCATACTTCAGTGATACTTCACACATGTCAGGGCACTCATGGATTGTTGCATTACATCATACTTCAGTGATACTTCACACATGTCAGGGCACTCTTGGATTGTTGCATTACATCATACTTCAGTGATACTTCACACATGTATGGGCACTCATGGATTGTTGCATTACATCATACTTCAGTGATACTTCACACATGTCAGGGCACTCATGGATTGTTGCATTACATCATACTTCAGTGATACTTCACACATGTCAGGGCACTCATGGAGTGTTGCATTACTTAATACTTCAGTGATATTTCACACATGTCAGGGCACTCATGGATTGTTGCATTACATCATACTTCAGTGATACTTCACACATGTCAGGGCACTCATGGATTGTTGCATACTTCATACTTCAGTTATATTTCACACATGTCAGGGCACTCATGGATTGTTGCATTACATCATACTTCAGTGATACTTCACACATGTCAGGGCACTCATGGAGTGTTGCATTACTTAATACTTCAGTGATATTTCACACATGTCAGGGCATTCATGGATTGTTGCATTACATCATACTTCAGTGATACTTACACATGTCAGGGCACTCATGGAGTGTTGCATTACTTCATACTTCAGTGATATTTCACACATGTCAGGGCACTCATGGATTGTTGCATACTTCATACTTCAGCAATACTTCACGTGAAACATGTATGGGCACTCACAGAGTGTTTGATTACTCAATCTGTTTTTTGTCCCTCATAGAAAATTATTTGGGTTTGTGGGTGGGATGAGTGGGGGGGGGGGGGGGGGGGGGGGTCTTTTTTTTGCAAGCATGTGTTATATCTGATATCTCAATAACTACAGTAATGCATAAGACACATCAAGGTTGTGGTGCATTGCAAATCAAGCAGGCTGTCCTCTGACAGGTCTTGTTCAATTTCTGTAAAATAAAATAAAATGAAAAGAAATATGCCTGACTGACTGGATCCATCCATTAAAAAGCTGCCAATAGAAACTGTTTTTCTAGCTTTGTATAAGTGGGGAAAACTTGGCCATGAAAAACACAAGTTATGATATTGTAGCAAAATTGTCTCTGTTTTTTTTCCCTTTTTCAATAAAAGGGCTAAATAATCAATAAAGATCTGAAGAAACCAAAGCTAAAATCATGAATATCAGAGGATTAAGTGGTCAGAGTGCTATATGGGGCATAATGAACAGGATGAAAGGGCCTTAATTAAAGTTAATCATAGTGAACTCGAATGTGCACATGGCTGACATGTGCGGCCAATGATTTAATGGTCTAGTTGAAGTGGACAAAGACTTGGTCTGTTGACAGATGTATGCCATATCCTTGCCCCAGGTCAGGGCTATGTCACTGGGTCCCTAACAGGTTTCTGTCATAGATGGACATCTTAAAAAGGACCTCTCATTGACTCAAGGCCATAAGTCTATTTATAATTACTTAAAAGTGGAGGTTTGGGGGTGAAATGTGTTTCTTTGTGTTTATTCTGATTTTTGTTTCATTTTGTTTTTGTCTTGCAAGAAAACTATTTTTTATTTAAACTGCAGAAGATACAAGGTTTAAAATTTTTAATTTAACAGTTAAATGGCATAATGATATCTGATTCCACCTTAACAAATCTGGATTTTACATCTTCACTAGCCTCTGTCTTGTCATTATCAATCAATGGGAGAGTATTAATTATTCTGAAATGCAAAATTATTATTGTTAAATCAAAGTTTCCATAGCAAAAATAACACAAAGCTGGATCGCTAGATGCTTTATAAATCATGATCACAAAGTGACTTGGGAGTGAATGAGACTGTGAATATTCACTTTTCAACAAGGATAAATAGTCACCCCCACCTAGCTCCACCCCAGATTCGCTAAGAGGGTGAGGGGTGGGTATGTTTTACTGGTTACAAGAACAAGTAGCCTTTTAGAAAGTTTACACCCCTGTCATGCATTTGGCAGATATAATATTCTAAATGGATATAACCATAATAATTAATTATATATTCCATATGACCTGCGTGAATAAAATGGGCTGTAAAATGAAACTAATCAATTCAGTCCACATCTCAGCTGAAAAGCACCTTACATAACAAGCAATAACATCTGTTAATCTGCCAATCATTGTCTGCCCAATAATCAATTGGTTCCTTCATCCAGGTACAGTTCCTCTTTATATGGAAGTGTTAAATCTCTGAATCCAATATGGGACGTTTCCTTTGCCACATCCAAACTAATGTTCTGAACACCCGATCATTGCATGATTGCAGAAATAGAACACGTGGGGGGACAATGTCAGACATCCTGAAGTAAGTTGTCGTATAGAAATGTAACGTTGGCCGTGTTAACATTCATCACACCAACACAATGACGTCACTGGTTTGATCTATTACTTTTGTTGCTAATCGGAGCCAAAGGCTCAATGTGAACTTTGAGACTGCTCTGTGTCCATTTCTGTCAGTTGTTAACTTGAGCAAAGCTACCATGAGCTTAGTCTGTTCATTATAAAGGAGATCTTGCTTTTGCTCTACACCCATACATGCAATTTGCATTGTTTTGAGTTATTTCTCATTTTCATCATTACAACATTATTTTGCGTAATTGGTGCAAAAAGGTACCAAATGCTTTCTTATTTCATATACACTTGGTACCTTATTGCTCTAATGGGACGATTTTCTCTTATTGAAGGTACCCGTCCCCATTCGTTCCCCCAAAACAAAAATATACTGTAAGAAATTGAAACTAGTTCATTGTAAAATATTACGTTCAATAAATCATCAGGTGATTAACATACGATGTAAAATTGTCAGCTGACTAGAAAGTTTGAAAAAATTGTTTAAAAAATATTTTTGAAAAGTAATTGCAATAAGCATCAATAATGGAGCTGTGGACCGTTATTGCTAATAAATTGCTCCCTATGTCATTGCTTGCCAAATAAGAATGTAACACTTGTTAAAACGTAAATAAAAATAATATATTTTTTTGTAATGTTATTTATTTGTAGTGGCATAATGAATGGGCCTTTTGCGTATATTGTTATTTGTTTAAAGCAAGAAAGAACTTGCATTTTTCTGCAACTATTAACGTCTCCGCGTGATTATCTTATTATCTCACATGAGCTGATCACTGGACAATGGATGTATGTAAAATGGAGACATTTATAGGTCTCGCGAGTCGCAAACCTGTTATTTTGTCCTCAAAACATGTACGGCTGATTAGACAAACAAAATCCAGGCAGACAAACTGCGGGCATAGATTGGTTTTAGTGGCGTATATTATACTATCTTATTTCAAAGGGCTTTAGGTGTAATTTTCTTTATGGAAATATAAGTATGTTTATGTTTGACAGCACTATTGTAGTTCTTTATGAATGTTAAGAGATGGGTTGTATGGTCATTGTTTGTAGTTCTCTTTGTGCTTCAGTCAATCTGTGTCATGTCCATTTGTCATATTTTGTCATGTTCAACATTTCGTTAAAATACCAACCCCAGTATGGTTCTTGGGTGCAAACTGGGTGAGGGCAAGAATAAGAACCCACTGTTGCTCGTGCATTTTGTAAAAGGCAACAAACTTAGTATTTGGATAGAAATGCTGAAGTTTGGGTATCAAGGTTCTAGGTTCATTCTGCATATTATATTCATTCATTGTTGTGATCCATATTATGTAATCTGTTATTTTTTGTATATGGTTCGTTCCTTCCTGTTGGCGTCACATAACCTACAATGTGTTGGTATGTCATAATACTCCAATTAATTTAATTCTTTATACTTTCGCACAGAATGTAGAATCTGTTACATTTATTTTTGCCTTTGTCTATACATTAATCTGGTACAAAATAGTGTCAACATACCCAGTAGGGGACTCTGCAGTCATACTTATTTTTATTCCATAATTATTTGGAAAGGGTAATTCCGAGAAGTTGACTGATGATGACTAAGAGTAAAACATGTTAGATCCAAATCTAACTTAATTAATCCCAGATTGATTCAGGTCTGTATTTATTTGCAAACTGCACATATACCTAGAACTGCATCATTGATGTGAAACGTCAAGCAAATGGAGAATCTTAGTATAATCAAGTTCTTCTGTTCTTCACAGACCAGTGCCGTGTGTAGATGAACATCCATGTGTGCAGAAACTGTTACAGTTTGTAATTAAGATTTATGCTTTCAATGGTTAACTTAGTTACAGATATTGTTTTATTTTATTATTTTTTATATTTTGAATGGGGTTTAACGCCATTTCCAACACATTTAAGTAGATGAAAACCTCAGAATGAATCTGAGTAGAACCACCATCCTTCCGCAAGTAACTGGCAAACTTTCGCACATAAAGTTTTTGGAGATAGCAGGACTTGAATCTACAACCTTAGTGGTGAGAGGTAAATGACCTTGTGACGGCACCTTAGATCGCTCGGCCACGAAGGACTCTAATAACAGATAAAGACAGTATGTCATCTTCACACTGACCATAACTGCACTTTTGTTAGGTTGTCTTTTATATGGTTGTCATCACAACAAGACGGAATTATATATGTATATTCAAATAGACACATTTCTGGTTTTAAGTTCAGATTCTTATTATACTTCTCGGATCCTCCGTGGTCAAGCGGTCTAAAGGCACTCACTTGAAAAAACTTTATGTAATAAAAATTTCCAGTTGTTTGCGAAAGGGCACCTCCACCAATAAAACTGGATATATCAGCCTGAAATGTGATGAAAATGGTGTTAAACCCCATTGAAAAAAAAAAATTCATGAAAAAAAAAAAAAAAAAAATTAAATTATATATTATAACATAGGTTACAGACTATGGACAGTATATTATATCATTATATAAAACCAAAGCCATTTATAATCATTGTAAAGTATAATAAAGATCAAATATTATCAGCCTTGTTTTTAAACTCGCAATCAATTATCAGGGCATCAACATAGTAACTCCAGGTCAAAGGAAGACTTGAAAAAATTATCACTTTGTATAGATCTGACATTTCACATACATGTAGTAATTGAAATGTATCTTTGTTAAGCAAGGTATAACATAGTGTGACCCTAAGACATTTTGTCCTCCACCCTTCTTTAAAAACTATGAATCTTGCTTGGTTTCATCTTCCAAGCCAGGGCAAACTAATTGTGGCACAAGATGCTTCCTCATTGGACATTACAACTATGGAAAGCTGCAGATGGCATAAGATTGATAATGGCATAAAAATGACATTAAATATTCAAACAAACAAATACACATTACAATCAGATTTCATGATAACACTTTAAAAATATATTTGTACACAATGTAGTTTGGATTTGGACTTCAGTTGTAGTTTGAGTGTATTTGGTTTTTAGTTTGAATTGCACCTGAGCTGTGTTTTGAATTTCCAAAATTGAGTTGCAGTTTGAGTTTCCAATATTGAGCTGCAGTTTGAGTTTCCACTATTGAGCTGCAGTTTGAGTTTCCAATATTGAGCTGCAGTTAGAGTTTCCAATATTGAGTTGCAGTTTGAGCTTCCAATACTGAGTTGCAGTTTGAATTTACAATATTGAGTTGCAGTTTGAGTTTCCAATACTGAGTTGCAGTTTGAGCTTCCAATACTGAGTTGCAGTTTGAATTTCCAATATTGAGTTGCAGTTTGAGCTTCCAATACTGAGTTGCAGTTTGAATTTCCAATATTGAGTTGCAGTTTGAGTTCCCAATATTGAGTTGCAGTTTCAAATAATGAGTTGCAGTTTGAATTCCCAATGTTGAGTTGCAGTTTGAGTTTTTAATTGAGTCTCAGATATTGGATTGTAGTTTGAGTTTGCAATTTGGTTATTGAGTTTGTTTTTGCAATATTGGGTTGTTGTTTGAGTTTGGAATAATGGGTTGTAGTTCGAATTCACAACTGGTTTATAGTTTGAATTCAAATATTTGATTATGTACAGTTTAAGTTCTCAATTTGGTTGTAGTTGTGTTTGCAGTATTGGATTGTAGTTTTGCAACTGTAGTTTATTGTTATTTGAGTTTGCAGTTTAGTTTGTAGCATTGGTTGTAGTTAGACTTTTCAGCTGGGTTGTAGTTTGAGTTGGGTGTTAATTCAAGTGAATTACATTTGGTTGTATTCAGTTGAAGTTTGAGAAATGAAGCTATAGCTTGATTTTTTTTAATTTGGTTTAACAAATAGACACTTAATTCTAAATACATTGATATGCAAATTAGGTTGATGACATAGGCCAGCTATGTAAATTAAAATATCAGCAAAGGTTAGTTAGTTAATTATAATCTATATGATATGAGCATGATTGGCTCTTTTATCATGGGAAAATACAATGCATGCCAAATTAACTTTTAAATCAATTAGCTTTTGTTAGTGGTAACTGAAGTTTTGAAAGATTATCAACTATTTTTGATTAACAATGATATATCTGTATACAGCAGGGCACAGGTCAGATTTTAGGGAATTTTATGGTTAATGTTATGAACATGCAGTGGTTTGAAAAGAATGTTCGTTTGTTGGTTTTCTTTAAGATATAATTATGTAATTAATAATTGTGCTGTAAAGATATGGAAAATTATACCGACTGTACTTTACTGTAAAGATATGGAAAATAACAGCGTGTGTACTTTAGCAGGCTTGTAAACCTCAGTGGCCCAAATCTGCGCACTGTCATATATGGACGGGTCTGGTAAGCTCAGTCAGTAGCACACCTGACTATAAATCCAGGGGTCATGAGTTTGTATCCCTACTTGGTCACTGTCTCTCTAATGATTGACATGACTGTGTGTCTCATTGTCATTCAGATCCCATTGTTGATTCTACTAGGAAAGTTGCAAGTTACCATTTGTACGAGTCTTGGTCCCAGGAAAGAGTGGTTAGGTTAACTGCTTGGTGGCATAAAAATGATATTAAAAGCTCAAACAAACAGCCTGTGTGTTACTTAGCTTGTCACCACTGACTCAGATGGGCATCCATACAAGCTTCTGCTCTTCCTTAGGATTTATTTCAAACATTTGACAGGTGCCAGACAATTCTTTTCCATTGATTCTGTACAAGCTTTATCTATTAAAACTGAGGGCTAAACATTTTAGATATGGCACCATTGCAGTGTACATATTTTAGATAGAATACCTACAAAGTACAGATTTTTGATAAGTGAGCAGGGAATGCAAGTGAGCAGGAAATAACACCTAAAAAGAACACATTTTATCTAAGTGGGAAGAGACTGGTACTTACAAAGTACAGATTCTATATCAGTGGGAAGGGACTGGTACCTTCAAAGTACAGATTTTATGTAAATGGGAAGGGACTGGTACCTACAAAGTACAGGTTTTAGATAAGTGACCAGGAAAATGGTACCCGCAAAATACATATCGCTGATAAGTGGCCAGGGAATTGTACCTACAAAATACATATTGCTGATAAGGTGCCAGGGAATGGTACCTACAAAGTACAGATTTTAGATAAGTAAGCAGGAAATGGTACCTACAAAATTCATATTGCTGATAAGTGGCCACTGGGAATGGTACTTTAAAGTATATATTTTAGATATGTGGACAGTAAATAATACCTTCAAAGTACAGATTATAAATAAGTGGCTAGGTAATGGTATCTACAAAATACATATTGCTGATAAGTGGCCACTGGGAATGGTACCTACAAAATACTGCTTTTAGATAAGTGGGAAGGGACTGGTACCTACAAAGAACATAGTGTTGATAAGTGGCCAGGGAATATACCTTCAAAGTACACAATTTAGATAAGTGGTCATGAAATGGTACCTACAAAATACTACTTTTAGATAAGTGGGAAGGGACTGGTACCTACAAAGTACATATTGTTGATAAGTGGCCAGGGAATATACCTTCAAAGTACACAATTGAGATAAGTGACCATGAAATGGTACCTACAAAATACTACTTTAGATAAGTGGGAAGGGACTGGTACCTACAAAGTACATAGTGTTGATAAGTGGCCAGGGAATATACCTTCAAAGTACACAATTTAGATAAGTGACCATGAAATGGTACCTACAAAATACTACTTTTAGATAAGTGGGAAGGGACTGGTACCTACAAAGAACATAGTGTTCATGTAAATGGCCAGGGAATGATACCTACAAAGTACAGAATCTAGATAAGTGACCATGAAATGGTACCTACAAAGTACAGAATTTAGATAAGTGGCTAGAAAATGTTACCTACAAAGTACAGAATTTAGGTAAGTGACCATGAAATTGTACCTACAAAGTACAGAATATAGATAGGTTGCCATGAAATGGTACCTACAAAATACAGAATTTAGATAAATGGCCATGAAATGGTACCTACAAAGTACATTTATATAACTCCTTTGAAAAAAAGAAAAGATAAGAAAAAAAAAAATAGGGATCATTCGTGGCAGCGACAGTGGTGATCTAGCAGGATAGCATCTGTCTTGCATGTCGAAGGTCATGGGTTCCATCACTGGAAAGGTCCTAACAAAGACTTTAAAAATGGTACTAGAAGCTGCCTCGCTTGGCACTCAGCATATAGATGACAGTTCTAGGTCTGGTCGGCCCGATGTTGATATAAATTTGACTGGGTGGAGTGTCATACCATGTGACTGTAGTATGATACTCCAGTATGATAGCGCCAAGAAACTGTCTCAAGCAAACACTGCCATGATGTGACTGAAAGATTGTAAAAAAGCAACACTTAACACCGTACAATACAATGCAATACTAATATTCAATAATGTGAAGATATTCAATTGTGATTTTATTTAACCTTCCAGTGAACCATGAGTTCTGAACCCATGAAATGCACTCACTGTACTGTGTTTTTTTCATCTGGTCAGCTATCAGAATGTTAGTCATAACAAATCGGGTTTATATTGGAAAGGGTGTCAAATCTCCGTCCTTATCACATTTTTTCTCCCGAATACAATGTCCAATATTGCTCGATAGATTGAAGATAGTTTGTCCATTCTGGATCGCACTGAATTTACCCCAATTTTTCGATGAATAACATCAGTATATATCAGAATTAGATAATGTGAAAAGTTGAATGGTAAAAGTTAATCAAAAGATAATAGGTTCACTGTACCCATGGGTGAGTAAAGAAAGAGGTAATGCACTGGACTAACTCTAAAGAAATAAAGAGAATGCGGATCCGAATGACAGCTATAGATATCTGCAATCTCATTTTGAAATTTTAATCAAGCTGGTGAACTCAATTTAGTGCAAAATCGTGGTTCCATGTGCTCATAATTCCGTGCAACAATGTTTGCACATTGAGTTTATTGATGCACGCTGATAATTTAATGTACATATTTTTATGACATTAACATTTTGCAGTTTCACACTCAGTTTTAGTGCTAAGATTTTATGCTTTTTGCTTGGCACACCCATTTTTGTGTGTTTATATGTGTAAATGTGAGGGGCGTGGTGTTAATGGGGAGATAGATGGATTTTTTTTATTGTCTGAATATTTAAGGCCATTTTTATGCCATCAATGATAACAAATGATCAGTTAACCAGTTAACCTAACCACTGTTTCCTGGGATCCTGAAAAATTGACCATCTACTCCGGCACTGGCAGTAACTGATAACTTTCACACTTAATCAGGGATGAGAAGCAATATCGTATATCAATCATGGAGACTGTGGCTGGTCTGGGATTCAAACTCACATTCCTTGGATTTATAGTCAGACATGCTACAGAATGAGCTAACCGGGCCCAATTGGAGAAAGATGCATGTTATAAGTCTGCTAGTAATAAAGTACACCCACAAGATATTAATCTGACTATAATTGTGACGATAATAATAATAATGCTGAAATGTAAAACAGCTGGTTACTTATTGTTATCAAAATATCACATCAATATTAGGGCTTTAATACAGACATACATTGCAGGCGATATTGCCAGCAATTTTTCACCAGATCTGTGTTGCATTATAATTTAAAGGGTAACACAATAATTTTGATAAACTATTACATGATATATTAACTGTGACTCCTGGTTTTTATTTTGGAAAGGGTGTCAAGTGTTATTTTTTTATTTCATCAGTTTGTATGAGTAATGATAGGAAATGATCTGATGAAATATACCAACCTTAAAGGTTAACCAACAATGCCCACCTGACATTTATGTGTTTATGTAAATACAAATTTTGTACCAAACAGAATGGTGCACACCAGTATTTGTATATAATTTCACAATCGAGTTAGGTAAAATCAATTCGTAATTCCTGTTTATGTCCTTTACAACTATGATAACACTTCTCAATATTTTGTCGAAAATATTGGAAATACAGAAGTGGTGGGTCAGCTGTTCCATTCAGTATTATGTCTTGATAATCTCATAGCTTACTGTTAGTCTAATAAAAAAAACATTGAAGACATGCCCAGTCAAGTGTCGTGTCTATATCACTTTATCATTAAAGTATGAAGAAGTCTTGCTTATGATGCAAAGTAAAAACCAGACGAAATAACATCCAATAAAGATAATTGACTACTCATTGGTTAGGTCGCATGAGCGACCGAACCATATATAAGGGCCAGTTAAGCAATTGACTCTGGGCGCTGCCATATTGAAACGTCACGATCACGTGTTAAAAACACAGCATTCACCACATGAAGGTCGCCATTGTTTTTCTAAACAGTGCATTATGGGAATGTAAAACCATTATTGATATTAACACGGTGTGTGTAATACTTGATTGTGATGTTTTAATGAACTAATTGAGATCACTATGAATTGTTCTTTGCTTATTTAATCAGGGAATAATGAAAATGCCTTAAATCAAGGAATTTTCTAAAATCTTGCTTAAATGAGGTCTTGAAACTTATATTTTTTTGATAATTTATTGCCATTTCAGATTCCTACTGGGTTAATGTTAATAATTTTTAAATAACCATGAATGTACTCAATTACTATAATATACTGAACCCATAACAATGGAAAAATAACAATTAAACAGCTACAGTTGTTTATTTCACTCCATACAATAGAAATTTAATGATAGTTTACCGGAGCGACATATTTTCATCACGTCGTCAGAATCAGATATATCGCTGAACATGCACAAGTTTTGAAAAAACAGTAATTTTTAACTGTTGTTTTGAAAAAACAGTAATTTTTGACTGTTGTTTTTCAAAAATAATATATCCACAAATTAATTTAAAATACGTATTCGAATTATTTAAAATATATTATGATCACAGTAGAAAATTGTATAGAACATAGCAGTAAGTATGTTAGACAATATATAAAGTACGTTTCTATTCAAATATACAAATGGCATTACATAATGATTGCAATCAGCACATTAAACATCAAAGTTACTGTCAGGCACACCTGCAGCCGGGAATTCGCTGTGTCAGCTGGAACTTTGTCGGGATTTGGTATCCCCAATGTATTCAGTACCCTGTACAAGGAACCAAACTTACACATTCATTCACTTTAATTGCCACATCATTTATAAGATCTAACCATTGGATGCTTTTTAAAAGCAGCCAACTTGTTTGTAGTGAAGGAGCTATGTGCACAGAAGCAAAGTTAATTATGTTTTTGGGTGAAGGTCATCCAGAATAATGATGAATGGTTTGTAGAAATTGATACTGTTTATTACATAATTATAGACCAAGAATGGTGGAGCTTTAACGAAACAGTATCCAAGAGATAAACTAAAAAAAAAACATGAAAGGAAAGTTACACTCCTGCAAACAAAGTTTGAGTGGGGGAGTATAAAGGTGACACTGTTTAGGTGCCAGTCTGTTGGTCTGTCAGCAACGTGTGAAATGCCTCACTTTTCAGATAAATGACTTGAAAGTTTGCATTATCAACATCAAGTCCATTATTATGTGTGTGACTCAAAATTTGTGATGCTGGCTTAATTTTCAACACTTAGTAAAATTGCTGTATTTGAAACTTTGTATACATTATCAGTGTTCAGCGTAGATAACTGTGACATAAATTTTGGGTCAAGGTCATCAAGAAAAGTGATGAATGCATGATTTTGAGCAGCGTCTAACTCATAACAAAATAATAGACAATGGTTGGTTGCTCTGGTTTAATAGTTTCACTAAAACATAGCTAAGCAAAAAAAAATATTATTTTGTAAGATAAGCATTTATGAGGGATCAAGCTCAAGGTCATTTGGAATAAAGCTGCATGGTTTTGAGCGGTAAAGTAGTAATACCCAATAGCTATAGCCAGGTTTGGTGATGAATTTAAAAACAACAGAACTAGACAGAAAATCTTACAATTTGTAGGCTTAGTTAAATATTTGCACATGGCAGATCATGTGGAAGGATAGTGCATGGTTCTGAGTAGTACCACTCATTTAACAAATATACTCCGTCTTAATGGCTTAAAGGGATTATATTGGCAAGTAACACAAACACGCTGTTAATCCAGACTTTTCCTTTATGCAGTGTGCACAAAATAATGCTTATGTATTGATGCATAACCTTTACTTACTTGTAAGTTATCAAATTAACAGTAACTGAATATTGGCCAAAACTTTATTACGTCCCCCAATAAAGTATTGCCCAATGTTTACATTGAACTCCATAAACTTCCCAAACAAAGCCTCGAAAACGAGATCGGGAACGAGTCTTCACGATGTTATATGATAATTGATCGGAAACCCGAAAGCTGTTCGTTGAAAATGGCAAATGGAAACAAAAACAAAAACATGGATTCAGAAACCCGATGTTTATAATAAAGAGGTTATGCAATTAGACACTTTAGAAGCCTATATCTCTAAGTTTTAGTTGTATCTTTATGCTGGGCGTGTGTATTTAGGACAGTGAATTAACAGTAAAATGCGAATATAATCCTTTCAATGGTTAAGGTGGAGGTCAAGGGTTTCGAATCCCAGTGGAAGCACTTGGGATTTTTTCTGATGATGCCTGTTGCTCACCAAGTAGCTAGTTAAATTAAGGGGTACCGAATGTCTAAAAGCCTGATACCAGGCAAGGATAGCTTTTGGGAAGTAACTGTGTACAACACGAAGGTGACTCATAAGCCCATTGTGGCTTGCCCTTTCAATAGGGGTGACACGAGAATAAACAAACACTTTTATAAACCAATTATTAAATCTAAAAACGATTAACAACAAAACCATCTCGTGTTACCCAAAATGACTGAAGGATTTGTGTGTAACCAATTGCATATCTCTATATTTAAGCTCACCTGAGTTGAAGGCTCACAGGTGAGCTTTTGTGATTGCCTGGTGTCCGTTGTCTGTCGTCCGTTGTCCATCGTTAACTTTTAGCTTCTAACAACTTCTCTTCTGAACTACTGGGCCAGTTTTGATATAACTTCACAGAAAATTAATGTTCCTTGGGTGACCCTCTACCAAGTTTGTTCAAGCCTTCTTGATTCGTCATAAAACATGGCCGCCAGGGAGCGGGGTAAGTTTAATTAGTAAAAACTTAAAAAATCTTCTTGTCAGAAACTACTTGCTCGATTTTAAAATAATTTCACAGAAATGTTTCTTGGAGGACCCTTCACCAAGTTCGTTTACACCATAGTGATTCGTCAAAAAACATGGCCGCCAGGGGGCGGGGCAAGTTTAATTATTAAAACTTAAAAAATATTCTTTTCAGAAACTACTCGCTTGATTTTAAAATAATTTCACAGAAATGTTCCTTGGTGGACCCTTCATCAAGATTGTTCAAACTGTAGTGATTTGTCAAAAAACATGGCAGCCAGAGGGCGGAGCAAGTTTAATTAGTAAAAACTTTAAAAATCTTCTTGTCAGAAACTACTGGCTCGATTTTAAAATAATTTCACACAAATGTTCCTTGGAGGACCCTTCACCAAGTTTGTTCAAACCGTAGTGATTTGTCAAAAAAACATGGCAGCCAGGGAATGGGGTTAGTTTACTATATAAGCTATAATAAAAACTTAAAAAATATTCTTGTCAGAAACCACTGGATCGATTTTAAAACAATTTCACAGAAATGTTCCTTTGGTGACCATTAACCAAGTTTGTTCAAGCCGTTGTGAATTGTTAAAAAATATTCCCGCCACAGTGAGGTGCTAGTTTACTATATAGGCAGCTATAGTAAAAAAACCTTCAAAAACCTTCTTGTCAGAATCTACTGACCTGATTTCGATGTAGTTTCACTGACCTTTACCATGGGTGAACTTCAACCAAGGTTGAACCCTTCTGCGCATCTGTTACATCATAAAAACAAATTAAAATTCTTACTACTGGCCCATCTTGTTATTCTGGAATTTTGAGTGTACATGTATTATATAATCTACTTAAGTTGGGTGACTCAAAGTCAGTCAGGTGAGCAATATAGGGCCATCTTGGCCCTCTTGTATGTCTACCCATTAAATAGTTCAAAAATTATTTTTTTTATGAATATATACATAATATAGCTGGTATTGTTTGTTGTTCATTATTGTATAGCCTTGTGTATGAATCACTCCATGGGATTGCAGCTGATTTGGCTTGTGTAAAGTGTTTGTGACAGTAACACAATTTGAAGATCACAGACCTGCATTTATTAGAAGTGTTGTGATTGGTTAGAATTTAGGTGGACTATGTGCCATATATGGAGGTTAGACTGGTATTTATATCAGTGTTAGCCAAATGTTATGATATTTGAGGCAAACTTGGTGATAAGCTAGCTTTCTCATTAATTTAATAATAAACACCCTAAATATATTATTTTAATCATCTTTAGATCTGAAGCATTGTTTAGTGATAACAGTGGAGACTGTGTCCTTCAGAGGAGATTTGATATCCATGAGGTGCAAGCATGGGACCAAGATATTATCATAATTATAAACAGGCAGTGGTCCTTTGCTGCAATTTGATTTTCTACATAGATGCTATGAGAATTTTATTTTTTAAATCTTCTTCAGCAAGGTCTAGAATTAAATATTTTATGTGAAGCATTGGCTGGAGGGTCCTCTACCAAGTTTTTCAAGCCAAGTCCCAGGTGTCAAATCAAAGATCGCCACAAGAGTCACAATTTTAAATAGTCATATTGAGAAAAAAATGAAGAAAAAAATCTTCTTATTTAAAAATGTAAGGCCTGGAAGTATGAACCGATCATTGTTAAATATTTTCATGTTGACTAGGTCATTGTTTAATATCTCAATGTTGACTAGGTCATTGTTTAATATCTCAATGTTGACTAGGTCATTGTTTAATATCTCAATGTTGACTAGGTCATTGTTAAATATCTCAATGTTGACTAGGTTATTTTTTGATATCTCCATGTTGACTAGGTCATTGTTTGATATCTCAATGTTGACTAGGTTATTGTTAAATATCTCAATGTTGACTAGGTCATTGTTTAATATCTCAATGTTGACTAGGTCATTGTTTAATATCTCAATGTTGACTAGGTTATTATTTAATATCTCAATGTTGATTAGGTGATTGTTTGGTATTTAAATATTGACTAGGTCATTATTTAATATATCAATGTTGACTAGGTCATTGTTTAATATCTCAATGTTGACTAGGTTATTGTTAAATATCTCCATGTTGACTAGGTCATTGTTTAATATCTCAATGTTGACTAGGTCATTGTTTAATATCTCAGTGTTGACTAGGTTATTGATAAATATCTCAGTGTTGACTAGGTCAGTATTTAATTTCTCAATGATGACTAGGTCATTGTTTGATATTTCAGTGTTGACTAGATCATTGTTTGATATCTCAGTGTTGACTAGGTCATTGTTTAATATCTCAGTGTAGACTAGGTCATTGTTTAATATCTCAATGTTGACTAGGTCATTGTTTAATATCTCAGTGTTGACTAGGTTATTGTTTGGTATCTCATTGTTGACTAGGTTATTGTTTGATATCTCAGTGTTGACTAAGTCATTGTTTAATATCTCAATGTTGACTAAGTCATTGTTTAATATCTCAATGTTGACTAGGTCATTGTTTGATATCTCAGTGTTGACTAGGTCATTGTTGAATATCTCAGTTTTGAATAGTTCATTGTTTAATACCTCAATGTTGACTAGGTCATTGTTTGATATCTACATGTTGACTAGGTCATTGTTTAATATCTCAGTGTTGACTAAGTCATTGTTTAATATCTCAATGTTGACTAGGTCATTGTTTAATATCTCAGCGTTGACTAAATCATTGTTTAATATCTCAGCGTTGACTAGGTCATTGTTTAATATCTCAATGTTGACTAGGTCATTGTTCAATATCTCAGTGTTGACCAAGTCATTGTTTAATATCTCAATGTTGACCAGGTCATTGTTTAATATCTCAATGTTGACTAGGTCATTGTTTGATATCAATGTTGACTAGATCATTGTTAAATATTTCAATGTTGACTAGATCATTGTTAAATATCTCAATGTTGACTAGGTCATTGTTAGATATCTCAATGTTGACTAGATCATTGTTAAATATCTCAATGTTGACTAGGTCATTGTTAGATATCTCAGTGTTGACTAAGTCATTGTTAAATATCTCCATGTTGACTAAGTCATTGTTTAATATCTCCATGTTGACTAAATCATTGTTTAATTTCTCAATGTTGACTAAGTCATTGTTTAATATCTCAATGTTGACTAGGTCATTGTTTGATATCTCAATGTTGACTAGATCATTGTTAAATATCTCAATGTTGACTAGGTCATTGTTAGATATCTCAGTGTTGACTAAGTCATTGTTAAATATCTCCATGTTGACTAGGTCATTCTTTGATATTTCCATGTTTACTAAGTCATTGTTTGATATCTCCATGTTGACTAAATCATTGTTTAATATCTCAATGTTGACTAAGTCATTGTTTAATATCTCAATGTTGACTAGGTCATTGTTTGATATCTCAATGTTGACTAGATCATTGTTAAATATCTCAATGTTGACTAAGTCATTGTTTAATATCTCAATGTTGACTAGGTCATTGTTTGATATCTCAATGTTGACTAATTCATTGTTAAATATCTCAATGTTGACTAAGTTATTGTTTAATATCTCAATGTTGACTAGGTCATTGTTTGATATCTCAATGTTGACTAGGTCATTGTTTAATATCTCAATGTTGACTAAGTCATTGTTTAATATCTCAATGTTGACTAGGTCATTGTTTGATATCTCAATGTTGACTAGATCATTGTTAGATATCTCAATGTTGACTAGGTCATTTTTAGATATCTCAGTGTTGACTAAGTCATTGTTAAATATCTCCATGTTGACAAGGTCATTCTTTAATATCTCAATGTTGACTAAGTCATTGTTTAATATCGCAATGTTGACTAGGTCATTGTTTGATATCTCAATGTTGACTAGGTCATTGTTTGATATCTCAATGTTGACTAGGTAATTGTTTGATATCTCAATGTTGACTAAGTCATTGTTTAATATCTCAATGTTGACTAGGTCATTGTTTAATATCTCAGCATTGACTAGGTCATTGTTTAATATCTCAATGTTGACTAGGTCATTGTTTAATATCTCAGTGTTGACCAAGTCATTGTTTAATATCTCAATGTTGACTAAGTCATTGTTTAATATCTCAATGTTGACTAGGTTATTGTTTGATATCTCAATGTTGACTAAGTCATTGTTTGATATCTCAGTGTTGACTAGGTCATTGTTTAATATCTCAGTGTTGACTAAGTCATTGTTTAATATCTCCATGTTGACTAAATCATTGTTTTATATATCAGTGTTGACTAGATCATTATTTAATAACTCAATATTGGCTAAACTCGTGTGGTTCCAGCTAAGAGTAGAATCACTGTTGATCTTTGCAGAGGGGTAAGAATCCTCCGAATGGGCATCATGTTCATTTTATCAGTTTTCATCATGTTCACTATTGTGGTTAAATAACCAACCCCAGTGTGGTTCCAGGGAGTCATATGAGTGATGGCAAGAATAGGATCACTGTGGTTCATGCATGTCATATGAAGTGACAATTTGATTAATACAATATAATTTGCAGAAGCTCTGCAGTTCTGCAGGTATTAAGGTTCTAGGTTCATTCTGCATATTCATTTGTTGATATATCTTTTTGATCTGTATGTTAATTTGTTATTTTTTGTACATGTAGAGCGAACCTAGAATCTTCCTTTCTGTTGGCATCCAATTACCTTTAATGTGTTGGTACATAGTAAAATACTATTCATTCATTTATTCATTCATTCAATGTTGATTAGTATCTCAATGTAGGCATTGCTTACTTAATTTCTCAATGTGGAACATTTCAGCATGAACATTGCTTATCTGTTTCTTCGTTTTATTGGCTTGATAGCTGAATACTTGAGATGCACATAATGTGCGTTTTGATGTCAAGGTTTAAATCAAGCTGCATGTGAGTGTGCATGCATGTGCATGTGTGTAAACACCAGTGGGGATTATCCAGTGTGTAGATAACAAACATACAACATGAATGACTGTTTTCTTTTTTTAAAACATACAAGCAGTTGTTGCCAAGCTTAATAATTTCATTGTCTAGTCTTTTGAAATAAAACACCCAGACACAGGTGTTGTGCGTCTTTTAATGGTGGCAATGTCAACATCCAGATTTTGTGATAAAGGCATGTTGTTGCATAATTTCTAATAACTTATGTATGATATAACCTATATCAATGTAATATATGTTTGGTTGGGTTAATGTGACTTGAGAAGAAGCTGCTGCATGTTGAAGCAGTATAATGGCCTTGACCTCATGCTGTTACAGTTTAAGTATATCCTTGACCCCATTATTTTACAATACAGTCTAACCTATCTTAAGCAGTCAGTCAAGGAAATGAGCAAAAAATTACCTTTTAAGACAGGTTGTTACTAAATACAGGTTGAACTTCTTTGAAAGAATAGCAAATGTGGCTGACTGCTTAAGACACATAGTTGCTCAGTAGAGTGGCTGATTACACAGGTTTTACTGTATAGAAGTATGTCCTTGACCTCATTCTGTTGCATAATATACTTATGTACTTTACTTCATTGTGATGACAGATAATAATGATAATATCCTTGGCTACATTCTGGTACAGTATAACAAGACAGAAAAAAATAATTTACTGCTACCCAAACTGTAAAGGAGATTCCATTATTGGAATGCTAATCAGACTGTAAAAGAGATTCCATTACTGGTATGCTTACCAGACTGTAAAGGAGATTCCCTACTGGTATGCTTACCAATCTCCCTACTGGTTTGGTTACCAGACTGTAAAGGAGATTCCCTACTGGTATGCTTACCAATTTCCCTACTGGTATGGTTACCAGACTGTAAAGGAGATTCCCTACTGGTGTGCTTACCAATCTCACTGCTGGTATGGTTACCAGACTGTAAAGGAGATTCCATTACTAGAATGCTAATCAGGCTGTAAAAGAGATTCCATTACTGGAATGCTTACCAGACTAAAGGAGATTCCATTACTGGAATGCATACCAGACTGTAAAGGAGATTCCCTACTGGTAAGCTTACCAGACTATTAAGGAGATTTCATTACTGGAATGCTTACCAGATTTTAAAGGAGATTCCTTTACTGGTATGCTTACCAGACTGTAAAGGAATCTCCTTTACTGGGATGCTTACCAGACTGTAAAGGAGATTCCATTTCTGGAATGCTTACCATGCTGTAAAGGAGATTCTATCACTGGTATGCTTACAAGACTGTAAAGGACGTTCCATTAATGGAATGCTTACCAGACTGTATAGGAGATTCCACTACTGGAATGCTTACTATGATGTAAAGGAGATTCTGTTATTGGTATGCTTACCGGACTGTAAAGATTCCTTTACTTCTATAGTGTGCAAAGTAAAGGATTCTGCTACTGTAGTGTACTAACCAGAGAGTTAAGGAGATTCTGCTACTAGATTGTGCTAACCAGACAGTATTGATGATTGTGCTACTATAGTGTACTAACCAGACAGTAATGGAGAATCTGCAACTAAAATGTGCTAATCAAACAGTTAAAATGATTCTACTACTAGTGTGCTAACCTGGCAATGAAGTAGGTTATGCTATCAATGTGCTAACATGACAATATATGTGGTTATGCTATCATTGTGTTAACCTGACAATATAGTGGTTATGCTACTAGTGTGTTAACCTGACAATATAGGTGGTTATGCTACTAGGGTGCTAATGTGACAATATAGTGGTTATGCTACTAGTGTGTTCACCTGACAATATAGTGGTTATACTACTAGTGTGCTAACCTGACAATATAGCAGTTATGCTACTAGTGTGTTAACCTGACAATATGGTGGTTATGCTACTAGTGTGTTAACCTGGCAATATGGGTGGGTATGTTATCAATGTGCTAACCTGACAATGTATGTGGTTATACTATCAGTGTGCTAACCTGACAATATAGTGGTTATGCTACTAGTGTACTAACCTGACAATATCGGTGGGTGTGCGCTTGGTGTGCTCACCTGACAATGAAGTAGGTTGTGCTATCAATGTGCTAACATAATATTTTATGTGGTTATGCAGTCAGTGTGCTAACCTGTCAATACAGGTGGTTATGCTATCAGTGTGCTAACCTGGCATTATAGATGGTTATGCAGTCAGTGTTCTAACCTGACAATATAGGTGGTTATGCAATCATTGTGCTAACCTGACAATATAGGTGGTTATGCTACCAGATTGCTAACCTGACAATATAGGTCATGCTAATTGTATGCTAACCTGACAGTATAGGTTGTTATGCTAATTGTATGCTAACCTGGCAATATAAGTGGTTTTGCTATCTTTGTGCTAACCTGACAATATAGGTGGTTATACAATCAGTGTACTAACCTGTCAATATAGGTGGTTATTCAATAATGTGTGTACCTGTCAATATAGGTTGTTATGCTACATGTATGCTAACCTGACAATATAAGTGGTTATGCTATCAGTGGTTAACCTGATAATATAAGTGGTTATGCTATCAGTGTGCTAACCTGACAATATAGGTGATTATGCTATCAGTGAACTTACCTGTCAATATAGGTGGTTATACAATCATTGTGCTAACCTGTCACTATAAGTGGTTATGCTATCAATGTGCTAACCTGACTATATAAGCGGTTATGCTATCAGTGTGCTAACCTGACAATATAAGTGGTTATACTATCAGTGTACTAACCTGTCAATAAAGGTGGTTATGCAATTATTGTGCTAACCTGTCAATATAGATGATTATGCTATGTGTATGCTAACCTGACAATATAAGTGGTTATGCTCTCAGTGTGCTAACCTGGCAGTATAGGTGGTTATGCTATCAGTGTCTTAACCTGTCAATATAGTTGGTTATACAATCATTGTGCTAACCTGACAATATAGGTGGTTATGCTACTAGTGTGCTAACCTGACAATGAGCATGTGCTATAACCAGTCTGCTACTGACTGCTTGTACTAACCAGAAGGGGGAATTAAACTTTTATTATCGGGTCTAGTTTTGACAAGATGAATCTAAATATCGATCATGGGTTTAGCATGCAATAAACAAAAGTAAATCTATGTCAAAGCAACAGCTGGACATGTACTAACAGCAGCCTGTAACCAACTTGATACCAGGGCAGAATTGTTTGCAAATAGGATAGTATCCTTCAAACTGTTACAACAAAGGTCTAAGATTAATAACCATGTCTTCACTGAAGTACAAATATGTGTTCAAGCATTGCTCATTTAAAAAAAAAATATATGTGCTTTATCTTATGCGATTCATCTGAGGTGTTGTTTCAGAACTACTCAACCCTTGGTCCTGGGTTCAAGCTCTGCTTATTCAATGAAATATGTGGGCCATTTAAGGTGTTATCTCAGGACCTTTCACCACTCCCCACTCAGTCCAGGGTTCAAGCTCTGCTTATTCAATAAAATATGTGTGTCATTTAAGGCGTTATCTCAGGACCTCTCACCACTCCCCATTCAGTCCAGGGTTCAAGCTCTGCTTATTCAATAAAATATGTGTGTCATTTAAGGCGTTATCTCAGGACCTCTCACCACTCCCCATTCAGTCCAGGGTTCAAGCTCTGCTTATTCAATAAAATATGTGTCATTTAAGGGAATATCTCAGGACTTCTCACCACTCACCATATGGTCCAGGGTTCAGGCTCTGCTCATTCAAGAAAATATGTGGTTATTTAAGGCGTTATCTCAGGACCTCTCACTGCTAGGCTGCCTTGTTTAAATCATGTTCATTACAAAATCAATATAATTATGAATTACTTACAGAAATTTGAATATTGGCAATGAGATTTTTGGAAATAAAATGTCAGCAACAAGGTAAAAGCATTTAACCCTTTACTTCATATAGACACCTTTGGACACCTCTAATATTGAAAGCATTAATTCACCACATATCAGCAATGGGTGAATTATGTTTGTATTAACTGACAGAGTGGAAAACAGTGCAGGAAGTGTTCAGATTGCTCGTTACGAGCAATCTGAACTCTTCCTGCACTGTTTTCAAAGGCCTTCTGTGATTGGTGCTGGAAAACGCGTATCTATGGAGTAAAGGGTTAATGGAATCATCTCAATATCTTGGCAAAGTAATCTTTGACCTCAGTAAACCCACATATCCTCCTGGCTCTGAACCTGAGAGTTCAGGTGTAAAAACAAGTGATTTATGTGATCCGGCACCCTCACCTGTATTTTTGCACCTCTTGGCTCTGAGTGCAGAAAGTGAATGAGTACAGAGTCTGACTAAATACTTCAACTAAATGAACAGTACACGAATTGAAGATTAACAAGGATTCTGTGGGGGATCCAGAGCAAAGTAAAATAATGAGGGGAAAAGTGAAGATTTTTTATTGGGTTGTGTTTCACCAACATTTACTTAACTAAGAATAAACTTAAAAATTTACTTTGTTGTGTAGGGAACAATCAAGATGTTCTTAATTGGTTGAGGAAGTAGGTCAACACATCTACTGACGGTCATAACGTTTTATGTAAAAAAAGAATGTTCTATTTTGAAAAATCTGAGTGATTCTATATTGAAAGAAAGTAGGGCATCTAATTTTATTGACAACCAGGATGTTTATGTTAATTCCCCCCAGGGTATCTCTTAATCTAATTTCACAAAAGGACAGCGGACAAATCAAAATATGCTAAAGAAACACTTTG
This sequence comes from Panopea generosa, assembly GCA_029582155.1. NCBI lineage: Eukaryota > Metazoa > Mollusca > Bivalvia > Adapedonta > Hiatellidae > Panopea > Panopea generosa. Next base: position 48,721,101 of record CM055901.1, read on the forward strand.
TTGTGGTGAGATTGTTACCCATCTAAATCCGTGTATGGAACACAGTAGGCGGAAGGAATCTGAATGTTACTTTTATCCTCGCCAGTATCTTATCTATGTGTCTATTAATAGATATAACAGCCTTCATGTTGATTCAATCCTTTTGACATATTTGATGGAAACTCTTTAAGATGCCATATAAAAGCCATATATAAACTATATTAAATCTTAACGAAGCTAAATACAAGACTTAATGGTCTCATTGAAATGAAGACTTTAATTACAACGCTGAAAAGGGATCATCTCGCAAGGCTTATTAGTTCGTCAGTATTGTAACAGAATATCCAGTTAATTAAACTGAGTGGGTGGACGGTAAATGGTGCGTTATTAGCAAAACATTTATATTGCATGTACATAGTCAATTAGTTATGTACTCAAGTAACCCATTTGTCACTCAACTGAATGGAAGAAGAGAGCTAAACATGACCAGAAACTGGATAGAAAGATAATGGATAGGGAGGGATGAAAGTAGACAAAAATGTTGCAAGAAATCATATATTTAAGAATATTTCATGCTTTTGTAGCATGTTTTCACTTGATTATCATCTATTCTTATGATATACTTGCAAGCAGGTGATATTCAAATTTAGAACCACTATGCATACATCAATAAACTTCACATGTGTCTTCATTACAATCATCAAAAAAAAAATAAAATTAAGAGAAAGTTTGCCAGTTGGGGGGGGGGGGGAAGGACGCTGTTGTACTCAGATTTATTCTGAGGTCTTCCTGCACCAATAAATATAAAAACTGAAAATCCTTTTAATTTTTAATAACAGACTATTTTTATGATAAAGCAATTTCACAAGGCAGTTCAAGTTGAGTGTTATCCAGTTTTGTGTCATACATTATTCCATTCCAGGGAAGAAAGAGTGGGCGGGGATTTCAAATTGCCAAACACCCATACCCAAACCGCCATTGTCCTTGGCAGAAGTCGTTTGTATCATTGGATCAATTATGTCCATTATTTTCACCTAAACACTGCCCCACAGACCATTGGCCAACAATAACTATGTCCATTATCACACCTGTCCAGTCAATGAGCCAGTTACTTGTGAATAGAGGTCAGTTGGCAATAGTGACCATACCACGCAGTAGGGTGTTACACTGCCTTTCAGCGGGAGAGCTTAGTGACAGCCTGAGAATGGGGTCAGTGATAACAAAGGAAGAAGTGTGTCAGTTCAGAGAGATGGAAGGGTTTGTTAAAACACGTGACCAATGGACAAGTCAGTCAGTTATTTAGTTTATCATGGCAGACTGAACTTTGCATTATGTTGGTAGTTGAGCTCTCAAGTTCACAAGTGAACCATAAAATTTGTTCTTTAAAACATCCTCAGTCAAATTTAAGTTTGAAGAGAGGTGGTAGTGCAGTAGGTATATAGAGTGCTGGCTGCCCATGCTAGAGGTTGCGGGTTCTATCTTGACATGATGCTTCTCAAAAATCAACAATGGTTCTACTCAGAAAGCCCACTTGAGAGCAGTTCATATAAGCTCTGAGCTTTCGTTGCAATTCAGCCGAAATAAATTAGTATAAGCTAAATTTGACACATTAGTTTCTCTTTTTTGTGTACATTGGATGCAAATTTTTTGATTGACTTGGATGCCTTATGTCATGATTTACTTAACAATGTTGTACATACAAATAGGATACAAAACTCAGCCTGAATCTTCATCAGTTAAATAGATTCACTGATGAAGTCAAAGTCTTCAAAGAAATGGAATAATTTATTTATGCAATAGTTTAATATTGTAAAACATTAACATTTATTTATATCCTGCCCCCTTCATGTAAACTGAAGTTTGTGGAGAGTATATTGGTTGGTTGGTTGGTTGGTTGGTTGGTTGGTTGGTTGGTTGGTTGGTTGGTTGGTTGGTTTTTACAGAAGTATAAATCTTGTTGCATGAATTACTTCCAAAGTTTTGTGGGATTTCAATGAACCTTCATGTACAGTCATGATATGGTGATTACTTTTTCAAAAATAAAAGTCTGGGCAGTTTACAGTTTTAAAAAAAAATCTGATAATTTTTTCGCTCATTCTAGTTTTGGACACCAATAATTATTATTTACTTATTAGCTCGCCGGGATGAAGTCCAAGGAGAGCTATTGTCATGACGTCTATTATCTATGCAACCACTCATTGGATGTCAATGAAACTTTGCATATGTGTTTACCATCATCAATGGAACACACATAGATAAGAACCATAACTCTGGATTGCATTTTGGCACAGTTATGGTCCTTTTTGGACTTAGACACCCAGGTTAAACTTTGCATTTAGTTGCGTTTAAGTTTAAGATATCTATGCAACCACTCATTGGATGTGAATGAAACTTCACATGTGTGTTCATCATCATCAATGGAACATACAGAGACAAGAACCATAACTTTGGATTGCATTTTGGCACAGTTATGGCCCTTTTTGGACATAGACACCAAGGTTAAACTTTGCGTTTAGTTGCGTTTAAGTTTAAGATATCTATGCAATCACTCATTGGATATGAATGAAACTTTGCATGTGTCTTCACCATCATCATTGAAACACACAGAGACAAATACCATAACTCTGGCTTGCATTTCGGCACAGTTATGGCCCTTTTTTTTTACTTAATTTTTCATGTTAAAGTTTTTTATCACGTAAGATATCTATGCAACCACCCATTGGATATGAATGAAACTTCGCATGTGTGTTCACCATCATCATTGAAACACACATAGACAAGAACCATAACTCTGGGTTGCACTAGTGTGTTCACCTGACAATATAGTGGTTATACTACTAGATTGCTAACCTGACAATATAGCAGTTATGCTACTAGTGTGTTAACCTGACAATATGGTGGTTATGCTACTAGTGTGTTAACCTGGCAATATAGGTGGTTATCCTATCAATGTGCTAACCTGACAATGTATGTGGTTATACTATCAGTGTGCTAACCTGACAATATAGTGGTTATGCTACTAGTGTACTAACCTGACAATATAGGTGGGTGTGCTCTTGGTGTGCTCACCTGACAATGAAGTAGGTTGTGCTATCAATGTGCTAACATAATATTTTATGTGGTTATGCAGTCAGTGTGCTAACCTGTCAATACAGGTGGTTATGCTATCAGTGTGCTAACCTGGCATTATAGATGGTTATGCAATCGGTGTTCTAACCTGACAATATAGGTGGTTATGCAATCATTGTGCTAACCTGACAATATAGGTGGTTATGCTACCAGATTGCTAACCTGACAATATAGGTCATGCTAATTGTATGCTAACCTGACAGTTTAGGTTGTTATGCTAATTGTATGCTAACCTGGCAATATAAGTGGTTTTGCATACACATAGCATATGCTAACCTGACAATATAAGTGGTTATGCTATCAGTGTGCTAACCTGGCAGTATAGGTGGTTATGCTATCAGTGTGTTAACCTGTCAATATAGGTGGTTATACAATCATTGTGCTAACCTTACAATATAGGTGGTTATGCTACTAGTGTGCTAACCTGACAATGAGCATGTGCTAGAACCAGTCTGCTACTGACTGCTTGTACTAACCAGAAGGGGTAATTAACCTTTTATTATCGGGTCTAGTTTTGACAAGATGAATCTAAATATCAATCATGGGTTTAGCATGCAATAAACAAAAGTAAATCTATGTCAAAGCAACAGCTGGACATGTACTAACAGCAGCCTGTAACCAACTTGATACCAGGGCAGAATTGTTTGCAAATAGGATAGTATCCTTCAAACTGTTACAACAAAGGTCTAAGATTAATAACCATGTCTTCACTGAAGTACAAATATGTGTTCAAGCATTGCTCATTTAAAAAAAAAATATATGTGCTCTATCTTATGCGATTCATCTGAGGTGTTGTTTCAGAACTACTCAACCCTTGGTCCTGGGTTCACATTGTATATTGGTTGGTTGGTTGGTTGGTTGGTTGGTTGGTTGGTTGGTTGGTTGGTTGGTTGGTTTTTACAGAAGTATAAATCTTGTTGCATGAATTACTTCCAAAGTTTTGTGGGATTTCAATGAACCTTCATGTACAGTCATGATATGGTGATTACTTTTTCAAAAATAAAAGTCTGGGCAGTTTACAGTTTTAAAAAAAAATCTGATAATTTTTTCGCTCATTCTAGTTTTGGACACCAATAATTATTATTTACTTATTAGCTCGCCGGGATGAAGTCCAAGGAGAGCTATTGTCATGACGTCTATTATCTATGCAACCACTCATTGGATGTCAATGAAACTTTGCATATGTGTTTACCATCATCAATGGAACACACATAGATAAGAACCATAACTCTGGATTGCATTTTGGCACAGTTATGGTCCTTTTTGGACTTAGACACCCAGGTTAAACTTTGCATTTAGTTGCGTTTAAGTTTAAGATATCTATGCAACCACTCATTGGATGTGAATGAAACTTCACATGTGTGTTCATCATCATCAATGGAACATACAGAGACAAGAACCATAACTTTGGATTGCATTTTGGCACAGTTATGGCCCTTTTTGGACATAGACACCAAGGTTAAACTTTGCGTTTAGTTGCGTTTAAGTTTAAGATATCTATGCAATCACTCATTGGATATGAATGAAACTTTGCATGTGTCTTCACCATCATCATTGAAACACACAGAGACAAATACCATAACTCTGGCTTGCATTTCGGCACAGTTATGGCCCTTTTTTTTTACTTAATTTTTCATGTTAAAGTTTTTTATCACGTAAGATATCTATGCAACCACCCATTGGATATGAATGAAACTTCGCATGTGTGTTCACCATCATCATTGAAACACACATAGACAAGAACCATAACTCTGGGTTGCATTTTGACAGAGTTATGGCCCTTTAAGAGTTAATTTTTAGTCTGTAAACACCCAGGTTAAACTTTTGCATTTAGATGTGTTTAAGTTTTGGTGTTTGCCTCCAATCTTAATCTTTGCATTGGTGGTGAGTTTTATCCCATCAGCGAGCTTTGTTGTCTTCTGACAACTCTTGTCTTCTTTAAGTTTTCCATCTTCGATAATTTCACACTTCATAAAAGAGAAGGAAAAAAAAGTCCCTCAACTATAAATGAATTGGGACTGGTGATAAATGACTTGAATGATAGAACACTGTGGTTGTTTTTTTGTATGTATGTTTTTAATGGGTTTCACACCATTTTCAACACATGATAGGTTATATTATGACATTCACTTTTATTGAAGAAGGCTAACCTCAAAATGAATCTGAGTAGAACCACTGTCCTTCTGCAGGTAACTAACAAACTTCCTAAATATTGAAAGGTAAATAAAATTACGATCATTTAACAACAGTACCTTTAATCACTCTGCCAGGGAGATCTTGGAACATCCTGTTTAATGGGAATGATGAAATGATGCCATGCTAACTGAAATCCTGTCTCAGGATGAAACTGCCATTGTATGATGTTAACTGCTGGGCCCGGTTAGCTCAGTCTGTAGTAAGTCTGACTATCAATTCAGGGGTTGTGAGTTTGAATCCCCATTTGGCTACAGAGTGCGTGATGGTTGATATACAATATTGCGTTTAGTTATCCTTCATCTCTCACTGCTGATTCACATGGGAAAATTATCAGTTACATGCAGAGATAGGTGTGCTTGAGTGCTGGTTAACCTTCCAGGATCACAGGAAAGAGTGGTTTGGTTAACTGATCATCTATTAACCCTAAACAGAATAAAATTATGCTAAATATTCAAACAAATCAAAGCTCATATGTTTGAATTATTTAATGTAGCTTTGAATATTCATGTACAAAGTTATTGTAAGAAAAATTAAATTTATGTCTCCTCTCAGGGAGACAAATTCTTTACGACTCTCTGTCCGTCCGATTGTGACGAAATCTTATATTAATAATTACTATTCCTATATATATGGTCAGATTTAGCAGAAACTTGGTGGGAAGGATCAGTATGAGGTCTAGTTGCCCACATCCGTTTTGCATTCTGGTTTGATAATTTTTTACTAAGATGGTAGCCATTTGCATTTCCAGAATTAAAAATGACATGTTGAAAATGGCGTTAAAATCCCATTTGATAAGGAAATATTAAAAACTCACATGAAATCAAATGAATACAACAAACAAATGAAAAAGAAAAAGAAATTAATGATTGAGACATTTTTTCATTTTCTGGGAACTTTCCACAAAAGCAATTGTATATCTAACTCACTGCTAATTATTAAAATGCTATAATTTTCTAGGAAAGAATGTTTCTTTCTACAAGGATATGCCAGTAAATTGTTGTTACAATGCGGTTTATGTACCACCACCACTATACACACACAACCAGGACACTGTGTCCTAGGTTTTTTTTGTAATTGATGGGAAGATTTATTATTCTTGTGTTATTAACTTGAGTTACATTTTGTGGTGTTATAAAGCGTTTGTAAATCATGTCTGCCATGCATAGTACATGGGTTTTCACTTTGTGGTGAGATGGAGAATCAGCCACTATACAAGGAGAATACGGCAGAACAGGGTCAGTTACAAGAATGTAGACCATGAAGAAGGATGAAGGCTATTCTCTCTCAAACCTCAGCTATAAACAGACATCAACCATATTAATTTAAAAAAATGATTTAAGATTGGCAATCATTATTTAAATGGACTTCAGAGATATAAAGAAGTTGAAGGATATACCCATCTGTTTACTATTCTTTGAAATAGTTCACTGATAATTACTTATTCCTAGTAATAGATAAACTGATTTCAGTTGTATACCAGTACACAAAACATGTAGGTCTGTGAAAAGAACTCAGTTTTCCTTTTAAAAGCAATGGCTTGCCTTTCTAATTAACTTAGCTTAATTATAATAAAGTATTTTGTAGGTAAACAATACTTAAATATGCGTAAAATTACTTCTGTTATTAGGGAGTGGCAACCTGGGGGTAGTGTGTGAGAAGGGTGTCCCTCTCCTGTTGGTGGCATTAATTCTACTCTACTTCCGCTTTCTGGATAATGGGAACTGCCTCAAAAAACCAACTGCTGAATTCTACTCATTTCTTGGAAAATATGGTTGTTATAAACACCAATGTTGTTTTTTTACTTTTATGTGTTCCTATTTAAATAAACACACTTAGATGTATTTAAAAGCAAATCTTAAATGAGTATCAAACCAATCACACCATGCACTGTGAAGACGTAGGGGATCAGATCAAATCATGCATTCTAGTGAGTTTTATGGGGAATAGGGGTATGATTATTATTTACTCCAAAAGTTTATTATTTACACCCCCCCCCCCCCCCACCCCTCTACTGCAAATGTGAGTAGGTGGTGTGTGTATGACAGAGGCCTGACTTGGTCAAAGTAAACCTGCAGGCCTAGAAATGTTGAAAGGGCTTTAGGGTACTCGCTATTTTTTTTTTTTAAAAATATATATATATATATATATGTATATGAGTGAAATGTGTGTATGATGAAGACTGGTTATTATGGTATCAAATCGGATAAAGACCAATATATAAAGTGCTAAAAAACATATTAAATACAATACATCGACAACCCTACATAATCTAACAACAAAGTAGCTTGTAAAAAAAAGCCTCAGTGTTTGTTAAGATTTATAAATATCTTCTTTAAAAAGTACCATCAGATGATCACAAAAATTTTCATTGTACAGAACTGTTACAAATCTCGATATGGATGACACAAAACATTGTTTATCATCAAAATTTGAGTATGGTATAAGAAATACATCAAAATATACAATTTCATTCTGTATAAGCTATCATTCCCCCGATAACCATGTTTTAAAAAGTACTGTAATGAGTACCAAGTACCATAATCAGGTGCCATCAATATAGTCTTTTATTAGCGCCCAGTTTTGATGGTACCCTGTACCATATTGAATAGTGAACAGAGAACCTACCTATTTAACACTGAGGCTGGCCTCCATAGAGGCAAGTCACAAAACACAACACAGTCAGCTGGTTATGCTACCAACATCTGCTGTAAACAATTATTTCTCTGTGCTTTTTTTCACATCAATACATGTGACTCATGCTAAAGAAAAGCTATAGTTAGATTTGGGTTAGTGTATCACCATGCTTTATCTTCACTTCAGTTATATAGGTCATGACCCACATTTTCCCATTATTATCTTACATTGTGTGTAACTGAGCTGTGGAGATTTATCACTCGCCTCATGTTGACATTAAGCACAAGCACGGACAATCTTACATTTCCCAGTTATTTCCTGTATGACTTTGATGTATATTTAACTTTCAGTATTAATAATTAATAACATAAAAATACATGCAGCAGTAAGTTGTTAATTATTGTGCTGAGAATAGTTATAAATTGAACATTCAATTTATATGACCCGTTGTTATGACCCCTGTAAAGCACAGGGCATAATTTATATAGCATTTACTTATTCTGTCAAAAACTATCATTCCTTGCCTAATTTTTGAAAAAAAATGTTGTTTTTTTTTCATATTTTGTGGTTTAATATGTATCAATGGTAATAATATGCTAAGCTATGACACAGACAATATTGATTAAATATTTTATATACTATCCCTTTACTTCATATAGACACCTTTTGACACCTCTAATATTGAAAGCATTTATTCACCACATATCAGCAATGGGTGAATTATGTTTATATAAACTGACAGGGTGGAAAACAGTGTAGGAAGTGTTCAGATTTCTCGTTTTGAGCAATCTGAACTCTTCCTGCAATGTTTTCAAAGGCCTTCTGTGATTGGTGCGGGAAAATGCGTATCTATGAAGTAAAGGGATAGATGACCCACAAAAGTAAAACACAGATCTACTGCATGAACATTTGTTCATCCATCCGTCTGTCTGTCTTGAGAAATGAGTTGGACTATGAGAAGAATAAAATAATGATCTTGCAAAATTCAGGTTCATAATTTCAAGGTTCTGTTTAATATTGTTATTATTTCCATTGTTATGGGTTAAGCATATAATAATTGAGTAAATACATCTTTATTTGAAAATTATTTACATTTACTCGGTAGGAACCTGTCAGAAACAGCGACAAATTGTCAAAAGTTTCAAGACCTCATTTAAGCAAGGAGTTTTAAAAAATTTCTTGATTTAAGGCATTATCATTTTTTTTCCCTGATTAAATATGCAAAGAACAATTCATAGTGATCTCAATTAGTGCATTAAAACGTCACAATCAATTATTACACACACAGCATTTGAATTTTCTTTTTAGCCAGTAAGTGAGTGGAACATGACCAGGGCTGCGTTCAGTTCGGTTAAATGTTTGATAACGTTAGTAAACATATTTTCCTTGACACTCGCTCATCCTCAAATAAGCACATAGTACGCAACAATTTTAGGGAACCAGGCATTAAACATGTTTGCTGAACGCAGCCCAGGTTTTAATATCAATAGCGGTTTGTACATTCCCATGATGCACTGTTTAGAAAAAACAATGGCGACATCCATGTGGCAAATGCCGTGTTTTTAACACGTGATCGTGACGTTTCAATATGGCCGCGCCCAGAGTCAATTTCTTAATTTCACTCATGCAACCTAACCAAAAAGAAAGATCTCTAAACAGTGTGCCCAAAATAGATCTTTGAAGTTATGAAACCTCTCTCATGATAGGAAATATCGTAAAACATGTTCAATATAGCTGTGTCGCTGAGTCAGCCAATTATGCAGCTTTTTTTACTTTTATCAAAATTTGTATAGAAACCTAGCCATGAATGTGACACCTTCATTAATAAAACTTGTCATTATTAAAAAAAATTGAAGTGACAAGTTATCAGATTTGTGTGCAGAGAATGTCATTGGTGTCTAACTAACAACTTATAGTGTAGCCGCCCGACAGAGTGACGCGGAACTGAGAAAATTAGATAGTTTTAACAATCCATACGAAAAAAGATAATTGCTTTATTTGAACAAGGGTTTTGCATAAATGTAACACACACCCGTTTATACTGCAAAATGGCTGCAATTATAAACCGTACAGGACAAATAACATGATTAAGTGGAGAGAAGAGAATAATGGTGTCATGTTCAATAATCTTTTTTTTGCACTTTGAAATTTTTTTCTTTAAGAAGTACACACTTGAGTGATACTTTATCTTCTTTAATATTCTTGAATGGGGTTTTACACCATTTTCAACACATTACAGACTATATATAATATACATTCTGAAATCTGATTCTGATTCATTCTGAAATCTTCCTTCATCAATGTGTTCAGATTAGTGCTTAATCCAATGACTGATTAACCCATGCTTGGAATTAAAGCTTTGAAAGACAAAAACTACACTCATGGCTATAAAGCGTTAAATATATATATATATATATATATAAATGATAAATAAAATACATGTATATATAACTATATAAATATAGTTACAACATTTCCTAGAAAGTATGTCAGCCTGTGGGATATAAAAAATGATAATATCCCACAGGCTGACATAAACAAGCTTGTGCTCTCAATGGGATGGTCGCTGTCAAGCAGTCATCATTGCACACGGGCGGCCACAACGCTACTGATATCCCGATTTTGAAATCCATCCATTCCTGTTTTAAACTCAAATCAAGCAATAAAATTGATAATTTCTGTCAAATTTAGCTATTTCAGTAGATTGATAAGACATAATTATACGACAAACAGAAGATTTCAGCCAAATTTAGTTAAATGTTAACAAAATATTCACATTCAAACTTAGCGAAAGTTTCTTTTTTGGTTCAGTATATATGATAACTGCTGAATAATTTATAACTTATAGTAAACTATTTGCATGAAATATATTGTGTAATCAGTCATAAGCAATATATAATATATAGAAATAAAAAGTAACAGACACCACAGCAGTGGTCTAGGGGTAGAGCATCTGCATCTCTTGGAGAAGGTTGTATGTTCGATCCCTGGCCCGGTGATACAAAAGACTTGTACTTTAATTGTACTTAAAGCTTCCGCGCTTGGCATTCAGCAATTAGAGGATAGTTCTAGGTTTGGTCGGCACGGTGTCAGTATAACTGACTGTGTGGGGTATACATTGTGTCTGCAGCATGATACTCCAATGTGGCATTACATAGAACACTGCCTCAAGTATACACAGTTTATAACTGAACTTTTTTAAAAGCGACACTAAATACTACACAACCACAAAAAGTAACAGTATGTTATATTTAACCTTTGCCGGACCCGATTACCTCAGTTGGATACACGTCTGACTATCAATCCAGGGGTTGTGAGTTTGAATCCCCGCCCGGCAACAGTCTCCGTGATGATTGAAATATGACATTATGTCTCATCATCATATTTTGTTAGTTGATTCAACTGGGGAAGTTATCAGTTACTTTCCCAGATGGGGTGGGCTCAAGTTCTGGTCAACCTTCAAGATCCCAGGAAACAGTAGTTAGGTTAACTGATCGTCTGTTAACCCGCGATGGCATAAAATGATGCGAAATATTCAATCAGTCAATATTGGTAAACTATTTTTTCATGATGTGCTACAGGTCAGTTTACAGTCGTCATTTCTTGTGATAAAATAAACCCCGACATGCTGACCTAGATTATAATAAATTGTAAACCACTTGAGGCAGATCACTTTTGAATGTAAATCAATTATTATAAATTATCTCAGGTATGTATATGTAATATACCACCCTGACAGGTCAAAGCTTTGATCAGATAAATTATGTCTAATTAGTATTCATGCTCTATCATTTTTGGGGGGTCCCCGTGTCTGTGTGGTCTAAAGCACTGTCTCAGGATCTGAAATGCTAACCTGTCATCGCAGGAGTTGTGGGATTGAGCCCAGCTCAGTCATCCATAGTATGACAGTCACACGTGAAAGGACAATAGTTCTACTTAGATTCATGTTTCATGAGATTCACAGATTCACGAGGTCTTTCTTCACCAATCAAGTGATACTGGCTTCTGTTTGGCCAACATTTTTTGAAGTTTTACTTAATAACTAAACAAATTTGACTGGTAATGTAAACATGCTTTTAATCAGTATCAATTAAACAGGTTTGATCCTTATACACTGCTGGCTGTCTTGTTTTAGTTTGAAATGATTGATATTGACAGTGCTTAATCAGCATATTTGCTGCAGCCTATATAACGGTTCTATAGTACATATACCTGTAATAGCTATATTGGTATATTTGTCATGTAAGAATGGCTTGAGTTCTGGGTTTTTTTGCAGACAAGGTAATTTAGGTCAGTCGGTAGCGCGTCTGCACATTAGTTTGAATTCCCACCCGGTCACATGCTCTGCTATGATTGATTTACGATTGCATCTCATTGTCATTTGTCTCTCAACACTGATTCAAGTGGTGAAGTTACCAATTACTTGTGGAGATGGGTGTACTTGAGTACTGGTTAACTTTCGTCTGTCTGTGAATTTTTTGTTGTATGCACTCTAGCACCCGCATTTTTCATTTGATCCTCACCAAATTTGCACAGTAAGTTATAATATCTCAGATAAGTTTTTGAACTTTATTTTATGTTCCCCACCCCCATGAGGTCTTAGGGGCGGGGTGGGGTGGGGCGGGGCGGGGCGAAATCATTAAACAAACTGTTATGTAATCACAATTTCTTGGACAAGTTCTTGAACTAGTCAAATTTGATAATAAGTGTCGGTGTTGTGGTCCTATAATTGGCAAAAATTGCATTATATGAAATTATGTACACTCTAGCACCTGCAAAATTTGGCATTGTCTCCTCTGCCACAAGTGAGTGATTTAGGGCCAATCTGGCCCTCTTGTTTTGCAAATGTCATCCCTTATGTTAGAATAGGATAATCTAGCTAATGACATAAACTGTGAAGCTTTTGTTATTAAATTTTAAAATCAATATCAATTACATCAGATGAACTAGTATAAGGTACTAATTACTTTGTTGTACTTGATACATATTGAGTGTGCATATTGATGACAGTAATACGTTATACAGGTATATCATTCCTGATTATAATATACCGTATATTCCCTTATAAACGCCCCCACTCTAATAAACGCCCCCCACCTATTTTTCTGGAAAATTAAAAAACAAAACGTATATGCGAGTTGAGTGCGTATTCGCCCATCTTTCCCTGATCGATTATTTTGTTACACAGACAACAATTAGCAGAGTGTACAGATTTTCAGCTTTTTTTCATCCTATGTCGATTATTTCATTCACTCTCAAATAATTCTGAACCACTTTTTCAGGGATTTAAACCGGATTTAAGGTTTTATTCCAGGGCTTTGTTGTATTTTTAACTGTTGTTAAATTTGCTTTTTTATCTTTTATAAACGCCCCCACCTTGTAAAATGTAATGCCCCTGGGGGCGTTAATTAGGGAATATACGGTAGTATTATAAGATAAGAATATACTAATTAAAGTTTACTACTTAAACTGATCTCACATTGTGATATAATTACCTGATACAACTGGGTTATCACCAGTATCAATCTGTCAGTCGTGCTACTAACCATTGTGGTAGAATTCGTTAATTAATTATGTTGTGTAATGATGACATGAAAGATAGATTGTAAAACCAGGTCAGAAATCAGTCTTGTAAAATTAGGTCAATTGCATGTTTTTCAAACATTTGCTTTGCGTTTCACAATGGAAGCTGACAAATCAATATGTATTTCTGTTTATCATCAAATGACATTTATCCAGATAGGCAAACATTGAAATATTTGGAAAAATTGTGCTTGTTTAATGCAGCATCATGAGCAGGGGGGTGGGTGGGGGGGGGAGGGGGGGGGGGTTAAAATCAGATAATATGGTAATTGTTAGAGCTGGGTGGTAAAACCTGTATACCCTGGTGTATACTGTGGTACTGTTATGGAGTACTGTTTTTTTCGGCAATTTTCTTGACTGAGCATTTACGGAAATTGACTAAGCAAAACGGGCACCAAGCTTTGTTTTCCCTTGGGCCAACACAGCAGAGTATCACATGATTTAATCAAAGCACTTCAGTGCTGATGGGAGAGGAGCATATATATATATATATATATATATATATATATATATATGTATATATAAAATGTCGTTATTGTTTTAGACAAACAGGTCAGCTTGCATATGTTGAAGTAGAAAAATCCCGATTACTTTTGATTCTTATACAGGGTACAAAATGTATATGTTCTATGCTTAACGTTGACCCTTTTCTCGAATAAGTCAAAGAATGTAACTGAATGGTTTGCCTTTGAAAGTGTATTTTCTGCTATAGCAGGAATATCAACTCTTAAATTTGGCAAATGTCCAAATTCAAGATATTAGTTTAACTCAATGATATGAGATTTGTATCTTCAACTCAACTTGTGATATTTTCAGAAATGACAAGCTATCTATCATATATATAATATCAAAGTGCTCTGAATCTAGCACCATGAATTCCTCTTTGAGTATATTCATTTACTATTTTCTTTATTGATTTCTCTAGTGCAACAGTGAAACAATTTGTTTAAAAGACGAAAAATAGAAATATGTATGTCTACATTAATAGTTGTTTCTTACATTTATATTTTCTGGAACCCTATATCACCCCATAAACAGAACTGCACTAGCCAAAATGTTATGGCGCCGATTTTTAGACGCATCTGGATGTTTGCATATTTTTGCTACGGAAACACAAATGCTTTACCCTTATATGTTTAAAGGAAACTATCTACCATTCCAATTATTGGAAATATATGAAATATTTACTAAATAATAAAAAAGCAGCACTGACATTATTCATAACTCGATCAATCTCGAATTCTTTTTAGGAATACAAGACTATTTTTAAACATTTGGGAGAAATGTCACGTGTTCGATATTAGCATATCTCTATTTTTAGAATGAGTATTGATTGTTTATTGGCATAAGCAAGGAACTATAGAAGTTTAGTTCCTTAGCATAAGGGACAGATATAGAAAAGTTTTGTTCCCGTTTTCAATGAAATATGGTAAATATATTTACGACTAGTAGTTAAAAACGCAGTTGTCTGTCTTGAAATGTTGTCCAAGATGGCATCCTGAAAAAAACTCTTTTGGTCACGTGACCATAGTTAAGCGAGTCTGTATTCATGCACTTTAATTCCTTTGTGCTGATTAATAGCACTGAATATAAACTTGGAATTTATACAATATACAATTGTTTATAGGTATAAATAGTCGCTGTCTTAAAATATTAATGTTTTCATTGAAATAGGTGAATCTACTGTTACTAGTGAGTTCGAATGCTTATCAGGGGGTGGAACTATTTGATTGGTGGTTGCGAGGTTTGCATTAACAAAATACATGGTTGTAGATTTGCGGTATAGAAAAAAAAGATCATGTTAGCTCAGAGAGCGGCTGCTTAAGCACCGCCCCCAAAAACAGTATCTGTCTGAGGTTTTTCCATTATATAAAAACTCTATGCATTTTTGTGTCGGTCATATTTCGGCTTTTTAAAGTTTTTAGCTGTCTTAATTGTAAATGTAGCTGATATTAGACCAGTTTAACTTGGTATTTATGTTACTATGAAAATAAATACCATCGACTGCATCAAGTGAAATCAAAATTGCGGATGAATGGGAAATTGTTCACAGCAAGAGAGGCAAATCTGATATTTGGAGACAGCTTGGACTCAAGAAACAACATAGTATACTGCAGTACATACTGCGATACGCATTAAAACCCCGCAGTAAACCGCGTCATGTTATTTCTCACAATACCCGCCTCTAGTATTTGACCTAAAGTGGTAACAATCCGTACATTCTTGTTTCGTATTGTGAGTAGGGTTTCATCAATATTTTGTGAAATATTTAATAATGTAATAATTGTAATATTATAGTGGCGCCAATGGAAGTCTCATTAAAGTTACACAAAGGTGTGCCCGCCAAGTATCATGTGAAAGATGACATAAGTGTTACAATAGTATCATGTGACAGACACTTGTAATGGTACTATCCTCTATGCTGAGAACATAGTCACGTTTTATAGCAGAGACTGCCCTAGAATCTAACCTACAACCTCAGCTACTGATCTAGGCCTTGCTGTCATAAATTATGCCATGTGATTGTCTTATGTTTTTTCTAATAATCTGCTGGCTGTTATGTCATCACAATGAAGCCATTACCTCGATCTTGTCCTGAATATGATCCAGATAGTTTCAGAGATCAGCTGATTTTTTTTCAAGATGTAGTCACTTGTCACCTATCTGTCATTGTCAGTGATGGTTTCTTTTAAATTACTTTTTCTGAAAAGCTGAACCAGATTTTATTGAAACCTACTGTACCTTGCAATTTGCTAGTTTCTTCGCAAGTTCCCTTTAAGGTGGGGGTGGGGGGAGGGAGTTGCACCCTTGTCTGTATGTCACATTTTATCATCAGCTCTTCAACTGATTTTTAACTACACTTGCTAGGATCAGTATAAAGTCTACTTGCACTGATTGTATTCAGGTCTAATGACTTTCATCAGAGTTATGGCCCTTTATTTATTTTCATGATAACTGTTGTCAGCTCTATTCATTCTAAACTTGTCAACAGAATTTGACAAAACTTGCTATGGAGTGGCAGTATGAATCAGACTTATTTTCGTCATGTTTTGGTCCATTGACTTTAGGTGGAGTTAAAACCCTTTCATTTTTTTAAATGGTAAATCTTCTCAACACCACTCCTGCTGGATTTAGCAACCAATTTTGGCCAAATATGCTAGGGAGTTCCAGTATGAAAACAAGTTGTACCAACACATAGTGGAGTTAAGGATCTTAGATAATTTCAGTTATATTACTGCCAATCTAGTCAGAACTATGAGGTGTGTTAAAAGAATTGGAATCTCTGTATAATATTATCATGTAGACCAAACACTTTTGCCAACCTTTCACAAGTTTCTTGTTTGCTATCATCCTAAAATAATCAAAATGGTGCCACATAACTTACTTGTATAGGGAAATATATTAAAACTTGAGCATTATAAATCTACTTACTAAATCAGTATTTAAATGAAAATGAACCATATCATTTCGTCAGAGATGCAACTTCGCTGATTACCGAAATGTAATTGTTGATCAAACTTTATTTATTGCTCTCATGTTGTGTTTTTTTATTGCTTTACAGTTAATTAAGATGGCCACCACTGAGGAAGCAAACATTTAGTTATTTAGGAAAATGTGTTGACATTAAAACTGTTTCCATACAATTTTAAATTATTTAACTGTCTTTTTTCTTATATTTTCAGGCAATGATTATATCTGGGGTACAGGACAAGTAGGAAAAAAATGTGAAGGTAAGAAAATCTAGTATTGAGTGACTGCTTCTCTAAACCCTCTGGATACATTTTCAACTTAATTACAGCAAAACTTACAGTGGGATCACCCTGAAGCCCAGTTTTACCGATGTCTTTTCGGCGAAGTTATGGGCCTTTGAACTTTCAAAATGAATAATGTTGCCCATGCCACTATAGCATAAAAATCATGCTTGTTTCATATAATTATATTGTCACATAATTATGAAGAAAATTTTATAATAAAAAGAAAATTTTTTTTTTTTTTTTTTATGCCCCCCCCCCCCCCCCAAAAAAAAATCTTTGGGGTGGCATATAGTAATCGCAGCATCCGTCCGTCCATCTGGCCTGTATCTTTGTCATGCAAAGATGGATTTTGTTGATACTTGGTACAAATGATCAACATAACATGACGATGTGTCACGAGTAAGACCCACACACATACTCAAAGGTCAAAGTCACAATTTGAGTTTGTTTGAATACAGTTTGAGTCTGTGTGAGATTTCGTGTCCGGCCTGTTTCTTTGTCATGCATAGATGGATTTTAATAATACTTGCTACAAATGATCAACATAACATGACGACGTGTCGGGAGTGAGACCCACACCTGTAACTCAAAGGTCAAGGTCACTATTTGAGTTTGTTTGACAACACTTCTAGTTTGTGTCAGATTTCGTGTCCAGCCTGTAACTTTGTCATGCATAGATAGGTTTTATAAATATTTGCTACAATTGATCAACATAACATGAAAACATGTCGCGAGTAAGACCCATACCTGTACCTCAAAGGTCAAGGTCACAATTTGAGTTTGTTTGACAACATTTCGAGTTTGTGCGAGATTTCGTGTCCGGCCTGTAATTTTGTGATGCATACAAGTAGATGGATTTTTATTAATACTTGTTTAAAATGATCAACATAACATGATGACGTGTTGCACTTAATACCAAACTCCCACTTCTAAGGTCAAGGTCATAATTTAACTTTGTTTGACAACACTTTGTCATTTTGACATTTCTTGTCTGGTCTGTCATCTATGAATAAATTTTAAAAACACTTGGCTCAGTTGATCAACATGACATATTTAAGTGTCGTATGTAAGACCCAGAACCTTTGATATTGTGTGTCTGGTCTGTGACTTTGCCTTTAACTTGGCTCAATTTATCAAGATGACATAACGCTTATCAAGTAAGACCTAGACCCATACCTCAAAGATCAAGGTCACACTTTTAGTATATATGACAACACTTTGAATCTGTTTGAGATTTCAAGTCTGTCCTTTAACTTTATCATACATGGATGGATTTCAAAAACACTTGGCTCAATTTATCAACAATTTATCTGTAACTTTGTCTTACATTTAGGGACTTTAAAATAGCTTGACACAAGTGATCAGCATGCCACGATGATGTTTCAGCAGCATTTAACTGTTGAAATACTCAGACCATTACATCAGATGTAAAGGTCAAGGTTACTCAAAGGTCAAGGTCATGCTTTAATGTAAAAACACATGAAATTGCATGTCTAGTCTGAAACATCAGTCCATTACTCTTTATATTCATGGATACATCGCTACCTATTATAACATAATTATATTGGGTTTTTTTCAACGCCCATTTGGGGGGCATGCGACACTTACCATTAACATTTCTTGTTTATTTTCTGCTTCAATATACATAAAATTCTGGCATGAATTAGAGTTATAGTTACAGAATAGCTAAAATGTTTGAAAAACATGGTTTTCGGGGAATTTCCATGTCTCTTGTTACATGTTTATATGGTTACATGTCTGTGTGTGTGAGAATGTAAAGATATTGCTTGATTCAACGTGTGAACAAGAGTAATTCATGTCAAAGATTGCAGGTTCAATCCCAAGACCAACTGGATGGCTATCAAAAAACAACACTCTGCACTGGTTGTGCCCAGGAAGAGGACTCATATAAACTTTGAGCTTTCTTTGAAGTCAAGCCAAGAAAGAAATTTTTATAAACTAAAATAGTGGTTGTGGTTTTGCTACCTGATTTATAAGGTAATATCTAGACAGATATGTCAACAGGAGTTCATATTATTTGTAAAATCTCTTGCTAGGAAGCACCAATGGGATGAGGTTTCAAAGCATAATTGTCCTCCATATTGACTATTGCATTGGTAAGCAATGCTTTCAGGGGCTCTTCCATGCCTTAATGTTGTTTAATGATCACTTGCATCTCGTTGCTGAGTTTGTGGGTTTAAGCCCAGCTCTATATGAGAAAGTTGCCAGTATAGCAATCAGTATATTCAATCTCAGTTAAAACTGGATATGCCATATGTGGAGAAAAAAAATTCAATGCTTTCATCATTGTGTCAGACATTTCAAATAATGACGGATGATTGCATGACCTTTTCTTTTATATTCATGGAATTCTTTTCACAAAATGGTGCCAGAGTGCTATAACTGGCACCTGAATAGGTAGGAAATATTGAATTTAGTTTCATTCAATCCATGCATATTTTTTGTTAAAGGTTAATGTATGCTGTGTTGAGAGGCGGCTTTGTGGGGGAGAGACCTATTCTGTTCATCTGGTGTGTGTGCTGTGTGCTCCTCTCCTTCCCTCTATATCAACCTGATGATACTTTGTTGATGTGATTCTATGTTTTCAGTATTCAATTGATTTTGAGAGAGATGTAACCCTTTGACATCTCTGAAATACAAATCTCAGATTGTCATGTAACTTGGTACAAAGACATGGTATTTTTTATGTTGGTTCAAAGTGGCAGTAGCAGATATAGTCCCAATGTTCTGCACTGATGGTGTTAAGTTATGTCTCTTTGATGTTTATTTTTGTCTTGTCCAGATGACTTCTGTCAGACACTGAATTTCATGAAATCTGCTCAGATGTGTCGGTATATAAAATCTTATTGTTCTTTTTTTGTTGTGGTAGCCTTGATGCCATTAGTTGGATAACAAATATGGTAATAATATCTTGCATAATTATGAAGTGTCGGATAGTGATATTGGTCTATTCTTTATGTAGACGTTCAAACATGTAAAGAATGATTTGGTGTGTGAAATTGAGAAAAATTCAATTTCAACATTTCTGTATGTTACTTTTACAAGGTCATTAATTTTTGTAAAAGATTAAAGATAAAAAAATATATATATTGTCAACTTCACTAAGACAATGATATGCTGAGTAAGTAATTATTCGTACTTCTAGATTCCATCCCCATTTCATTTACCAGTAACCTTGATTTGTCCCAAGTCTTTTATGGTACTAAATCATTTTTAACTCTTAAATAATACTGTATCTTACTTGAAAAAGACATTTGAAATTTGTGACTTAGTGTCAAGTAATCACTTTCATCTTTTTAACATTTTCTTACTGCACTGAACTGAACTGATAAATCGAATGTGTGCCAGGATGATTCAGTGTAGAGTGTCAGAGATAGCTAGATTGACAGGGTGCAATCTCTCCTAGCTGAGACTTATAATCTGAAAAACAATAAACGTAATGGCCATCTTCCATTGATGGGTTCCTTCTGTAAGCATGTGATAAAGTGACTGAAGATTTCATCTTGTTTGTGCAATGTTTTTCCTTATCAGTCTATTGCCAAAAACATTGTTGTTGTTGTTATTCCTTACTGATGTCAACTCTCTACACTGATGTGAAATTTTAGTCCAAATGTAATAAATCATACATTCAGTGCACATATATGACATTAAATTCAGGATTTAGTGGATCTGTGTTCATAAAGCCAATTCTGAAGATGCATTCAGGATGATACTTGGTGTTATTCAGACCTTTGTTATGGAGTTGAACAGATTGTAACAAATCCAACATTTCTCTATTCCACAGACACCTAAAGTCCTTCCAGCAATTTTCTTTAGCTTGTCCCATATTAGCCAAATAAATCTATACCCTTTCTTCTTTTGTGGCTGTTTGGCAGCACAAACTTTGTACTGTTTAAAACACAATTGGAATACTTTGTTTCTTTTCTGGAAGAAGGACCGCAGTGGTGGTCTAGTGGTAGAGCATCTGCCCTGCATTTGGAATGTCATGGGTTCAACACGGGCTGGGTCATACTTAAAACTTAAGAATGGTACTAGAAGCTTCCTCGCTTGGTGCTAAGCATTAAAGGGATTATATTGGCAAGTAACACACACACACGCTGTTAATCCAGTCTTTTCCTGTATGTAGTGTGAACAAAATAATGCTTATGTATGACATATAACCTTTATTTACTTGAAAGTTATCAAATGTAAAGTAATTGAATATTGGCCAAAACTTTAATACGTCCCGCAATAAAGTATTGCGCAATGTTTACATTGAACTCCGTAAACTTCCCAAACAAAGCCTTGAAAACGAGATCGGGAAGGAGTCTTCACGATGTTATCTGATGATTGATCGGAAACCCGAAAGCAGTTCGTTGAAAATGGTGAATGTAAACAAAAACAAAAAATGGGCTTCAGAAACCCAATGTTTGTAATAAAGAGGTTATGCAATTAGACACTTTAGTTGGGTATATCTCTAAGTTATAAGTGTATCCATTTGCTGGGCGTGTGTATTTAGGACAGGGAATTGATGGTAATATGCCAATATAATCCATTTAAGAAAAAGTTCTTGGTCTGCTCGATCAGGTGTCAGTATAATGTGACTAGGTTGGGTATCATACCATGTGTCTGCGGTGTGATACTCCAGTGTAGTAGTGTTCATAATACTGGCTCAAGTTGACTCTGTTACTACATGACGAAAAATTATTGAAAGCGAAGCTCAACACCATACAACTTTTGCATTACATGAAAATGCTATCTTTTGTTTGCAAGTAATTTGCTTTGTGATCAGGTTCTGCATTGTTTTGTTCTCTGTCAGTATTGTTTTATAAACACTATTAGATATGGTCCAAGAACGGGGATATAAACATTCATAAAGTTAAGGGTCAACTTGTTGATTATAGTTTGTCTTGCATTGTAATAGCTTGCTGTATAGTGTACTTTGTTTAATCTTGCTGCCTCAGTATCATTTTACCTGAAAACCTGACAAGGACATCAGGGGTTAGCTATTTCTTTCTCACCCTAGGGCTGAGATAAAAGTATCATGCTGTTTAGTTAGAACCATCTATGACATAACGTACATGCTATATTATGACATTAATCATATAATTTAATGTCTTAAAAAGCGATTGTTGGAAAAGTATGGTAATGGATACTTATTTAGTGTGTTCGGTATGTAAGGAAAAGAATATAGAAAATTCTGTTCCTTGGGATAACTGTTTTTGTGGGAACTCGGCAGGTTGGATCTTTCTATTTGAACCTCAAACCCATGTCAGATTCTTATAACCACATGCTGTACAATGTAGGTTGTTCAATCTTGCTGCCTCAGTATTAATACTTACCTTTCCCTGTATAATGTAGCTTGTGAGTGTCAGAAAGAACAGATTGCATCAACCAACCTCTCATTCTAAGATATCAATGCCAGTGTGAGGTCACTTTGTGAGGAATCAACTGACATTCAGTTTTAAACTTAAAATATCATTTTTTTATTCTGTGTCACCTACAAAGCTTGGTTTGTCACACCTTGGAAGCTTGACAAATAGAGATTGCTTTTTTCCAAAGTCACATGTTGTTATCATCTGTCACACTTTTTCCCCCTGTTGAACAACTTAAATGTAGCGTCTCCAACAAAGCTTGGTTTGTCACATTGTGGAAGCTTGACAAATAGAGATTACTTTTTTCCATAGTCACATGGAGTACGCGCATGTTACGAGCAATCTGAACTCTTCCTGCACTGTTTTCAAAGGCCTTCTGTGATTGGTGCGTGAAAACGTATATCTATGGAGTAAAGGGTTAATTAGTAAAAACTTAAAAAATCTTCTTGTCAGAAACTACTGGCTTGATTTTAAAATAATTTCACAGAAATGTTCCTTGGAGGACCCTTCACCAAGTTTGTTCAAACCGTAGTGATTCGTCAAAAAACATGACTGCCAGGGGGGCGGGGCAAGTTTAATTAGTAAATATTTAACAAATCTTCTTGTCAGAAACTACTGGCTTGATTTTAAAATAATTTCACAGAAATGTTCCTTGGAGGACCCTTCACCAAGTTTAATCAAAACGTAGTGATTTGTTAAAAAACATGACCGCCACAGTAAGGTGCTAGTTTACTATATAAGCAGCTATAGTAAAAACTTCAAAAGCCTTCTTGTCAGAATCTACTGACCTGATTTCGATGTAATTTCACTGACTTTTACCATGGGTGAACTTCTACAAAGTTTGTTCGAGCCATTGTGATTCGTCGAAAAACATAGTCTCCAGGAGGGGATGCAGGTTTTCTGTTTATGGATATATAGTGAAAACTTTCTTTCGATATCTGATATCCAGATATCCGCACAAGGATACTATTGTTATCACACTCTTCTATGCATCTGTTACATCTTCAAAACAAATCAAAATTCTAACTACTCGCCCATCTCGTTTTTCTAGAATTTTGAGTGTACATGTTTTATATAATCTTCTTAAGTTGGGTGACTCGAGGTCAGTGAGGTGAGCGATAAAGGGCCATCTTGGCCCTCTTGTATGTTTGTTTTGTTTTTTTTTGTTTAAAATTTGTGCATGTTCTGAGATATGTCTGATTCTGGCAACATGCTGAAAATACGCCACACTGGTAAACTGTTTTTCCTGTTTTTAAAGAAAATATACCAGGTATTTCTGTTAACCATGTGACTCCTTTAATATGTCACAAAATACCTAGGTGTGTAGTGCAGCCCAAGTTAGTGAATCCCTTATTTTGTCATGTTTAAATAAATACTTATAGGCGTGAGATATTGGGAAAAAAAATGTTTTCAGTCATTTTTAAAATATGGAAAAATCCCGATATATATTCCCTTTTCAATATTTCAAAAATGGCTAAACACATTTTTTTTTCAATATAACAATATAATGGCCATTACATATTCACTGACCCTGTACTGCCAAAATGATATCAGTCTACTTAAACATGCCAAATTTATATATTGATATAAATTTCCTAACTTGGGCTACACTTCTACCTAGGTTAGACTAAAATAGATTTCTCGCTTAAAATTGAAACAATTTTTGTGATGTCACATGATTTCGTTTTGATTTCAATTTGATCTATTATGTCAGGTTTACATGTAATTATATTTGTTCATCTTAGAAACACTCCAAATGACAATGCCAAAGTCATTATTCAGTATTCAAGTGCTGTCTATTTTTAAGTTATCAAATGTGATTTAAATAATTTTTTTGTCACGATTTGGCAGATTTTACATACCCAAAACCATTCAGATTGCATTTATTAATGATAATGGGACTTTTGATCAATTTTTAAAATAATTTTTGAGAGAAATAATGTTTGAGACATTTATAGCATTTTTACTCCCTTTAGCTTGTTCTTGGAAGAGCTTGTAACGGTGTGTCTGAAAGGTTCAAGGTGCTATTGTCTACTTACCACTTACTGCTTGATCTGCTCAGTTTACCAGTTACTTGCGTAAAAATGATGGTTTTACTTAAATTCATTCTGAACTTTTCCTCTAGCAGTAAACTGGGTATGTCCTATTTTGAAAATGGTGTTAAATCCTACTTAAAAAACAACAGTTAAAACAAACAAACTAGGAAGAACTTGTAAATTTTTACAACCCATAAAACCTTCAATTTTGGTAATACGCAAATGTGACGTCAGTAGTCGTGAGAAGTAATCATGTGGTTTTGTTAGTTACGTCAAATGTCTTGTATACAAAATTAACATGTATCATTATAATTAATTATATCCCATATAGTTGTAGCTGACAACATTTTTACACATATGTAAATGAAGGAAAGGTCCTCCATGGTTAAGTGGTCAAAGGCACGTCTCAAGATCACTTACCTCTAACCGCTAAGGACATAGGTTCGACTCCTGCTTGATTCAAAACTCTATGTGAGAAATTTGCCAGTTACTAGCAGAAGGACGGTGGTTCT
Organism: Panopea generosa; assembly: GCA_029582155.1. Lineage (NCBI taxonomy): Eukaryota > Metazoa > Mollusca > Bivalvia > Adapedonta > Hiatellidae > Panopea > Panopea generosa. Next base: position 48,746,300 of record CM055901.1, read on the forward strand.
ACTCAGATTCATTCTGAGGTTTTTTACCACCAATAAAACGGGATATGTCATAAATAACGCGAAATGTGTTGAATATGGCATAGAACCCCTTAAAAAAAAAAAAATTCTTTGAAGTTAGTTAATTAAGTACATAATTCGACAATTCGTAAATATGAAAGAAGTTAAAAAAAAAATATGAATATACTTGAGGACTTTTTATGTGCATTTAGAAACTGAATACTAGCTTGAAGGCATTTCCTGATTTAAATAATACTTCACTCATTAACTTATTTATTTACTACTGTTTTGCTGTCTATGAATTTCATTGGAATGTATTGATATATATTTCCGCTTTCATTGGTATTCACTTTTCATACAATTTTATAATACCAAGAGTCTTGTATGTTTGAATATTTAGCATCATTTCCAAGTCCTCAAAGGCTAACAGACAATCATTTAACATAACCACTATTTCCTGGAATCCTGGAAGGTTAACCAATATTCAAGCAGACCCATCTTCGCAATTAAGGATGCGTTTCCCACTCAAATTAGCAGTGAGAGATAAAAGACAGTGAGACACAATGTCATATAACATTCATTATATTGACTGTGGCCTGTAAGGGATTCAAATTGATGACCCCTGGATTGATAGTTAGATGCACTACTGGTCGAGCTTATCAGGCTGGGGTAACAGAATCATAGTCTGTATAGTGTGGTTGGTTGGGGTAACAGAATCATAGTCTGTATAATGTGGTTGGTTGGGGTACCAGTATCATAGTCTGTATAATGTGGTTGGTTGGGGTACCAGAATCATAGTCTGTATAATGTGGTTGGTTGGGGTAACAGAATCATAGTCTGTATAATGTGGTTGGTTGGGGTAACAGAATCATAGTCTGTATAATGTGGTTGGTTGGGGTACCAGAATCATAGTCTGTATAATATAGTTGGTTGGGGTACCAGAATCATAGTCTGAATAATGTGGTTGGTTGGGGTACCAGAATCATAGTCTGTATAATGTGGTTGGTTGGGGTACCAGAATCATAGTCTGTATAATGTGGTTGGCTGGGGTACCAGTATCATAGTCTGTATAATGTGGTTGGTTGGGGTAGCAGAACCATAGTCTGTATAATGTAGTTGGTTGGGGTAACAGAATCATAGTCTGTATAATGTGGTTGGTTGGGGTACCAGAATCATAGTCTGTATAATGTGGTTGGTTGGGGTATCAGTATCATAGTCTGTATAATGTGGTTGGTTGGGGTACCAGAATCATAGTCTATAATGTGGTTGGTTGGGGTACCAGAATCATAGTCTGTATAATGTGGTTGGTTAGGATACCAGTATCATAGTCTGTATAATATGGTTGGTTGGGGTAGCAGAATCATAGTCTGTATAATGTGGTTGGTTGGGGTAACAGAATCATAGTCTGTATAATGTAGTTGGTTGGGGTACCAGAATCATAGTCTGTATAATGTGGTTGGTTGGGGTACCAGTATCATAGTCTGTATAATGTGGTTGGTTGGGGTACCAGAATCATAGTCTATAATGTGGTTGGTTGGGGTACCAGAATCATAGTCTGTATAATGTGGTTGGTTAGGATACCAGTATCATAGTCTGTATAATATGGTTGGTTGGGGTAGCAGAACCATAGTCTGTATAATGTGGTTGGTTGGGGTAACAGAATCATAGTCTATAATGTGGTTGGTTGGGGTACCAGAATCATAGTCTGTATAATGTGGTTGGTTGGGGTACCAGAATCATAGTCTGAATAATGTGGTTGGTTGGGGTACCAGAATCATAGTCTGTATAATGTGGTTGGTTGGGGTACCAGAATCATAGTCTGAATAATGTGGTTGGTTGGGGTACCAGAATCATAGTCTATAATGTGGTTGGTTGGGGTACCAGAATCATAGTCTATAATGTGGTTGGTTGGGGTACCAGAATCATAGTCTGTATAATGTGGTTGGTTGGGGTAGCAGAATCATAGTCTGAATAATGTGGTTGGTTGGGGTAGCAGAATCATAGTCTGTATAATGTGGTTGGTTGGGGTAGCAGAATCATAGTCTGAATAATGTGGTTGGTTGGGGTACCAGAATCATAGTCTATAATGTGGTTGGTTGGGGTACCAGAATCATAGTCTGTATAATGTGGTTGGTTGGGGTACCAGTATCATAGTCTGTATAATGTGGTTGGTTGGGGTAACAGAATCATAGTCTGAATAATGTGGTTGGCTGGGGTACCAGAATCATAGTCTGTATAATGTGGTTGGTTGGGGTACCAGTATCATAGTCTGTATAATGTGGTTGGTTGGGGTAGCAGAACCATAGTCTATATAATGTAGTTGGTTTGGGATACCAGAATCAGTCTATATAATGTTGTTTGTTGGGGTACCATTATCATAGTCTGTAAAATGTAGTTATATCCTGTAACCAGAGCACAGGCATGGGCCAAGATGTGTTATCTATTTTACACACCCTATAATTATAGAACTTAGGTATAACATGCCTCTGAGATTCTGAATATTCTACTTGTTGTATATGGGATATCACTTCCTGTTGTTGTTGTGTTGTGTGTTTTTTTAACTCACTGAATTAGTGGATAAATTCTTGAAGACAATTTATTTAAGTGCAAAATTGTAATAAACCAATGATAAGCATTACCTATGTAGACTGGAGAATTTCTGGAATCTGAGCAATTCCTGGTACCTGTTCAGCAGGAGTGCTTGATTAAAATTCACTTCATTTCTGATGGAAATCATACCAGAACGATCCCAAGTCTTGTATCGTCTTTAGTACCATTCTTGATTATATTTTTTTTGCCTCGGAATCATAAAGAAAGTGATGTTGGTTTGATACTGGTTATATAACTCTGGACTGTGTTCAGTACCGTGAAACAGCAAATAGATTTTGTTGCCTGGTTCCCAAAACTAATCATGTATCTCTACTAATATTTTTTTGTCCAGGAAAAGAGGTTTGATACCTACTACTTTTAGTAAACATTTAATGCAGCTTTAACAGTTTATCAGATCCATGAAGTTTGCATGGTGACAATATAAATTAGCGGAGCTGTGGTATAGTAGATGGGGTGTGGACCACTCATGCAAGAGATTGCAGGTTCACTCCTACGCTCAACTTTATGGTTTCACAATAACAACAGCCAGTACTCAGGTTCTACCCAGGGAATGGACTCAGGTTTTAAATAAATAAGTACAAAATGATGACTTGATTCTTTTATGTGTTTGAGGTTCAGATGAAAAATTCTGTCCCATAAAAACTGTTTTGGTGGAAGCTCTGCATTGTTATGACAGGGACGGATGCAATTTTTTATCCATAACAAAAATCCAATGAACAATTCATTATTATAAACATGGCCAAATAGCTGTGTGTCATCCTGCAACCACTTTTCTCTCATTGCTAAGGAGATGGGGTCAAGTTTTGCTTGATCCAAAAATTGTTCATGTGAGAAGGTTTGCCAGTTACTTGCTTAAGGATAATGGTTCTGCTTAGATACATTCTGATGTCTTCCTCCCCACATTAAATACCATATATAACATGCTTTGTGCTGAAAAATTTACACTCCGATCCTGTATAACGTGGATCACAGGGATTCATAAAATGAAACCTCGATATAGGTGAACTACATTAGATACATCAATTTACCTTGAAAAAGTCGAAGTTTGTTATTCACACCTATTACACTGCCTAAAGCAGCCTGACTCGGACTAAATGGTATTGTTTTCGTTGTAATGCAATATAATGCATATTTGGGTACAACAGATACACTTAGATATGTATAAAATTAATAACCAAGTAAATGAAATACATATTCATGTTTGATATAACTAAAATTGACAGCCATTGCTTTGTAACCCAAATGAAAAAAAAATGCGTTGTCTACGTAAAATCTTGCTAATAATAAGGTTTGCATCGGCGCATGTCAGCATTTAGTGAATCACTCTGATAATTACAAACTGTTAGTAATTAATGCTGGCATGGATCAATCTATTAAACTATCCTTTAAACATAAGGTTTATAACAGTTTGGGTTAAACAATGCTAATTGGCAAGTAGAAGATGAGCGATGATCAAAATTTTAATCAAACAGGGCGAAGATAACATTGTTATGTTGTCATTTTCATTATTTGATCATTCACATAGTTTTATATCTTGACAATTTCCCCTTTTCCTCCACCAAATAATTTGAGCCAAGGAAAAACCATGCTGTATCGGACTGCATAATAACGAGTCCACAGTGTATTTGTTTTTGAAAAATATAAAGTCAGAAAATGTACAATTTTTTTATAGAAGGACATGGTTATCTCATGATTATATTGCTGGTGTGATTATAATGCTGATGTGATTTTAATGCTGGTGTAACTATAATGCTGGTGTGATTTTAATGCAGGTGTGATTATAATGCAGATGTGACTATAATGCTGGTGTAATTATAATGCTAATGTATTTGTGTTGATACCTTCCTCCCCGAATTTAACTATATATCAGATGACTTTTGTGTCCTCAGCGACTGATTGGTCTAAGATCACCGCTAAGGTCATAGGTTCAAGTCCTGCTTGTTCCAAAAACATTATGTGAAAAAGTTTGCCAGTTACTTGCGGAAGTGCGCTAGTTCTATTCAGATACATTCCTCCACCAATAAAACTGGATATGCCATTATTTAACCTAAAATGTGTTGTAAATTGTGTGTAACCCCAACAATAAGAAACCTGATTGGTCTAAGGCACTATCTGAAGACTCATTTACTTCTCACCACTCTATACATTATGTAAGAAAATTTGCCAGTTACTAAAATGCAAATTGACTGTGATTCTAATAGATTTATTATTTATATGCCATAATTTAAATAACTTGTATGTTGAAAATGGCATCAAACCCTTTTAAAAATATTCAGACAAACAGGCAAGACCTGTGTATAATAATTATAATATTGATGGGTGAAGATTGGATTTTTCATAATATATTGAAGGGTATAAACTGGAACAGTGTAATTATCATTTATGGGGATAATGCAGAGTTTGTGTGTCTTAATTATATAATTTTGGGTGTGCCAGCAGAATGTAGTAGAGTTGCCATCTTTCGAATAATCCAAGATTATAAATGTCAAGTTAGCGTCAAGATATGTACAAGATGGGACAATTTACTGTGGGAAAGTCTCCCTGTATTGTGTAATTGGAGTAAAACAAGAGTGCTTGTTTGAGGTTCCAGAGAACAGGAGTCTTACTCACACACTGTAATACAGATGGTAAACAAAGTTAAAATTATTTCTCCCAGTGGGGGGGTTCTGCAGTCAACTTTTGTGAAAGTTTTCATGTTTCTTCAAAGAAATGCTGTTAAACAAATGATGTTGTTGTATGGTGTTTAGTGTCACTTTCAACAATTTTTCAGTTATATCACAACGGTGTGTACTTGAGACAGTATTCTAAGCACTGTCACACTGGAGTATCATGCCGCAGACACATGGTATGATACCCCCCACCCAGTCACATTATACTGACACCTGGCCAACCAGGCCTAGAACTCTCCTCTTAATGCTGAGCATCAAGCGAGGAAGCTTCTAGTGCCATTTTTAAAGTCTTTGGTAAGACCCGTATACAATTAAAGCTGGAAGAAGAGTTACATTCACAGAGGACCCTATGTGAGATCGTAAAAGTATGTTTACTTATATATATATATATATATATAGAGATAATTATTAGTGAATAACCAAGACATAAAGGTACAGACTAAACTACGGCGAGTGCGCCTAGCTACAATGCAAACCATAAATACAATATCAAGGCCTCTGCCAAACCAAATAAATTTGGTGTCGACCATGAGTTATGTACTATGAAATTACATGCAACACATCTGGACAGGGTGGACAAATTTACATACATAAACTGATAGCTTTATATGAGTAGGATCCAGTTAAGGATTCATTACTTTATATATAATTATATAGTGTGGTAGTGCCTTTCATAATGAGGGGTGTTTCATTTTCAATATTTTTCTGTTACTATAAAACCATACATGTGATATTTTCAGGACCCCAACCTGTGAATTTAGTGATTATTTTATGTGAATTTATGCTTTTAATTTGTGGTTTTCACAAAAGATTTTGGAAGTGACAGGATATATTACAGGCGGAGTCTGATATTAATTATTTTTATTCATAATCATTTGTAATATTAAATAAAAATAAATTATATTATTTTAATTTTCATTATTTCCATGTTTAAGCATTTCCGGCATCCACTTCATTCAATATCAATGTTTTTCATCCTGGTCTTGTGCATACACCTAAAATATTTATATACACACCTTCCAAAACAGGCACCTTATGTCTAGTCTCTGAAATAGGCACTCCAGGGATCAAAGAACACCTCATGGAATAACAAACTTGTTATAATCTTTCCAACAACAACCTGGTAGTACATAAATAAATCATCTGAGTAAATGTAATGTATATATTGCTTTAAAAATATGATAACAAAACTTCAAAGACTGACCTACGAACACCAAACATCAATTCAGTGCATTAATAATCAATTGCATTAATATTCAATTATTAAAATACAATACAAATCTCTTCTATCTCAGTATCTGTTTAGTCACCGATGATTGTTTGCAAATCCTCCATCTACCAAACACTCGTTTTCTATACAATCTGCTGAGACAAATGGATTCCTTTAAGTCTTAAACCCACTTCAATTATAAAGATTTTCTTCCAGTTGTAATCATTTAATTACATAATCAATTAACACCTACTCCCTTGGAATATTTTTGGTTAGGCCGCATGAGCAACCGAAACCTATATAAGGGCAAGTTAAGAAATTGACTCTCGGCGCTGCTATATTGAAACGTCACGGTCACGTGTTAAACAAATGGAGGTCGCCATTGTTTTTCTAAACAGTGCATCATGGGAATGTATAAACTGCTATTGATATTTAAACCTAGTCATGTTCCGACCACTTTCCGGCTAAAAGGAAAATTCAAATGCGGTGTGTGTGTAATAATTGATTGTGTTGTTTTAATGCACTAATTGAGATCACTATGAATTGTTCTTTGCATATTTAATCAAGAAAAAAAAAAGGTAATGCCTTAAATCAAGGAATTTTCTTAAATTTTTGTTTAAATGAGGTCTTGAAACTTATCTGTTTTGGCAATTTATCGCCATTTCTGACAGATTCCTACCGAGTTAATGTAAATAATTTTCAAATAATGATGTATTTACTCAATTATTACAATATGCTGAACATATAACAATGAAAAAAATAACAAAATTAAACAGCTACAGTTGTTTATTTTATTCGATACAACAGAAATATAAACATAGTTTAATGGTGTGACATATTTTCAGCACGTCATCAGAATCAGATATACCGCCGAATGCGCAAGTTTTGGAAAAAATATTAATATAAACAGTTGTTTTTAAAAATAATATATCCACAAATTAATTTAAAATTTGGATAAAAATTATATTAAATTTTATTATTATCACAGCAGTAAATTGTATAGAACATAGCAGCAAGTACGTTAGACAATATATAAGGTAATTTTTTTTTTTTAAATATGCAAATGACAATACATAATGATTGAGATCAGTACATTTAAACATCAAAGTTACTATCAGGCACACCAGCAGCCAGAACCTTGTCGGGATTTGGTAACACCCATGTATTGTACCCTGTACAAGAAACCAAACTTAAAAATTCATTCACTTTAATTGCCACATTGTTTATAAGACCTAACCATTGGATGCTTTTTAAAAGCACCCAATTTGTTTCTTTTACCATGGAAACAAATAGCCAAAATTGCTAAATTTTTCACTTTCAAAGAACAACTACAAAACCTAGTCGTCCAGTACAGTTTTTTGCTATGAGCAAATTCATGTTTCAGAACTCAAACCGGCTGAACTACCCCATATGGTGAGGGATATTGTGGCTATTTCTTCTTGTATTTTAATATAAAATGTTATGACTGGTAAACTTTGAGTTTAAGTAGGGTTCAACTTAGCAGCTTTATAAATACAGACCCAGGGATTATAATTGGACAAAAAAATGGTTTATTTAAAAAATTTGAAAAATCGAGATATTATAACTTCCTTAAAAGGGAATTTATCAGGATTTTTTAAACTTTTAAAATTGGCTAAAAACATTTTTTTTTTTCAGTATATCATTCCTATTATCTATAAATATTATACTCACTGAACCAATATTGCTAAAAGGATATTTATCTAAACATGCCAAAATCATGTTAAAAAGTGACTTCCTAACTTAGGCTACATGCCTGGGTTAGACTAAAATAGATACCTCGCTAGTCTTAAAAGTGCAACATATTTTGAGATGTATTTAATGAGTACGCCGTTTTTGATTTTTAAAATGTAGATGCGCTATTGATACAAGCTTATACGTAGCAAAAATTGTTATATCTTAGAAAGAGCCCAAATGCCGTCAAGCAGTATGTAAGTGCTGTCTATTTTTAGAATGGGGATTTTTTTTTTCAAGTTTACCACTCAAATTTAGATATTGATTTGTCACGTTTTGGCGGATTTTACAAACCAAACCATTTGGATTTTATTTATTGATGATAATGCGATCTTTTTATCCATTTTAATAATGATGTTATTTTTTAAGACATTTATAGCTTTTTTTCCCCGTTATATTCCCTTTAATTTCACTGATATTTTCTCCTAATTCTTTTGATGTTTTTGATGTTTCAAACACATGCTTGGTAAATGTTCACTCACTGAAGGAGGTTCTACAAATAACAGCCTTATTGATTTGTGCTGATATACATGCTTCAGTTCAATTAGGTGCTGATACTGTAAAAGAGCAATGATCTGTTTGAACTAAATAGCTGACTGAGCCAACATTTAAGTAAGGAAAGTGCATGCAAACAATATTTTAATTTTGGCCTTATGTAGAAGAACACAGTTGCTCTTTGCCTGATACTGCTTCTGTATAATGTATCTTCTTCCCTATTAAGTGTTTGTGTATAATGTATTTTCTTCCCTATTAAGTGTTTGTGTATAATGTATTTTCTTCCCTATTAAGTGTTTGTGTATGATGTATATTCTTCCCTATTATATGTTTGTGTATAATGTATTTTCTTCCCTATTAAGTGTTTGTGTATAATGTATATTCTTCTCTATTATATGTTTGTGTATAATGTATATTCTTCCCTATTATGTGTTTGTGTATAATGTATATTCTTCCCAATAATGTGTTTGTGTTTTTTTTTTCATGTAAATATTCTTTCCTTTTATGTGTTTGTGTTTTGTTTGTGTAAATAGTCTTCCCTATTATGTGTTTGTGTATTGTTTGTGTAAATATGCTTCCCTTTCATGTATTTGTGTAAATAGTTTTCCCTATTATGTGTTTGTGTATTTTTGTGTAATTATTCTTCCAAACAGTTTATTTGTGTCAATATTCTTCCCTATTACATGTTTTGTATTGTTTGTGTAAATATTCTTACATACTGTGTGTTTGTGTGAATGTTCTTTCCTATCATGTGTTTGTATTGTTTGTGGAAATACTCTTCCCTAGTATGTGTTTTGTATTGTTTGTGTAATTATTCTTAAAACGTGTGTTGTGGAAATATTCTTCCCTAGTATGTGTTTTGTATTGTTTGTGTAATTATTCATAAAACAGTGTGTTTGTGGAAATATTCTTCCCTAGTATGTGTTTTGTATTGTTTGTGTAATTATTCTTAAAACAGTGTGTTTGTGGAAATATTCTTCCCTAGTATGTGTTTTGTATTGTTCGTGTAATTATATTAAAACAGTGTGTTTGTGGAAATATTCTTCTCTTTTATGTGTTTGTTTATTGTTTGTGTAAATATTCTTCCCTGTTATTATCTGTTTGTGTATTATATTCTTACCTATTTTGTGTGTGTATTGTTTGTGTAAATATTCTTTAATACTATGTGTTTGTGTAAATGTTCTTGCCATGTGTTTGTATATTGTTTGTAAATATGTTTTTATACTATGTATTTACATAATTGTTCTTCCTATGTAGTTATATAAATATTTTGCCATACTGTGTGTTTGTGTAAATATTCTTTCATACTATGTGTTTGTGTAATTGTACTTCCTATGTGTTTGTGTAAATATTCTTCGATACTGTGTATTTGTGTGTTGTTTGTGTAAATGTTATTCTGTATTTCATATTTGATATGTATTGTTTGTGTGAATATTAGCTTCCATACTTTGTGATTGTGTAAATATTCTTCCACATTGCCACAAGCATCTTGTTGATTGAAAGTTCACAGTACTTTATGCTTGATTGTTGTTCATAATTTTATGTAGGATTTTCTTATTCTTTTCTTTTTATTTTCAGCATGTGGGGCATGTTGTCATAACTGTTGTCTGTCAACAGCCAAGAACAACTGCAGCCGAGACAAGACTGGAGAACAGACAACAATGGATGGGCCATTTGTGAGTATTTATAAATCTTAGTTATTCTACACAGAAACAAGCAAGCTCCATCAAGTCGTGAAGAATATGTCATTGCAGAAACAAATCATACTTTCTCACTCAATCATGTTGCCGCAGTGGTGGTCTAGTGGTAGAGCATTTACTGAAGTTTGTCTGTTGGATCCCCAGCCAGGTTATGCCAACGACTAAAAGCTTCCTCGCTTGGCACTTAGCATTTAGAGGGTAGTTCTAGGTCTGGTCAGTCCGGTGTCAGTATAATGTGACCTGGTGAGGCAAGGACTTAAAAGATATATGACAGCATTGCAGTTTTTGGCCTAGGACTTGCAGCAAAGACCACTGAACGTGAATTTCTGACAATATCACCTTTTGGATGGTTGCCAACCCAAAAGTGCAAAATAGTCTTCTATGAGAATGAATGCATGTGAAAAGTAGTTCAACTCTTGGATCAAACTGAACTGCATTTTAAGTTTAAGCAAAACAGACCATATAATAAGGTTTGAATGATTTTGAAAGGCTTTAAAAGACCCATTAGAAGTTTATGAACTCTGTAAAAGTGATTACATCACATTACAAAGTCATGTAGCCATATGCAAAGTTAGTATCAGGCATCACATGATCTAATTTAGGGTGTGATACTAAAACCCAGCCAGGTTGCGATTGTCCCCACCATATTCGGGCTGCAGGGAAAAGTTAAATGTGACCTGTGTCATAATGTTGTTTAGTTGCACTAAAATCCTGGGATACGCAACATGAGATAGGACCAGTCATCATGTATGTGTTCAAAAAACTTGTACAAAGTTATGTTAACACAAATATTTCAGATGCCAAAACAACTTGGCAATGGCTGGATGATATAATTTACACTAATAGAAACATTCAAAAATAGGGTGAACATTGAACAGAACTTTGCAGAAAGAATACCAGTGAAATAGTTGGCACAGAAAAAGGACAAATTAAAATATCAAAATGGCTTAGGTTACTATTTGCAAAATATTGACATAAATAAAATTCAATAAACTGTGCAACTAGATCAGAGATTATGCTAGGCATGGTCATGACATTTAAGAGACATTTCAAGTTTTTTTAGCTCACCTGAGCAAAGTTCAAAGTGAGCTATATTGATTGCCCTGTGTCCGCCATGCCATCTGTCTGTGCTTTTTTTATTGTCTACACTTTATAGCACCCACATTTTACATTGGAACTTTACAAGACTGACGTAGAAGTTATCTTATACAATTTCTTGAACTGTTCAAATTAATATTTAATGCCAGAGTTGTGACCCTTGAATCATCAAGATTTGCATTATTTAAGTTATATGCATTTTAGTACCTGCAGTTTTCATTTGTTCTTCACCAAACTTACACAGTAGTTATATATTTATGATATCTCAGCTGACCAGTAGTGTCTGATGTACGGCTCTTAATATTTTATAAAAAAATTTCTTTGTTTAGCATTGTCTCTTCAGCCGTAGATGGGCAGTTTAGAGCAAATGTGGTCCTGTTGCTCTATTATATAGAACACATAAACAGACATCAATAGAGTGGTTTTAGCCAGGCATATTTTGTCACACTAGTGTGCTGATGACAAATCTAATACTGAGTTATGAAATACCATAATGTGGATTGTAAATTTGGTTCCATAAATTTATTTGATTTCAAGTTGAGCTTGTCTGATTGGCTGTCATCCATAAACTTTGTGTACTGTGCACTCTGGTACCAGCAATTTTCATTGGATCTTCACCAAACCGATATAATATTTATATAACCATAATACCTGGAACAAAATCTTGAATTTGCCAAATGTGATGATTAATGCCAGAGTTAATGGCTCTTAAATCATCAAAAAATGCTGTTATTTGCTGTTATGACATTGTGCACACTAGCACTTGCAATTTTTATTTGGTCATCACCAAACTTACATAGTAGTTATATATTTATAATATCTCAACTGAACAGCTTTTAATGTCTGATTAGTGGCCCTTGCAATTTAAAAAAGTTTATTCTTTGACATTGTCTCTGGTATGTGTAAAGGCTTTAGGAAGGATGTGACCCTCTTGGTTATTTTCAAATAGAATCCTAACCAAACTAACAAATATATAAAATGATTGTAATAATAATAAAGTTTGAAATAATAATAGTAACAATAATAATATGTAGACAGAATGGCTCAAGTTTAATAATGACAGAGCTATGGCCCCTGTATTGTGAAAAATGGCCTTTTCTGGCCACCTTAATAACATAATGCCAACCCACCCTGAAGGATGGATCTGTAATAGAACCATTACATAACCTAGTCTACCATTTTGAATTAATTTTCATTTACTTGGCCAATATCAGCTTGACTCTGCTTCTGGCTATGCAAGTGTGGTGACACCCATTTCTTCTTTTATACCACATATTTCGAACAGTTCAGATTTGAAAGATAAACTTAATATTACCTATTAAATTAAAAAGAACAATAAAGTTACACTTGAACAATTGTGCAGACTTTACAAGTTGTCATTGCAGTTAAAACAATAGAATTTATAATTATAACTGTTAATCTATCTGCACTTACAACTTACCCATTAGCTAACATCAAATCTACCCAAATCATTTCAAGCTATATGGATTAACTGATTAATATTAATTACCCGAAACCCAATCTGTGACTAAACTGTGGGTAGAATTTGACCCAATAGACATTAGATTGTTCGCCCACTGAGGTGACGGAGTGCTCAGTTCCACGGTCTGACATCCAAGCCATTAAAATTAATCTGATCGCGGGTCAGCTGGATCGATATTCATCATTTGTTTTAATCAATCATAGGTAGGTAGATTAGCATTGTTTTCAATACAGAATATTTATCTTTGATGCCTTTTTATAACAATGGTGACTTAATTTGTCACCCATAAATCAAAAGAGTTATTGTTGGTAGCAATAAATAGTTTTGTGTTGTTACTAAAATAGAAGGAATAGGTAGGTCAGTTATTTTAAAATTTAAATATTTTTAGCTCGACTTTTGAAATTAAGAAGAGCTATTTTACACGACCCAGCATTAGTTTTTTGTTGTTGTTTTTTTCTAAATTGAAGAATAGATCTCAATGATTACTACACATACAAATGAAACTCCATTTTGATTTTAGGCAGAATTATAGATATTACTTGAGAAAATTTGGTTAAATTATTTAGCAAATTTATATATCAGTTACTACAACCCATACATCAATGAAAATTTCACGTGTAAACACCACCATTATGGGCACTCAAGGGGACAATATGATAATTTGTTTGATTTTAAGCAAAATTATGGCCACTTATATTATGTGTTTAAGTTTTATATTATATATTATATTCTTGCTTTGTGCTCAGCATTTAGAGGCGAGTTTTAGGTCTGGTCGTCGTGGTGTCAGAATATTGTGACTGGGTGGGGTAACATACCATGTGTCTGCAGCATGATACTCCAGTGTGGACTGCCTCAAGTAGAGACCATAGCAATATAACTGAAAAATTGTTGAAAGCTATGCTAGCACCATAGAACCAACAACAAAGTTTTATGTTAGATTCATAATTAGTCATAGCATACTTTTGTCTTCACAACTATCAGGAGGTCTCAAGTGGAATAGTTTGGTTTGGAATTTAGGTAGCATTTTAGCCCATTTAATATTTATAAAATGTGTTTGCATCTTAAATTACTGGTCATACATAAATGGAATATCACAACTGGCTCTTAGTCTATAATTATATTGAATGTGATCTCTCCCGAATTAGCTCTATTAACCACCTATGGAAAAAAGCAGGGGATTCTATGCCTGTCCCGCAGTTCATAGCAATTGACAGCTTACTAAACTGTGACATCATTCAAACTTTATCTGAAGCTACTGACCAATCAACATGCTCAAAATTAATGTGCTGCTATTTAACGAACCAAAATGGGAGAACTGGGTTTTTTCTACAGACTAATTGGCTCCTCTATCATTAAGGGGAACAAGGGTGATAACTCTGTTTTAGGCAGTATTTTATTTTGCCTTTTTTATTTTTAAAGAAATTTGATTGAAGTGTCTCAGAAAGATCATATCTAGTTCTTACTCATCACAGAGCTATTATTTTGAGACAAGGTTTCAAAAGTGGAGCATGCTGTCCTCTGACAGCTCTTGTTTTTTTTGTTTTTTTGCAATATCAGTTTGGTCTTAATAACAGTTCTTTTCAAGTTTGTAAGGAGCTATATTATGTAGGTCAATTCAGCATATTTGCGGTACTTCATGAGCCATAAATAAATGAAATGTTCTTTAAAAGTTTTCCTTACCTTGGTTAGATTCCAAAATGTTTCACCACCTGTCTGTCTTTCATGTGTGTTGTTCTGTATAGATAGATAGACAGTTTTATACAGCATATAGTCATACAATATAAATATTTATGAAATTTATGAAAATAGCTAAACATTAAAATGATCATTTATCTAAAATACCATTAAACTGCATAATTTTACAGTTTGCTATAAATAACACAAAAGGTCGTTATATCACAAAATCTCAGTAATCACATATTGATAGTTATTAATAGTTTGACAAAGGTTAAAAATATAAGCTGAAAATGAAATAGAATTGAATCTTAAAGTGATATGAAATGGTTGGAAAGCCGAGTAAAGTCTGAGGACTGTGAAATCCCACTGGTGCTCATCCATATAACGCGATTAAAAACAAAGTAAGACACTAATAATACTGTGAAATCATTAACTTTCGTTGGTATTAATTTTCGTTGTTTTTGGTTCAAGGACATATTCATGGGCTCTAAATTTTGTTGAAAACGAATTTTAGAAAGAAAAAAAAGGTTTTAGTGAGATCTTTTGAAAACAAGTATTTCTATTACATAACATGTTTTAATTACTGCGGTAATAAATGCTTTATAACATGGGGTTATCGCGGGGACAGGTATCAATTAGTCGAGGCGTTGGTGTTTGATCAAGCTGTTATGATAACAACAATTGGAGAGGATTTGTCACATGTTGATGGTGTAAGTAAGTCAAGACCAACACAAATTCACTCATTAGAAATATTTATTCCTTGTTGACAAAAAGAAATAAAAACACAATGTTACATTGTGGGCTTCTTACTAAAATTCTGTATCATATTTATTTGCTTGCGGATTTTCTCTTTTAGAAATAGCTACTTGAAACAACGCAGGAAAAATTTGTCACACTGATGTAAAATGGGTCATCTACTATTGTAATTGACAATTGATATTATTCTTCTAGGAAATAGTCTATTTCTAGCACTTCCACAGTGATGAAAATAAAATACATGGGAGTTAACACATGACCTCTGATATTGACACGCATATTTTATGTAATGAAACAGATGGAGTATTAAATACAGTTACCGTATTTTAACTTAATCAGTGTACTAAATTAAAGATTTTCGATTTAACTTTCAATATAATATCTAATAACTAAATCGCACACTAAATAAAAATTATCAGATAACATATATATCTAGCTAAGAAAGGTAGGTCTTAGTTTTAAGTACAGGTAAATGCTATGTTTTTCAGATGTAGCAAAATTTTATCCACGACCATTTTGTTAGGATTTAATTTTGTTGTCAAGGCCCCTAACAAGATCAACGAAAATTAGTACCCCATGAAAATTAATGATTTCATTGTTATTGATTATACATTATTCTTTGAAAGTGTATTAAATATATAAACTAAATGAAAAAACATTATACACAAATATCATAAATTACTTTAATGTATTTGTATGATTATACATGGTGCAAGTAGTTTGATTTTTTTTTTATAATTCGATTAATGCTCAATGGTTCCGGGGTGCTATATTATGAATGATGGCAAGAATCAGAACACTGGGGTCCTTGGGCCTGTTTTCAGTATGCTTCGTATGTTTTAAGATTTTATTTTCGTATAAACAAATTGTGACACCTAGGAACGTTTTATTTGCACTGTATTTTTGCAAATTTTAAAATGAATACTATTTACAGGACTTACAAAAGGTTGTAAAATGGTGTAAGCAAAACACTCAATTTCATGTGGGTGTTTTGTTTGTTATTTCAAAATTTACACAAGAAGTTCGTAAACTTACAAATGTTAGTGAAATGGGCCCCAGGGAGGTGACACATTAAGTATAGCAGTGCTTTTTAGTTATCAGTTCTTTGAGTCTTATTCTACAGTCATGTTCAGTAACAGTTGTTTTCTACAGTCATGTTCAGTAAGAGTTGTTTTTAGTTGTGGGATATCATACCATGTGTCTGCAGCAGCGTTCAGAATACTGTCTCAAGTAGACACAATAAAGATATAACTGAAAAACTGTTGAAAGTGACCCTAAACACTATAGCTACAACAACTGCAACAACATAAAATTATAAGCTCATAAATTCAAAATCTCAGAAATCTATAAACTTTTGAACATTACTGAAATGCACCCCGTTCTCTTTGTAGAGGGCTGAGTATTTTTTATCAATTGTGATAAAATTATTTAACAATATTTGTTGTATGATTATAATATACAAGCTGAATAGATATTGGTCAATAATTACAGGAGTTATAGCCCTTTTCCAACATAATTTAAGATGAAATAATGGTTTCTGAGTAATTTTTTTTGAAAAGGTCCCTGTATTTAAGTAAGCCTAATATTTAGTGTGATATCATTCTAAAAAATAGATATGGTTCGATATTTGTCAATATTTGTCAAATATTTGCAGGAGTTATGACCCCTTCTTTTACTTAATTTTTGGTAAAATTTACTAACACAGGCGTCTATGTACACATTTCTAGTTTTAAATAAATTATTCAGAAATCTTGGCTGGCTTATTGGTATGAGAGTGTTTTGCCATTTGTTGTCGTTTTGCCCTTTGTTGGTCTTTTTACCCTTTGTTTTTTTTTCATATTAGTAGGTTATATTTTGGTTTCCACTGAGTTGACCTTGTTTGCATGAACGAATGTATACAATACTTTTCTGTAAACTGCACTTTTGACGCAATTCAAATATCGAGTGACTTAATTTGAAAACACTACACCAATGTTAAGTCTACGACAACCAAAAGTGCAAATAGTTTATGATAGAGTTGTACATGTTTTTTAAGGTACAATTTCATTTTAAGGAGGGCTTTGATTTAACTAAATAGAAAACAGTTAGGTTTTTGTCCATTTCCGAAACATTCAATATCTTATAAAACGCAACCTTCACTGCATTTGCATTTTCTTTCAATTAAATAATAAAATCGGATTGTTATACCATGTGACTGTAATAATGTGTATGACCAGTGCACGCAATGAGGCGTATTCTAATGTTTCTATTTAAGTGAAGTGAAGCTTGCCAATACCTATTGTAATTTTCAATGGACGTAACTCTATGCAGTGTAATTTGATTAGTTGTCTACCTATATAATATATGGTATACAGTTAACCTGACCCCAGACAGAACTCTACCTAAAAAAATTCAACATAATAGACAATTCAATCAGGCCTGGCGAGAAGGTTATTAACTTCGTAAATCTTTGAAAAAACAAAAAACACTGACTGTCTGCCTATTGCATGTACCTGTTGCGTGATACAATCTTCCAGTTGTAAATGCCTCAAAAAAGATCGCTTACATGTTATGTTTTAGAGGAATGGTGTACTATACGTGCCACACAGGTACGCAATTTACGAACAACAGAGCTGTGCTGATTTCAGCTTAATCGTTACGGTTTAATTAGCTCAAACTTTTCAAAGCTTTAGTATTTTGGTGATAATGTAGACTTTAAGAGAGTATGTATCAGAGGAAAAAACACTCTAAATGCCTTAAAAATATAATTATTTTTAAAATGGATGAAAAGTGTCTCATTATCATTAATAAATAAAATCAGAATGGTTAGGTATGTCAAATCCACCAAAACGTAGCAAACTTGATATTTAAGTTGCAGCGGTAAACTTTAACAAAATTCCCATTTAAACAATAGACAGTAATTAAATAATGCTTGATATCCTTTGCATCGTCATAGGACTCTAAGATGAAACAGTTTTTACTACATGTAAACCTGTATCAGGAATCAAACTGATATCAAAATAAAATCACATGGCTCTTTTCATATGTCACAAAATATATTGCAATTTAAGAGAAAAAATTTAAAATTTAAAAAATTAAATATATATATATAATATCCTTTTGGCAATATGGGGTCAGTAAGTATATATAGGCATGGTATATTTGAAAAAGATGTTTTTAGTCAATTTTAAAATTTTGAAAAATCCTTATAGATTCAGTATGATTTAGGTAGAGTAAATTAACTAAGTTGAGCATGTTATTTTTACTGTCACAAATATTCATGAAATTTAATCTACAACATTACAAATTCTTGAAAAATCAGTTAAGCAAAAGACTTAGCTGTCACAAATTTTATGAAAATGAAACTGATATATTATATATAATTTATATAAAATCTTCAAAATCAGTATTTAGCATCAATCTTATGCCATTGAGGGCTAACAGATGAACAGTTACTAACCACTCTTTCCTGGGATCCAGGAAAGTTAACCAGTACTCCAGCACACCCATCTCCACAAGTAACTGATAACTTTTCCGTGCCAATCAGCAGTGAGAAATGAGTGACAATAAGACACAATGTTGTATATCAGTCATCTGAGATACTGTGGTCGGGCAAGGATTCAAGCTCAGGACCTCTGGATCGATAATCATCGGTGCTACAGACTGAGCTAAGCAGGCCGGCTTTAATCAGTCACAATTATTTAACAGTCTTAAATATTCTAACATTGAAACAGGCAAGTGCAGATTCTTGATGAAAGTTCACAACCACAGTAAGTTAAAATAATTCTAGCTTTACCTGGAATAGGCTCCAGGCTTGACTTACATAAAATTTAAATTGCTATTCAAAACAACCTTGAATTTTCTAATTATAAGATGAAAGAATTTTTTTTACCCTCAAACTTTGCTTAAGGGTGGTTATGTCAGGCCACATCAATTGTAACTATTGAATATAAATGAATATAAAATATAAAAAAAATTAATCAAAAGATTTCACTAAATTATCAGCCATTGAACCTAGCAAGAAAAAGGTGTTCAAAAAAAACCTTGGTCATTGCAATAAGGAAGTCCATACTTGACACAAGATTTTACAGGAAATGGGTTTGAATGAACAACATCCGAATATTGGCTATATTCAGACTCTATGTCGTCTGTCCTGACAGTGTGCACTTTAAAGATGTAGTATAATTAAAAGTTACCAGTCTCTGAATATATTTTGTAACACAATATTCTGTATCAGTCAGGAAATAGCAGTTTTTTGTTCGGGTGGGGTAATGCAATTGAGTGTAATCTCTAGCAGATCTGCTATCTTCTAGAATTATAAACCAATCAGATCTTGCTTACACATGTGTCGAACAGTTTTAACAAAGTGAAAGGCATTTTTTTATAAAATAAATGAATAAAAACCATGTTATTTTAAGTCAGAAAAAATATTGTCTCATTCTTACATTATACAGAAAATATGCCACACCGACTTTGACATAGTCGCTATGTTGTTTAAAGATAATATAATTATGTCTTTTGTATCAAGCAAGATTTTTTCTTTTCTCTTTTTCATTGTTATAGGTTTAGCATACCATAATCTTTGTAACAATTGGTTAAAACAATGGTTATTTGCAATTCTAACACCCCACAGAAATTTCCTGTAATTTCATTGGTTGGTCCTATTAGATTTGTGGGTATTAAAAACTGCATATACCATTGGTAAAAACACCACATTTTTAGCATTCTGTGTATTACTTTGTCATTTGTTTACATCACCGAAAACAATATAAACAGTAGTTGTAAAAAAAATTGTTTGTCGATTTAAGTTATTATTTATTTGTAAAATGTTAAAAATATATATATTGAATATTTTGATGCGTTTGTCAATTTAGTTTGATTTTTACCAGAAACTACTTTTGTAGCACATCATTGCTGATATGCATCATTCAGCTGCACGGTTAGTTTAATTTAAATGCTGTTTGCTTGAGTAACTTGGTTCAGCAATAGAATTTTAATGATTAAATGTATAAGTGCGTTAGAATAGGGTTAAGTATACGGTAATTTTGAAATTTGCGACTTTATTTAAATGGTTGCAAATTTGTTTTAACAACTCCACCTTCAATGTCGCCGTTAAAGAAAATTTGCGACCATTAAAAACCTCATATGCGGACGCAAATTTCAAAATAGCAGTATACTTAACCCTCTAAATATTTGCCTGTCACACTCATAATTTAAATATTTACCCATCCGTGAAAGTTTACAAAATAATGTAGATTTAACAAGCAATGCTAAAAAGATATTTAAAATTGTTTACATCTGGTATTTCATAAAACTATTTCATATATGTATGCATATAATATTGATTTTCATGGAAAGCTTGAATTTAAATGTTTAGGCTTTTTTAAAACAGAATCATTTTGGCAGAGTGTCAATTGTTTTTCAATTTTGTAATACAAATATGTTTTTTTTTTAATATTTTGATATATTCTATGGATGCATTTGCTTAAAGGCTAACAAAATACTCTTTGATACCTATTTTAATGATAATCAAAATAAAAAAAACACTTAACCACCTTATTTGAGAAAAAATAGCTCTTTAAGTATGTTGTCGTTAAATAAACCACAGTTGCAAAATTAACGTTTTTATACTAAATGAGCATATTTGTATAAATATAAAGATTTCTATTATATTTCATATTCAGGTTAAATTGCTTTCAACAATTATTTCATACCAGAATGCATATTTCATACATTGAACACAATATAAGAGACCAATTATAGGCATATCCGTAAATGAGTGTGCCATCCGAAATAGGGTCAGTTGTAGTATAGTCACATGAAAAACTATAGAAATTGTCTTTAAGAAAACAACAAACTCAAATCTGTTGATAAACAGCTATTCAGACCACAATTGCCCAGTCATAAATATATATATATATCAGGCCTTCTAAAATTGCCGGTTTTTCGGTTTTTGGACCGATTTCTGAAGTTCAAAACCGGTTTTCGTTTCAAAGTTTAATAAAAAATCGGTCCAGATATTTTCAAAGCTCAATAAAAAATCGGTCCAGATATTTTCTATCGGTCGTATAAAATCTCATAAATTGCTCTTACCATGCCATACTAACCAGCAAAATACGCCTTGCGGCAATATGATTTGACCCAGTAATCCGTTTGTTTTGTCACCTGCAGTGCGAAATGATGTCAATTTCGACTAAACCATTGACGGTAGGTATTAGAGGAATTTATCGGAAGAGTCTATCGCTATGTAGCACGCCTTCGATGTGTAATCAGTGACCCATAGCGTTCTGTTGGTTCATCAAAAGGCTGTGTTTGCGTTCGAATATTTCTTTGATA
Organism: Panopea generosa; assembly: GCA_029582155.1. NCBI lineage: Eukaryota > Metazoa > Mollusca > Bivalvia > Adapedonta > Hiatellidae > Panopea > Panopea generosa. The sequence continues at coordinate 48,768,062 of CM055901.1, forward strand.
TACCGCTAGCCAAAGCTGGGACGGTTGGACTGAATATTGTTTGCGTCGTTAAAATATTTGATAAAACGTGCAGTGTTACTTGTTTGTTTCATTTTTTTTAAAAAATAACTTTAATTTTAAAATTAATGACATTAATTAATGAAAGTGATAAAACCCGGACCGATTTTGTTTTGATGTGGGACAGGTTCTGAATGTTGAACCGTTACTTTGGTTTCCACAGTGATTATTTCATGCAGCTTCCGGAACTTGCATTGCTTCCGGTTCGATCGAACATTTTTAATATAATGAAAATTATTCATTAAAGCGGAAACATAATGTCAGTCATTAAAATGTACACATTGTGATAAAGTATGTTATAAATAATACACAAATAAACTTGAAATCGTTTCCTATTAATAAATAAACGGAGAAATACACGATGCAGCTGACATGGTGGGTGGGGTATGCATACATATAATGGCATAATGTAAGGCAATTTTAGTGATTTTTTTAAAAATAAGTGTGATTCTTACGATAGTAAAAAACCTGGACCGATTTGCATTTTGGAATTTTAGAAGGCCTGATATATATATATATATATATATATATATATATACTGTTATGTAAATTTGCTTATTTGCTTAAGTGTTTGTCTATTGGAATTGTATACAATATAGTTAGTACCTATCACCTCTTGATTCTAGGTTTTTTATGTATGTTGAAAAGTGTCATTGTTACAAATCAGACACGACTTGATTCAGTCACTCAACTTCCTGTTGGAAAAGGATCAACCTTTTATCTTGCAGCTATATCTGTCAACCACCATTGGAAGCAGTGCACAAGAAACAAACCCAATTTTAACCAAAGCACTGGGTGAAATGTAACAAATGCACGAAGATTGCAAATAAAAGTCTTTTTTTTTTTTTTTAAATGTGAATTTCTTTTTTTCCAACTCAGTAGGATGTTACGTTAAATGTATTTGAAAATAAAAATCAAATTTGCAGGCGGAGTCACAGCTCAGGTGTGCTACCAGCTTATTATGGAAACAACTGATTTCAGTGAAACTTGAGCTTAAAATAACCAAACACATCAGCTGACTTGAGGAAACTGTTCTGTACAAATTCTGTGCATATTTCAAATTTATGTACTTCACTTGGGAGAATTCAAGCATCAGAGACTCGTAAACTGGAGATACGGGATATAAACTACTATTTCAATCGCAAAGATACATATGTTCGAAAAATTCCACACATGTTTTTTTTTTGTTTTATTTACCTTTTCTGTATGGTGCAGCATGTTTTAAACACCTCTTATTCACACCTCTGTCTTAATTTTGATAAGATTGGACATTAATTCTATGATATTAATAGTATAATAGTTAATTACATTTTTTTATCGTTTAATTAAAAATTAATAGACAACAGTCACCACTGTAACTGCTCAACACACTCAGGGAGACATTGTTTTTGTGCTTTTCATCTATTCGTTCAGAGATCTCCTTTGGCATCTGTAGTCAGATTAAGACAAAGCTAGCTCAAAAGGATATGATGTAGGTCTAGTTTTGTATATTGTGTTTTCATTTCGTTCTGATGAATTTTGACTGAGTTTTCGCTCTTCACATTTTCAGAATTAAAAATCTTATTCTGAGAACTCCTCTCCGTTTCTATAGCCAGACTTAGTGGAAACTTGCAGGATCAGTGTTAAGTCTAGTTGCATTCTGGTATATTTGCAGGCTAATAATTGATGCACTTTTGTCTTGTCTTTTCAGCCATTAGAAAAATGGACCACACAAAACGTAATAGACCTCATGGCTGCCCTCAATCTGTACAGATATGCAGAACTGTTCCGTGACAAGGCCGTGACAGGAAAACACCTCCTGAACATGGATGAAAATATGTTGATGGTAAGGCTGTCATGTTATATTTGGAGACTGAGAGATGTCTGGATATTGGCATACACAAAATATATGGCTTCTGCTGCTGACTTTGTTATAAGAAAACTGGCACATACCACATTTTATGTTAAAAACTTGTAAAATATCTGAATAAAACACATGGGAAACAGGATATCAAAGTTGACATTAAAAAGTTTCTTAGTTATTTTCAGCTCAGAAGTGATATTGTCATTCATTTCTATAAATGTAGTATAAGAACGTCATTCATGGCGACTCCATGGTGATTTTTTTTTTTTTAACAGAAACATTCTCTTTTTTATTTGAGTTGATCTCATTTCGACACATTACATGTTATAATGTAGATCCTATTATATTACGATCAAGAATGACTTCAGAATGAATTGGAGTAGAAAAATGCCAGCAAATAGCTTTACATCTAGTGTTATATATTTGTGCATCCGACACAAAATAAAGTTTCTTGTTTCTTGTACAACAGTCTGGCAAACATTTCGTCCAAATCTGGTCAAGATCACTCTTAAATGAAATAATAAAATGGTTCCGCTCAGTTGGCCTTTGATATTCAAGTCGAGGTCACTCTTAATTGATGAAATCCAAACTGGGTTACGGTCAAGGTCATCATCACTACAAGTAACCGGTAGACAAAATTAGTAAAGATATTTTGATTAATTTCTATGTAGCTGTTGACAAAGCTTATGATTGTTTATGAGCCAAGTAAGATCAAGATCATGGTAATTGTATAAAAAAGAAAGTGGTTTCTGAAAATAACTATATAATTATTTTCCCGAAATTTTATTTTTAAACAAAATTTTGTATGTAGGCTGCTTATGTGAATTGGAAGCACAAAAAGATAATAACAATGCCAAAGTTTCTCCATGACTCACAAAGGAATCTATTTTCACCATACATTTATCATCATTTGATATATCATTCCACATAATCGTTGTCTTTGGAAACGACAGGAACATCATGCTTTCTCTTAAATGTGTAAGAACTTGCCCACTTAACCGCAGCGGCAATAATCAATTAAAAGAAAATGGTCGTGTTACGGGACAATTGTAACATGTCCACTCCAGACAGCGGTGGAAACTAAAAGCCTATATATGGAAGTGTTGCTATGCCAGTTGAGACCTTTTATTGTTAATTCAGGACATTATTGACTGCCAGAGTATCCTTATGACTATCGATCCCAGACAGGCTTGTAGCTTTCTGACCTAAATTGAGGATTTCAACATGCTGATCATGAGGCCTCCTCATGCCCAACACTGGCTCTAATTTTCCAATACTGTGAATTCCACTCATATTAGGAACGAAGCCTTTGGTATAAGACATTGAATAGATAACATTTATAAAAGAATCAATTTGCACTTTATCCAGGGCTTCATTTAATTTCACAGGGTCATTATTTCTGTGTTTCATAGATAAAGAATATGCTGTCATCAGCTGTTTTCTTTGTTGTTGTTTTTTTTACATTTTTAATTGATTTGCTTTTTTTTCAGTCTGCTTGAGGTTAAGAATTGGGTTTGAATTAGTCTGTGGTATAAAAAATGAATATTGTCTTTATGTCTTTAAAAACAGAGATATTTGTGATCAAAGACCATAAAAAAAATATATTAAATAGTCCTTCAGTTTCTCGGTCATGCAATCATCGAATTCAATACATGAATTTATTACATATTTGGGCTTTAATCTCTCATAAAGGTAATCGTTTGAATGACCCATTTCACTAACATTAATTTTAAACATTAAACATTTTAACATTAAAGTTTATAAAATTTGTCAGTGTACTATCCACTGACATCATTGTAAGAAACTTCCCAAGCTGAAGAAAATTATATATTGTGTATTGAAATGCACTCAAACTTTGCATTGATGAAATGTCTGGAGGTCTTAATTGTCCGTATGAAATTTTTTATAGACTTATGAGGGCTAGTGCCCACTTGGCTCAGTCAGTAGCACACCTAATCAATCCAGGGGATGTGAATTTGAATCCCCAACGACCACAGTCTCTGTGAGGATTGATGTGTTATTGCATCTCATTGTTATTTGTCTCTCACTGCTGATTCAAATGAGCTTCTCCATTAACCCGCAATGGCATAAAATAAAGCTAAATATTCAAACAAACAAACATAGGTTAGTGAAACTGGTCCCTGATTCTTTTACCGCTATTTTTTTATATTTCTATAATGGACCAGTCCTCTCCATCCTTGTTTTCTGGCCATTCTAGTGTAACGAAGGATGGGTGTCTATAAGAACATATTGACTGAGTGCCAACCAATGTAAACTAAGATCAGACTGTGCTACTTTACAGCTTATCTGTGCCAAAAGTGTTTACTGATGAGATTGTTGACTAAACAGCAGGACAAAGTTAAAATACTTGTTGATACTTATTTTATTTTTCTTGCATTTCCAGACATATTTTCTATAATTTTGTAATGTGTGGCACTGTTACAATTATAATTATGCTATAGATTATGTATAGACTGAGTTGCGAACAGCATAAAGCTAGATAGAACAGCATGTTGGCATGTAGGTATTGCCCTGTATAAGGGAGATGGCAGCTACCTTGTTTGCTTTATAATCAGTGTTACAGAGCTTCTACATACTGGTAAGGTCAAAGTTCATGGTTGAGGTCAACTACATCCAAAGTAGTTGTTACATCACTTGAAGTGTTTCTGTATCTGTGTAAGTGACCTAGTGATTGGAATCAGTTGATATTTTCACAATCGATAATCAGTAATGGGTTAATTCGATTAATTCGCCAATATGGGTTTTAATGATAAAGGGTCATTAACTTTGCATTTGAAATATCATTCAAGAGAGATCACAGGAAAGCCTTGTCTTTATGTATATATGAAATGTACATGAAATATGCGTTTCAAATGAGTAATTAATTCATTTATTTCACCTTCGGAGAGAGCATGATAAAGAGGGAAACAGAGACAAAGATATATAAAAAAATCATATATATAATATATATATATATATATATATATATATATATATATATATATATATATATATATATATATATATATATATATATATATATATATATATATATAAAATCATTTAGGCTGAAATTACTTGTGTTTAAGGGAAAATTAAAACTTATGACTTGGGACAAACAGCATACATTTATTTGCATAATTCTAATTACATAACTTGAAATACAATGTATACATGGCACATTAACTGTCTGAATTTGGGAAACAAAAATTAAACACACATTAGAACTCGCCTTTCCACCAGGACATGGATATAAATTATTGTTGCTTTTGTCAACAACATTCATCATGTGTTTTACTTATGTGGATTATGACAGTAAGGTACATTGTTTAACACTTAATATGCTTTTCTCGATGTTGTTTTTGAAAAGAGACCAAGGACCAGTCTAAAGTTCCCCATGTATACCTGGTAATCTAAAACAAATGATCCAACAGTAGGGAAGTGACCGAAAAGGTCATTATGGAGCGACAATCGATTATCACCAATTTGATCTTGAACCTACATATCAAATAAGTCACGTGATTTCATTTTGATTTCAGTTTGATTGGTCATACAGGTTTACACATTGTTAAATTTGTTTTATCGTAGAAAGTGTCCGAAGGATGATGAGAAAGTTGTCAAACAGTATTTAAGTGCTGTCTATTTTGAGAATGATGATTTTGATTCAAGTTTACCACTCTTATTTAAATACCAATTTTGTCAAATGAGGTGTCATGCCATAAAGGACATGGCAAATTAGGTGTCATGCATATAAGACCTGGCAAATGAGGTATAATGACATAAAAGACTTGGCAAATTAGGTGTCATACATAGAAGACCTGGCAAATGAGATGTCATGACATGAAAAACTTGGCCAATGAGGTGTCATGCTGTAAAATACTTGGCAAATGAGGTGTCACACCGTAAGACTTGGCAAATGAGGTGTCACACTATAAAAGACTTGGCAAATGAGGTGTCATACCATAAAATACTTGGCAAATGATGTGTCATACCATAAAAGACCTGGCAAATGAGATGCCATCAAACACTAATTAACAAATAAGGTGTCATGCCATCAAACACTAATTAGCAGAGTGACATGTCATGGTATCAAAAAGCAAGATTATGCCATAAAAAGATTACATGAAGTGCTATGCCATTGAAAACTAGCTTTATGACATCAAACAGTTTACAAAGTTTGAGATGTTGAAACAATAAATGATGGTGCTAAGCCGCTAAACAATTAACATATTAAGTGTTATGCCACCGAATAATAATTAGCAAATGAGGACTTATGCCATCACACAATTAACAAATGTGCCATCAAACAATTAGCGATGATGCCATGCCATCAAACGCATAGCGAATGGAATGTTATTCCACCAAACATTTGTAATTTCGATGATGTTATTTATTTATTTTCCACCTTTGGCTATCTGTCAAGAAAAACACTTGTTATGTAGAAACAAACTGTACTCATGTAAAAGGTACACTTTAACGCTACACTTAATGTAGAATTATGTAGATTTCCATCAATTCAGACCTGACTTGGCATCAATGCATAAAGTACTTGAGTTAACTGATTTTCTTTGTTTCTATTTTCTTTTGGGTTATTGTGCATATTGTTTCTAGTTGATGTTCTTGTCGACCAAAATGAATCTGTTGTCTCTCAAACAACAGCCGCATATATACTTTAAAAGTATCAAAGTTATTATTATTGTTGTTTATTTGTTCATAAACATCGCCTGGAGTTTAATTTATGTATAAGCATTTTCAAGAGGTAGTTAGTTACAAGCTGTAGATATACTGAACAAAAAAAGAAACTTTCGCTAAGTTTGAATGTGAATATTTTGTTAACATTTAACTATATTTTGCTATTATATGTTTGTTATATATTTATGTCTTATCAATCTACTGAAATAGCTAAATTGGACAGAAATTATCAATTTTATTGATTGATTTGAATTTAAAACAGGAAGGGATAGATTTCAAAATCGGGTTATCAGTAGCGTATGTGGCTGCCGCGTGCGATGATGACTGCTTTACAGCGACATCACATTGAGAGCACAAGCTTGTTTATGTCAGCCTGTGGGATATTATCATTTTTTTATCCCATTTTTTCAACCAAATTTTGTTAATATTATCAATATATTCATATTCAAACTTAGCAAAAGTTTTTCTTTGGTTCAGTATAGATGTGTTGGATATGAGTGTAATATTTTAGTGCATGGTCAAATGGTAGAGTACCAAATCCATGATCGGAGGGTTGTGGGTTTGTTCCTCTGCCACAGCTATGTGTGGTGTATTTGAAAAAGACACTTTTTCCGCATATGTTTAGTACTGGTCATACCCAGGAAGACTTCGAGTGTGATTTGCCTAAGTTGTAATAACTTGTTTCACAATCGAAGTAAAATAAATAAGTTTAAGCTAATATCTGTAATCTGTTTTATATTAACTTGTTGAATTTATTGTATCTGATACTGCAGACACCTTTAAACAAAGACTTGACCACGATTGGATTAAATCTATGAAAAATGGGACACTAGATTTATTTAGCCATGTAATAATCTTTTTTCAACAATCTTACTTCAGACTGTTCAACTATCATTTTAGACAAGGGTATTAAAGAGAAAAATAACCAAGGGCCAGAGAGTGGTTGCATGAGCCACAAACCTTCATTCATTGCATTTTTAACACTTCTACAATTGATTCATTCGTTGTTAGTGGGGGGGGGGGGGGGGGGGGGGACATTAATCATCTTAATAATCAATGTAAAATGATTTATCCAATATCTTTAAAGCTTTGATAATTTTGTGTAATACCGGTAGTTTAGTTTGCTTCATGGAATTGAAAAATTAACAATATTATTATATTTTAAAAAAAAAAATTGACAGACATTTTTTTATTTGCAAGCAACCACAGAATATGCTTGGCTCATTGAAGATTGTATGTAATGGCGCTGTAGATAACAAACAAAAATCATCGGCCAGAACAGCTTTGGTGGTATGCTATAGCACTGGAATCAAAAATAACCATCAGCTTTGGCAGTGCGTCTGCTGTATTAAAACATACAAAACCTGAAGTTAAAATGAAGGAAAAAAATGGCATTTGCGTGATGGAGTGGCAGGTATTTGGCCCATTGTCAGATCATTCCTAGGTTAGAAACATTTCATGAGAGGGGCAATTAGTGACGCAGCAGATCTGGAGCCATCAGTACTGTGCTGCCTGGAGATATGTTGGGAAGAATTTGGCAAAATCCACACAAATTTACACCGTTTTATGATGGAGAGGGGTGGGGGGGGGGGGTGTTCTTTGATAAAGTTGCTGCAGTAAGTCAGTGAAAGATTGAAGTCTGCTGATCGCTTCAATTTTGTGTAACATATAAAACCACATTGTACATGGTAATATACATATATAATTTGATGGGGTATCCATCTTTAAAACTTCATATTGGCTAAATTGTTTCTATAAAACTATTTTTTTTTATTTTATCTATCTATAAAACTACATGTTGTTTGTGTATATATTTATAAAACTTCATATTGATTAAACTGTATCTATAAAACTAAATGTTGTTTAAACTGTATCTATAAAACTGAATGTGGGTTAAAGTGTATCTATAGAACTTTGTGTTGGTTCAATTGTATCTTTAAAATGTTATGTTGGTTTGAGCATATTTTATAAAACTAAATGTTGTTTAAAGTATATCTCTAGAAATTCTAAAGGGAATATATCCGGATTTTTCAAAATTTTGGTTAAAAACATTTTTTTCCCAATATACCATGCGTATATACTCGCTGACCCCCATATTGCCAAAAAGATGTCTATTTAAACATGCCAAAATAATATATTGAAAAGGTCTTTCCTAACTTGGGACTTGCACTACCAAAGATTTCCCGCTAAAATAGCAACATAATTTAATAATTGTTGTATTAAATGCGTCGCATGATTTCAATTCGATTTAATTTGGTCCTTTATACAAGTTTACATGTAGTAAAAATTGTTTTATATTAGAAAGAGTTCAAGCGACATCAAGGAGTATTTAAATACTGTCTATATTTAGAATGGGGATTCCGTTTACCACTCCCATATAAATATCGATTTTGTCACATTTTCGTGGATTTGACATACCAAGTCATTCTTATTTCATTTATTAATGATAATAAGATGCTTTTTATCATTTTGATAATTAAAGACATTCATAGCGTTTTATCATGATATACTCTCTTAAAATTGCATCTTTAAAACTTAATGCTGGGTAGAGTATATCTATAAAATTTATGCCATTTAAAATATATCTATCAAACTTCATGTTGGTTAGAATATATCTATAAATTAAATATTGTATATCATTCTAAAGTGTATCAGATTCTACAAGTCTGAATATTGTATAAAGTATATCCATCTAATGTGTAGTTATAAATCTGAATATTGTATATAGTATATCATTTTAGTGTGTATCTATAAATTGGATTATTGTAGAGAGTATATCATTCTAAAGTGTATCTAAAAATCTAAATATTGTATAGAGTATATCTTTCTAAAGTGTATTTATAAATCAGATTATTGTATAAAGTATATCATGCTAAAGTGTATCTATATATCTGAATATTGTATAGAGTGTATCGTTCTAAAGTATCTATAATACTGACTATTGTTTAAAGTGTATCCATAGAGCTCTATGTTGGTTAAATTGTATCTATAAAACTTAAAGTTGGCTAGAGAGTATATACAAAATATCTATGAAGCTATGTTGGTTAAAGTGTATCAATAAAACTGTGTTGGTTAAATTATGTTGGCTAAAGGGTATCTATGAAGCTATGTTGGCTAAAGTGTATCTATAGAACTATGTTGGTTAAAGTGTATCTATGAAACTATGTTGGTTAAAGTGTATCTATGAAGCTGTGTTGGCTAAAGTGTATCTATGAAGCTATGTTGGCTAAAGTGTACCTATGAAACTATGTTGGTTAAAGTGTATCTATGAAGCAGTGTTGGTTAAAGTGTATCTATGAAGCTGTGATGGCTGAAGTGTATGTATGAAACTAGGTTGCCTAAAGTGTATCTATGAAACCATGTTGGTTAAAGTGTATCTATGAAGCTGTGATGGCTGAAGTGTATATATGAAACTATGTTGGCTAAAGTGTATCTATGAAACCATGTTGGTTAAAGTGTATCTATGAAGCTGTGATGGCTGAAGTGTATGTATGAAACTAGGTTGGCTAAAGTGTATCTATGAAACCATGTTGGTTAAAGTGTATCTATGAAGCTGTGATGGCTGAAGTGTATGTATGAAACTAGGTTGGCTAAAGTGTATTTATGAAACCATGTTGGTTAAAGTGTATCTATGAAGCTGTGATGGCTGAATTGTATATATGAAACTATGTTGGCTAAAGTGTATCTATGATACCATGTTGGTTAAAGTGTATCTATGAAGCTCTTAACGAGCAGTCTGAACACTTCCTGCACTGTTTTCAACTCTGTCAGTTAATATAAACATAATTCACCAAATAATTCAAAACCTTCTATATAAGGTGTCGAAAGGTGTCTATGTTAAAGGTGTCGAAAGGTGTCTATATGAAGTAAAGGGTTAAAGTTTATCTATGAAACTATGTCTGTTAAAGTGTATCCATGAAGATGTGTTGCCCGAAGTGTATCTATGAAACTAGGTTGGCTAAAGTGTTTGTATTAAGCTATGTTGATTAAAGTGTATCTATGAAACAGTGTTGGCTAAAGTGTATCTATGAAACTATAATGGTTAAAGTGTATCTATGAAGCTATAATAGTAAAAGTTTATCTATGAAACTAGGTTGGTTTTAGTGTATTTATGAAACTAGGTTGGTTAAAGTGTATCTATTAAACTATGTTGGGTAAAGTTTATCCATAAAACTAGGTTTGTTAAAGTGTATCTATGAAGCTATGTTGGCTAAAGTGTATCTATGAAACTATGTTGGTTAAAGTATATCTTTGAAGCTATGTTGGCTAAAATGTATATATGAAACTAGATTGGTTAAAGTGTATCTATGAAGCTATGTTGGCTAAAGTGTATCTATGAAGCTAGATTGGCTAAAGTGTATCTATGAAGCTATGCTGGCTAATATGTATCCATGAAACTGTGTTGGTTAAAGTGTATCTATGAAACTATGTTAGCTAAAATGTATCTATGAAATTATGTTGGTTTAAGTGTATCTATGAAGCTATGTTTGCTTAAGTGTATCTATGAAATTATGTTGGATAAAATGTATCTAGGAAGCTATGATGGTAAAAGTGTATCTATGGAACTATGTTAGCTAAAATGTATTTATGAAGTTATGTTGGCTAAAGTGTATCTATGAAACTAGGTTGGCTAAAGTGTATGTATAAAGCTATGTTGGTTAAAGTGTATCGATGAAACAGTGTTGGCTTAAGTGTATCTATGAAACTTTGATGGTTAAAGTGTATCTATGAAGCTATAATAGTAAAAGTTTATCTATGAAACTAGGTTGGTTTTAGTGTATTTATGAAACTAAGTTGGTTAAAGTGTATCTATGAAACTATGTTGGGTAAAGTGTATCCATGAAACTAGGTTTGTTAAAGTGTATCTATGAAGCTATGTTGGCTAAAGTGTATCTATGAAACTATGTTGGTTAAAGTATATCTTTGAAGCTATGTTGGCTAAAATGTATATATGAAACTAGATTGGTTAAAGTGTATCTATGAAGCTATGTTGGCTAAAGTGTATATATGAAACTAGGTTGGCTTAAGTGTTTGTATTAAGCTATGTTGATTAAAGTGTATCTATGAAATAGTGTTGGCTAAAGTGTATATATGAAACAGTGTTGGTTAAAGTGTATCTATGAAGCTATGTTGGTTAAAGTGTATCTATAAAACGGTGTTGGCTAAAGTGTTTCTATGAAATTATGATGGCTAAAGTGTATCTATGAAGCTATAATGGTAAAAGTCTATCTATGGAACTAGGTTGGTTAAGGTGTATCTATGAAACTACATTGGTTAAAGTGTATCTATGAAACTAGGTTGGTTAAAGTGTATCTATGAAGCTGTGTTGCCTAAAGTGTATCTATGAAACTAGTTGGGCTAAAGTGTATCTATGAAGCTATGTTGGCTAAAGTGTATATAAAATTTAGTTAGCTAAAGTGTATCTATGAAATTAAGTTGGCTAAAGTGTATGTATTAAGCTATGTTGGTTAAAGTGTATCTATGAAACTATGTTGGTTTAAGTGTATCTATGGAACTATGTTGGCTAAAGTGTATCTATGAAACTATGTTGGCTAAAGTGTATCTATGAAACTGTGTTGGTTAAAGTGTATTCTATGAAACTATGTTGGCTAAAGTGTATCCATGAAACTGTGTTGGTTAAAGTGTATTCTATGAAACCATGTTGGTTAAAGTGTATCCATGAAACTATGTTGGTTAAAGTGTATTCGATTAAACTATGTTGGGTAAAAGCAGATATTAACATGTACATATAAAGTGAAATGCTGGTTAACATGTAGCTACAGTAAATTGTGGTACAAATATATCTAAAGAACTTTCTTGACTGTGCTGCTACATGAGTACTGGTAATTTAGCAAACATTACAAATAGAGATCCAGAGGTCAAATTGAAATATGTTTGGCATGGTGTCATAATATATGTTCTGTAATCTGTGTTGCAGTCAAAAGTTATTGTTGATGTTATCTCTTCTTCCTTACACTTCTTCCAGTGACGCTTTTCACCTATTCAGCATAATATAGTTATCATGAAATTGTACTTTTATCGGTTATTGATCGACACAGTAAACTTATCAATTTCAAATACGTGAGTACTGTCAGAGCAGGTTCATACAAAGTCATACCTATTATGGGTGAAGTAACATGTAGGTCACTTTCATTACTGTCTTTAGGTTAAGCAAAAAAACTTAAAGGGACAAACAAGCTGTAGATGTTCAATGCTGAAAAATCAAGTAGCAACTTCAAGTAACTCAGACAGAGCAGATTCATAGCAATGTTGAATAATTTGATAAAGATTATGAATTGATTGTTTGGTATTTACAACTTGGATATTTATGCAGGAGAAACAAAGGTTGTAAATACCTTTACAGTATAGCGTTAAAAACCATTTGCTTTCCTTTTTTTTATGTGTCGACGTGCTGTCAAACACCATTCATTCATTCATTCATTCATTCATTCATGTTTTCGTGCATCTGTTCAATCATTGTTTTTGAACTTTTTATTATGTTTAAGAGAGATTCTGTAGACCTTGTCAGACTTTCTTTTCTTTTTTCTTCCTTTATTTCCAGGAATCAATTAACTGATTATTATCCGAAATCTTGTTTCTGATTAATTGACTTCTCTAATTCCCTTCTGAAGGATTGCATGGTTTCACAGTATCTTGCTCTGCTCCAGTGGGAGTGAAGTTGAAAACCCTCTGACGAAAACTCATAGAGAACCGAAACATGATCTTGGAGCAGGCATGTTAACCACTAGACCACCACTATGAGCAATCAAGTTACCCATAAAAACCAGCATCATTGACTATTAAAATATTTGGTACACCAGTCCTGTGGTTTCCTAAAAAATTAAACTGGTTTGCATTGAAATAAAAATTGGTCACAATGATGATCATCATTACTTCATTAACTACCATCGTCTATGGATAAATCCATTTTAGATCAGTATATTTTGTTACTATTTGCCATTCCATGTAGCCACTATAACTGAAAATAGGCATCTTTGTATTGACGAATAACATAGACATGGTCTAGTGTTAAAGCATTTGCCTTGCATGCGGAAGGTCATGGGTTTGTTCCTCAGTCGGGTCATACCAAATACTTTAAAAATGGTACTAGAAGCTTCTTCGATTTAATCTCAGCATTAAGAAGATAGTTCAAGATCTTGTTGACCCAGTGTCAGTATAATGTAACTTGGTGGGTATCTGCAGCATGATATTGTAGTATGGCAGCTCTAAGAATACTGTATCAAGTAGAAACCGTGATGTGATTATAAAAATGTTGAAAAAAATTGTCTTATAGCAAACATTATAAATTAAAAATGAACAAAATATCAAATCCCTTTAATACTATTCATGACATTGTTCACACTGGTTGATTTATATGTCTTAGCAGCAATTGAGGAAATTAAATAATTTTTTTTATTGTTATTATTTTTAAAATCAATTCACTTATTCTATAATTATCAATAACTTTTTAACTGACATTTTCCCAAAGTTTATCTTGAGTCAAGTCGCTGTCTGTTGAAGAAGATGTATAAATTAAGTTTCTGTCCCTGAATATAGTTGCAGTCACCTAAATGAAGCTGTAACCACTTGAATGTAGTTGGTACCACCTAAATGTAGTTGTAACCACCTGACTGTAGTTACAACCACCTGAATGTTGTTGTAACCACTTAAATGTAGTTGCTACCACCTAAATGTAGTTGTAACCACCTGAATGTTGTTGTAACCACTTAAATGTAGTTGTAAGCACCTGAATGTATTTGTAACTTCCTGAATGCAGTTGCTGCCTGCGGAATGTAGTTGCTACCATTGCATACTTTTGGAGATGGTATGCTTGAATACTGATTATGATTAATCATCCAAGCAAAATGTGCTAAGTTAAAAAAAAAATGATATGTAATTAATTATATGGATCTGAGGTCTTTTGATCCACCATTAAAATGGAAAGCCATAAGAAGTGTATTATTAAAATTATAGACTACAGTATAGCTTAATCTTGTCATGTGTGAAAAATGGCATTAAATTCCATTAAAAAAACAAATATGTTGAAAATAATGCTCAACAGCTCAATAACCTTTTCTATTAGTACAGATTTATTTTGCTTAACCCTTTACTCCATAGATACACGTTTTTCCGCACCAATCACAGAAGGCCTTTGAAAACAGTGCAGGAAGAGTTCAGATTGCAACGAGCAATCTGAACACTTCCTGCACTGTTTTCCACTCTGTCAGTTAATATAAACATAAATCACCCATTGCTGATATGTGGTGAATTAATGCTTTCAATATTAGAGGTGTCCAAATGTGTCTATATGAAGTAAAAGGCTAATACTGCTAAATTCACATAGACGGCTTGGAATGGAACGGTTAGCCGTTTGCTTTTATCAGATTTCTCCAGAATAAATTTCATGGAAAACTTTAAAGGTCAGCTAAAAGTTTTCTTAATCTCTTCTGAATATTATCATGAACTTGTCCCAGAACCTGGTCTGTGGGTCATTGTATGTACATACTTATTGACAGTACCAGTCCTATTGTGACAATTTTCAAGTTTCCTAATCCTTACTTTAATCGCCACAGTTTTTGGACAAGGGTCAGCCTTTATATTAATATATTGAAAATGTATGGTGTTGTATAATTTTGAAATATCTGATAAAAATTGCCATGTGCCTACACAGCAGGTTTACCGATAGGTGTTTATGTTCTATCATCTCAAAGTTGGGCCTCGGCTTCTCTAAGGGGTCATCTTTAGCCAAATGGCCAAAGGCCTTATCACTTTGCTATAAGGTTTGTAGGAGAAGTCTCTCTGGTGATCTTAAAGCGTTTTTTAGCCTCTGATGACCAAGTTAAGGGCCACCTTGACTTCTTCTTTAGAATGGTATACGTGCTGAAATAAATGCACTAGTCAAAACTTTTGGTATATAGCCTTGGTACAATTTATATGTTTTGTAAAAAAAAAAAAAACAGCATTGATTTTGTAGTGCTGCTTGTCATTGAAGCCATACTTTTATCTCCCATCTAATATACAGTTAGGATAGAAGGAGTGGTAGATTGGTCTTGAAACAGTTACAATATTCCATAAGCGTTGAATTCTGTACTACTGTATTATGATAGCCAGCTGTTTTTTGAAGAACTGTTTCAAAAATAGCTGTTACTAATACATCTGTGCTGAGGCAGGCAAGCAGAAGAGATTTGTACTTTATAATAGAACTGCACTAAATATGGCATGCCTTCAAAAACTAAGACAGCAATGTAATTGTTTTATCCTTTTGTTACATTTAATAAAGGGAGATACTTATAACCATGGGGCCAGTAGAAGATACACATATATTGAAATGTATTGAATATGACCTTTAAAGGGAGTATATCAGCATCAAGTGCTATAAATGTCTTCAAAATTAGAATAATTGTATAAATGGATAAAAAGCATCTTATTATCACTAATACATATTATCCAAATTGTTTAATATGTCAAATCCACCAAAACGTGACAAAATCAATATTTAAATTGGAGTGGTATACTTGAAATGAAATCCCCAGTCTAAAAATAGCACTAAATACTGTTTGACGACCTTCACATCATCATTCAGACTCTTTCTAAGATGGAACATTTTCTACCACGTGTTAACCTGCATAACAGATCAAATTGAAATCAAAATAAAATCATGTGACTAATTTAATATGTCACAAAATATGTTAAATATTTTAAGCTGGAAATCTATTTAATCTAACCTAGTCTCTAAACCGAAGTTAGGAAATCAATTTTCAGTATATTTTTATTATTATACCCCCAGATACAAAGTATATGGGGGCTATATAGGAGTCGCGCTCGCCAGTTGGTCCGTCTGTCTGTGGACAATTTTTGTGATCACTATTTCTCAGCAACTATTGGCCAGAATTCAATAAAAACTTCACAAGAGTGACTGGTACCAAGCGTAGTTGGCATATTGTTGGAATGTTGCATGAGAATAATTTTTCAATGAGTTATGGCCCTTTGAATTTTTCATACATATTTTTCGGTCTGTGGACAATTTTTGTGTTCGCTGTTTCTCAGCAACCGTTGGCTGGAATTCAGTGAAACCTCACAAGGGTGAATGGTACCTAGCCTAGTTGTGCATATTGTTTGCATGTATGCAAGAATAATTTTCAATGAGTTGTGGCCCTTTGAATTTTTCATATGTATTTTTTCTGTCTTTGGACAACTTTTGTGATAGCTATTTTTCAGCAACCATTGGCAGGAATTTAATGAAACTTCACAAGGGTTATTGGTATTGAACTTAGTTGTGCATATTGTGGGCATGTTGCATGAGAATAATTTTTTAATGAGTTATGGCCCTTTGAATTTTTCATACATATTTTCTGTGGTCACTATATCTCAGCAACTATTAGCTGGCATTTAATGAAATTTCACAAGAGTGATTGGTACAAGCCTAGTTGTGTATATCATCGGCGTGTTGCGCGTGGATAATTTTTCAATAAGTTATCGCCCTTCGAATTTTTCAGACATTTTATTTTGTGGTTGCTATTTCTCGGGAACCATTGACTGAAATTCAGTAACACTTCACAAAAATTATTAATACCAACCCTAGTTGTGCATGTTGTCGGCATGTAGCATCCGAGTTATTTTTCAATGAGTTATGGCCCTTTAAATTTTTCAAACTTTTTTTTGTTGTAAAAAGTGATTGGTTACTCTAATTGGTTCACTGTGTCAAAGCGGGCAGAAAAAGCGTGAAATAACTGTGTCAAGGTGTCATCTGGGGGTATTTCATCACTTTCAGTGATATTTCTAGTTTGGTCATGTTTAAATAGATATCTTTTTGGCAATACGGGGTTAGTGAATATAATATAGGCATGATATATTGGAAAAAAATGTTTTTAGGCAATTTAAAGAATTTGAAAAATCCTGATATATTCTCTTTAAGATTGCTGTTTAATAATCAATTAAACCATTTGCAAACATTGTCAACCCACAACAGCTTGCAAGTAAGTTTTTGTCATAGAAGTCTACATTGTTTGGATTTAAGTAGGAAATTTTTTGTTGACTCTTCTAAATTATATTTGAGTGATCCAGCAACAAAGATAAATTTATTTGTGTGGTATTTTACATCGCTTTTAACAATTTTTCAGTAATATCACCACAGTGTCTACTTGAGACAGTGTTCTCAGCGCTGCCACACTGGAGTATCGTGGCTAAGACAAATGGTATGATACCCAACCGTGTAACATTATACTGACACTGGGCCGACCAGAACTTGAAATATTTTCTAAATGCTGAGTGCGAAGCGAGAAATCCTTTAGTACCATTTTACAAATCTTCGTTGTGTCACAAAGATGATAATTATTATAGCCTATCTTTGAATTTTTGAGTTTTTAAAACAATATCGGAATATTTTTATTTTGTGGTTAAAATAATTGTATCATAATGTCACATTTTACTCTGATTTGGTGACATGGCAGAGAACAGAGGGATTACAGAGCAGTGTTCTAACTGCATCCTGTTATTTCCTGCCAAAAATAGTTTGGGATTATAGTGGTGCCTCTTGCCTGTGATTATCTCATCTTGGGTAATAATTTCCCTTATTCTACCAGAGTCTTACATATCTGAAAGAAAGAGAACAACAACAGTGGGACAACAGGTCAGTTACCACAAAACATAGTCCCAGGGGACAAAAGATTTTTAGCCATGTGGTTACCAGCAAAATTTTTCTGCAGGACAGAGCCTTTATCTCAGATCTGAAGTGAGAAAAATCCATGCTATTGCTGTATGTCCTGGCCTGGGGGTTCAGGGGTTAAAACTTACTGATGTATAAGAAGAAGAGATATGAAAAAAAATTGTATGTTTAATTTCTTGCTAGTTACGGCCAATGAGTTTTCCACCTCTGCATATGTAGGGAAAGTAGTAGTTGTTAGTGACCTGCAGAGATAAGATGGCAATCTATGTCTATGGGTAGCTTAATTTTAACCCTTGGTGGAGTACAAAATGTAGAGTCAAGGCTCAGAACATAATTATATTCTCATTTTCTAATGAGGTCTTATTTAGTTAATACCTGTAACAGCAGATTTTTACTTAAGCAAATAATCCATGTAGGTCATATGATTTCTAAATTTAGATGAAATATTATAAAGGACCATACAATTTTAATCCTTAAATGAATATCAATCCTTATGACATGCCTGGGGAGATTATGAATGTATGTTCACCAATGAACATGACTGGACTTCTGTTAGTTTATATAAAGAAGTTTGTCTCCATTCTGACTGGCTCAAGCTTCCCCCAGTGGAGGAAGCCTTTTTATACCCCCGCCATACAAAGAATGGTGAACCCAGGCATATCTGAGTGACTTTCCTCTGTCCGTCTGTTTGAGCGTGTGCAATCGTCCTGAAGAATAATGTCTTAAAGGTCTATGTTTAATTAATGTTCAGTGTGAAGCTGTATCAATGTAAAGTATAGGTCATGATTGATATTTGTCAATGTTGTCAAATTTTAAGCGTTATTTTACTTTTTTTGGTAAAATTTACTGCATATAGCAGGCCATGCATGTCATTTCTGTTTTTATATTTATTTGTTCATATAAAAGTCGTATAATTATTTAAAAGATTCATGGTTTAGTCTACATTTGGATTGTTCGTTAGCACGTCATCATGAATCTGAAGCCTTCCAAACCACAGTCTCTGTGATGATTGATGTACAACATTGTGTCTCATTATCATTCGTCTCTCACCGCTCATTTAAGTGGGAGAGTTATCAGTTACTTGCGGAGATGGTGTGTGCTCGGGTACTGGTTAACTTTTCAGGACCCCAGGAAACAATGGTTAGCTTAACTAATCATCTGTTAGCCCTTCATGGCTAAGTATTCAATCAATCAATCTTCATCTTTTTAGGTCACCTGAGACTTTGGGTCATCCATCGTGCATCTGTTAACATTTGACATTTTCGACTTTTTCTCAAAAACCGTCAGCTCAATCATAATGAAATGTTGTCTGCACCTTTGGTACCTAAGGGTGAATCAAAATTGTGAATTGCATGGTCCCCATCCCCCTGGGGCCTTGGGGATGGGGGCCAAATCAGTCAAATTCAAGGTAAACTTTTAAAATCTTCTTCTTAATATAGGAAGCACTGGGAAACAATGGTGAGCATGATTATGGACACATATGGGGCCTTTATAAAATTGTGAATTGCATGTTCCTGGGTCTCAGGGTTTGGCCCTTGGGGATGACACCTAAAAAAATTTAGTGCATCTATAAACAATTCACATTTTCGACTTCTTCTCAAAACCCGTCAGCCCAATTGTAATGAAATGTTGTATGCAGCTTTGGTACCTAAGGGTGAATCAAAATTGTGAATTGCATGGTCCCCATATCCCTGGGGCCTTGGAGAATAGGGCCAAAGCAGTCAAATTCAAGGTAAACTTTAAAAATCTTCTTCTTAATATAGGAAGCACTGGGAAACAATGGTGAGCATGATTATGGACACATATGGGGCCTTTATAAAAATTGTGAATTGCATGTGCCTGGGTCTCACGGTTTGGCCCTTGGAGATGAGGCCTAAAAAAATTTAGTGGATCTAAAAACAATTCACATTTTCGACTTTTCTCAAAATCTGTCAGCTCAATTGTAATGAAATGTTGTATCGTAAGGGTGAATCAAGTTGTAAATTGCATGGTCCCAGCTCCCCTGGAGCCTTGGGGGCGGGGCTAAAACAGTCAAATTCAAGGTAAACTTTAGAAAATCTTCTTCTTACTACCGGAAGCACTGGGAAACAAATAGTGAGCATGATTATGGACACATATGGATCCCTTATAAAAAAATTTGATTTGCATGATTGGCCCTGGGGGTGGGGGTGGGGGGGCTAAAAATTAAAGGTAAATTTTAAAAATGTTCTTCTTATTGTAGGAATTACTCAGAAACAAATTGCGACCATTGACAACTATGCATTCTTTATAAAATTTGTGAATTTCTTGTCCCTGGGTCTTACGGTTTAGCCCTGGGGGTGCAGCCTATAATAAGTAGGTGACTGTTACAAGGCCCATGGGCCTCTTGTTTACTTTCATATTTTTTCTTACTTTCATTACCATCCATGTGGCATACAACTTGTCATGCAGGAATGAAAGTAGATATATGATAAAAATTATGAAAATTATATTGTTGTTGTAGAACAGGCAGCTGCAGTACAGGGTCCGGCAGTTGGTAGTTAATTAGTTGACATTTAACAGTTACCTTAGTTATTTTATTTAAAATTATAATTTTTTTGTTGAAATTTTACACTTAATTTTGTTGAAATACTTGATCTACAATTAAATTTGTTGAAATTTTGCTCTAAATTTTGTGTTATGTTGATACTTACAGTTAAATAAGTTAAAAATTTTACTGTTATCCAAGTTAAAACAAAAATCAATGTTTCTCCAGTTTGAAATGATATTTGTTGAAAATTTAGAAATTTTATAATTAACTTTGTATTATGTCAAAATTTACAGTTACACAAGTTCAAATTTTACAATAATATCTAAGTTGAAATTTTACTGTAATATTATCTAAGTTGAAATTTTACTGTAATATCTTAATTGAAATTTTACTGTAATATCTAAGTTGAAAATTTAATGTATCCAAGTTTTGTTGTTGTTTTTTAACTTTTATCTTTCCAAGCTGATATAAACGGAATACGCTATTTTGAAACTATGTCATTCTATTTTCAGATGGAACCTACTATATTAGGGATCACAGCACATCTAACTGTTACATACATTATACAATACAATAGATTTAATATTAATGTGTTACTGTATTGGTCGAGTCACATTATAAATAGAAAGACGTAATTTCACAAAAGCGTATTCGGTTTATACCCAATTTTGTTGTTGATTTCCTTTGCCATAATCTATAAACTGTTATTCAGAATATGATGGTATCTTAGTGTTCATAATTAACAACTTGACAGTAAATTATATTTGAAAAAAAAACAAAAAAACGCATGAACACCAAAATGTTGGGCATTTTATTTTTCAAGTTACTATTCTCATTAGGAGATATTCTTAAAACAATTTTGATTTTTTCCAGAAAGTAAAAATATTTTATTGATGACAGAAAACTGATATACTTACCTACACACAACCAGTGTATTTACATTGTATTCTACTGATATAACCAATGTTCACGCCCACCATTATCTCCATCTTCATAAAGCGCATGTAGCTGGACATGTACATGAAAATGATGTCATAATTATGCACCTGTAATAAAAATGACCCCCCCCCCCCCCCCCCCCCCCCCCCCCTGGCCGAGTTGTGGGTGGAGTAATAACCCATCTGTCAAAATACATGTTATGTTACTTGTCAATGATAGACCATCGATTGTCTTATTTTTGCTCATAAATCGTGAAAAGAAACAGAGGTGTTGTAGGTGGCCAGTGGGCACTAATTGGGATCAAGTATTTATAATGGTTAATTACTCAAGCCACATGTATTATTGTTGTAGTACATGTAGAGTCAGAAGTGGTCCCATGCATGATTGTATATGTCATAGATGATTCCTCCCCCTAATTAAGCAATCATTACTGTACTGATTTATGTGGTCATGGCAGTGACCTGACACATGTCATTGTTGCTTGACCATTGTGGGTCATTCAGACTTGATCTATAGTGCTGCTAATCAATAAATGAACATTGCTTTTGCATTGGATATGTCGACTCTTTGTGGTTGAAACCCCACCTTATATTTATATTTATCTCTTGTATTGTTCATTTCATACTAACTGCAGTGTTGGTCTAGGGTAGAGTGTCCGTCTGGCATTTGAAACATTGTATGTTCAATCTCCAGACAGGTCATTACCAAACTCTTGAAAAATGATTCTAGTAGCCTCCGTGTTTTGGAACTCCGCATTAAGGGGATAGTTCTAGGTATGGTCAGCCCAGTGTCAGTATTATGTGGCTGGATTGGGTATCATACCATGTGTCTGTATTATGATACTTCAGTTTGGCAGTGCAAGCAATTGGCAATGGAATTGTAATTGCTGTACGGTGTTTAGCGTTGCTTTCAACAATTTTTCAATTATCATAACGGTGTCTACTTGAGACAGTTATCTAAACACTGCCACACTGAAGTATCATACTGACACAGGGCCGACCAAGCCTAGCACTATCCTCTGAATGTTGAGCATCAAGTGAGGAAGCTTCTTGTACCACTTTTCAAGCATTTGGTATCATGCAGCAGACACATGGTATGATACTCCACCAAGTCACAGTATCCTTACACTGGGCAGACCAGATCATCAAAATATCATAGAGTATGAGTTATGTGCCCTGTAATTGTCATAATATAGTGTGGAGGATGAGAGAAATGCCCTTTCAGTGTCAAAATATAGTGTGGAGGATGAGTTATGTGCCCTTTAAGTGTTAAATTATATTGAGGAGGATAAGTTATGTGCCCTTTAAGTGATAAATTATAGTGTGGAGGATGAGTTATGTGCCCTTTAAGTGTTAAATTATAGTGTGGAGGAGGAGTTGTGTGCCCTTTAAGTGTTAAATTATTGTGCGGAGGGAGGAGTTATGTGCCCTTTAAGTGTTAAATTATAGTGTGGAGGAGGAGTTGTGTGCCCTTTAAGTGTTAAATTATAGTGCGGAGGGAGGAGTTATGTGCTCTTTAAGTGTTAAATTATAGTGTGGAGGAGGAGTTGTGTGCCCTTTAAGTGTTAAATTATAGTGTGGAGGAGGAGTTATGTGCCCTTTAAGTGTTAAATTATTGTTTGGAGGGAGGAGTTATGTGCCCTTTAAGTGTTTAATTATAGAGTGGAGGGAGGAGTTATGTGCCCTTTAAGTGTTAAATTATAGTGTGGAGGAGGAGTTGTGTGCCCTTTAAGTGTTAAATTATAGTGTGGAGGAGGAGTTATGTGCCCTTTAAGTGTTAAATTATAGTGCGGAGGGAGGAGTTATGTGCTCTTTAAGTGTTAAATTATAGTGTGGAGGAGGAGTTGTGTGCCCTTTAAGTGTTAAATTATAGTGTGGAGGAGGAGTTATGTGCCCTTTAACCCTTTACTTCATATAGACGCCTTTGGCCACCTCTAATATAGAAGGCTTTGGACAGCTAATATAGAAGGCTTTTGAAATATTTGGTGAATTATGTTAATATTAACTGACAGAGTGGAAAACAGTGCAGGAAGTGTTCAGATTGCTCGTTACAAGCAATCTTAACTCTTCCTGCACTGTTTTCAAAGGCCTTCTGTGACTGGTGCGGGAAAACTCGTTTCTATGAAGTAATGGGTTAAGTGTTAAATTATAGTGTGGAGGTGGAGTTATGTGCCCTTTAAGTGTTAAATTATAGTATGGAGGGCAAGTCACAATATAATATACAAGGTGCTGGGCCATAGAAAAAAAATGTTTCCCTGCTGCCTTTGTACCCCTCATATAATGTATGCACTCCACCCTTGTCCTGTGTGAAAGGGTAACCCAGTTTCTGACAGGTCTATATGTAACAGTGTATTGCTGTTATGTAATACCTCTAGACATGGCCAACACATTAACACATTAATTATGTAATATTGACCTACAGACCTTCTAATTAACTTCTGCCTGCTGGCCCTAAATATATATGCTATTACATGACTGACCTCTGTTCCTACTCATTATAACCACCCCTGGAGGCATTGTTACCCTCCTTTCAATCTCTGACATTCAAAATTTAAAAGCAACTTTAATGGCATATTACTTTGTTAAATACTTAAAAGTTGAATGAATTTCTCCAGATTTTAAAGGAAAAAAATTTTAGAATTGGCAAAAAAATGAATTTGTCTAAAAACTCATGCCAGTTTTCAAGAACTTGTATAGGAGGATAGGAAACTTGCATCTCCTGACTAAATGTTGATGAAACAGCACAGGAAGGATTCATGATTTGCAAATTAATCATTCATAATTCACAGGCAACTGATTTCTTGTACACAAACTGCAAGTTGTATGTAATCTTAGATGTTTAAACATATTTTAATCACGCAAAATGCTCTTGAATTAAAGATATTGAGGTTTGAAGGAAAATTTCTTGTATTTGTCGTTATTTTAGCTACAGTTTACAAATTTTGTAATACTTCAACAATTTTAAACACAAAATTCTGGAAATGGTATTGTTTTGATAACAATTTCATTCTGCAGTGTAAGAATTTGGATTTGTATTCCTGATATGAATGGAAGTTAAGACAGTTAAAAACGAGATATTGTGTGATTTTGCCTGAATACACGAGTGTTCACACAATCTCAATCAGTTGCCTTTCCTTCTCTATGTAATCCTGTTTTTTATTAGCTCACCTAAGCCAAAGGCTCACAGGTGAGCTTTTGTGATCGCCTGTCATCCGTTGTCTGCCGTCCATCATCTGTCGTCTGTCGTTAACTTTTAGCTTCTAACAACTTCTCCTCTGAAACCACTGGGACAATTTTGATATAACTTCACAGAAATATTCCTTGGGTGACCCTCTACCAAGTTTGTTCAAGTCATCTTGATTTGTTAAAAAACATGGCCGCCAGGGGGCAGGGCAAGTTTAGTTAGTAAAAACCTAAAAAATCTTCTTGTCAGAAACTACTGGTTCGATTTTAAAATAATTTCACAGAAATGTTCCTTGGAAGACCCTACACCAAGTTTGTTCAAACCGTAGTGATTCATAAAAAAACATGGCGGCCAGGGGGTGGGGTTAGTTTACTATATAAGCTATAGTAAAAACTTAAAAAATCTTCTTGTAAGAAACCACTGGGCCAATTTTGATATAACTTGACAGAAATGTTCCTTTGGTGACCCTCTACCAATTTTGTTCAAGCCATCTTGATTCGTCAAAAAACATGGCCGCCAGGGGGCAGGGCACTTTAATAAGTAAAAACTTAAAAAATCTTCTTGTCAGAAACTACTGGCTTGATTTTAAAATAAATTTCACAGAAATGTTCCTTGGAGGACCTTTCACCAAGTTTGTTCAAACTGTAGTGATTCGTCAAAAAACATGGTGACCAGGAGGTGGGGTTAGTTTACTATATAAGCTATAGTAAAAACTTAAAAATCTTCTTGTCAGAAACCTTTGGGCCAATTTTGATATAAGTTCACAGAAATGTTCCTTTGGTGACCCTCTATCAAGTCTGTTCAAGCCATCTTGATTCGTCAAAAAACATGGCCGCCAGGGAGCGGAGAAAGTTTAGTTAGTAAAAACTTAAAAAATCTTCTTGTCAGAAACTACTGGCTCGATATTAAAATAATTTCACAGAAATGTTCCTTGGAGAACCGTTCATCAAGTTGGTTCAAATCGTAGTGATTTGTCAAAAAACATGGCGGCCAGGGGGTGGGGTTAGTTTACTATATAAGCTTTAGTAAAAACTTAAAAAATCTTCTTGTCAGAAACCACTGGATCGATTTTAAAACAATTTCGCAAAAATGTTCCTTGGGTGACCCTTTACCAAGTTTGTTCAAGCCATTGTGGTTTGTTAAAAAACATGACCGCCACAGTGAGGTGCTAGTTTACTATATAGGCAGCTATAGTAAAAACTTCAAAAGCCTTCTTGTCAGAATCTACTGAGTGAATACTCCAGTGTGACAGCGCCTAGAATACTGTCTCAAGTAGACACCGTTGCGATATGACTGAAAAATTGTTGAAATTGACGCTAAACACCATACAACAACAACGTCTTAAAAACAAATCAAAATTCTAACAACTTGCCCATCTCGTTTTTTTCTGGAATTTTTAGTGTACATGTATTATATAATCTACTTAAGTTGGGTGACTCAAGGTCAGTCAGGTGAGCGATATAGGGCCATCTTGGCCCTCTTGTTAATATTATATTCACTTAACCTTTATTGCCAAAAGGATATACATGTCATTTTCTCCTAGTCAACATGCTATGACATGTCATCTATTTTGAGCCAAAATAATGCAATTTTTAAAATTTAAAAAAATACATTATTGTTTTAGAAAAGCAGGCCAAATTTGTATAAAACCAGCACAGTAACATTAAAGGGAATATACTTATCAGGATTTCTCCAAATTTTGGAATTAGCTAAAAACATTTTTTTTCAATATATCATCTATGCACACGTGGGTCAGACTAAATTTCCTGCTTCAAGTTCCCACATTTTTTTTGATGTATTAATTGAGTCACATGATTTCAGTTTGATCTGTTATGCAGGTTTCCATGTAGTAAAATTGGTTCTTGTCAGAAAGAGTCTGAATGATAGGCGAAGGTTGTCAAGCGGTATTTAATTGCTGTCTATTTTTAGAATGGGGATTTCATTTCAAGTTTACAAATTAAATATAGATTTTATCTTATCAAGTTTTGGTTGAATTGAAATACCATACCATTCAGATTCTGTTGATTTATTGATTTATTTATTGATTGATTGATTGATTGATTAATTATTTAGCATCATTTTTATGCCACCGAGGGCTAACTGACAATCAGTTAACCTAACCACTGTCTTCTGGAATCCTGAAAGGTTAACCAATACTCAAGCACATCCCATCTCCGCAAGTAACTGATAACTTTCCCACTTTAATCAGTGGTGAGAAACGAATGATAATGAGACACAGTGTCATATATCAATCATCACAGAGTCTGTTGCCGGGCAGGTTTCGGACTCACGATGACATTTATTTATTAATAATAATGAGATGCTTTTTATCCATTTTAAAATTAGTTTTTATTTTTAAGTCTTTTATAGCATTTTTTCGTTACTTACTCCTTTTTAAAATCAATGATAAACATGTCAAATTGGTATAAAATTATCAACTGGAATATGATTTTGCCTTACTTTGACACATAAAAACCTTTTTAATATACATCATTTTTATCAATTCTAAAATCTGAAGAAGAAATAAACACTGACATACTGTTGTTCTGTGCAGATAATCCTACCTGTTGAAAGAAAAGTGGCTTACTTGGCATATTAATATTCTCATCAATCTCAGTTACAGAGCTTTAGAAAGATTTCCATTTATCAACTTGTTCATGATGCTTAGTATAATGACCTAAAAAAAAACAACAAATTTTCCATTGTTTTGAAGTTTGGCATAATCATTCTTTATCAGCGAAAAATGAAAATTTCATGCTGGCCTATAATTATACTGCTAACATCAAACTAGTTATGACATCAAACAAGAATCTTGACCTGAACATCAGATTGGTCAATTATACCCTGAAGTTAAACAATTAACATAATAAATTATTATTAACAATATCAAAAGAACTTTGTGAAGAACAGGAGTTCTACTCACATTCAGTCTAAAATCTGGATGCCATGCTTTACTTGTAATGTGTTATTGTATGGTGTTTAAAAATCAGGGGTACAGAGCTGTTGCAGCCCTGACTTGATCTATGTAAATATCAGTGATATAGAGCTGTTCCAACCCTGAGTTCATCTAGGTAAATATCAGGGATACAGAGCTGTTCCAACCCTGAGTTTGTGTAAATATTGGGGATACAGAGCTGTTCCAACCCTGAGTTTATCTATGTAAATATCAGGGGATACAGAGCTGTTGCAGCCCTGACTTGATCTATGTAAATATCAGGGATACAGAGCTGTTCCAACCCTGAGTTTATCTATGTAAATATCAGGGATACAGAGCTGTTCCAACCCTGAGTTTATCTATGTAAATATCAGGGATACAGAGCTGTTCCAACCCTGAGTTTATCTATGTAAATATCAGGGATACAGAGCTGTTGCAGCCCTGACTTGATCTATGTAAATATCAGGGATACAGAGCTGTTCCAACCCTGAGTTTATCTATGTAAATATCAGGGATACAGAGCTGTTCCAACCCTGAGTTTATCTATGTAAATATCAGGGATACAGAGCTGTTCCAACCCTGAGTTTATCTATGTAAATATCGGGGATACAGAGCTGTTCCAACCCTGAGTTTATCTATGTAAATATCAGGGATACAGAGCTGTTCCAACCCTGAGTTGATCTATGTAAATATCAGGGATACAGAGCTGTTCCAACCCCTAGACTGGATCT